>JAJGOT010000051.1:845000-1240000 GCA_022457155.1 Cladopsammia gracilis | reverse complement strand
GAGGCCATGGATTTTCAGAGGCCATGGATTTCCATATGCCATGGATTTCCATATGCCATGGATTTCCATATGCCATGGATTTTCAGAGGACATAGTTTTTCATGGGAAAAAACTATCGGCTTTGAAAATTCATGGTTCATGGATTTTCATAGGCCATGGATTTTCATAGGCCATGAATTTTCATGGTTTTCATAGGCCATGGCTTTCATAGCCCATGCATAGATTTTCATAGGCCATGGATTTTCATAGGCAACAGTTTTTCATAGAACATGGATTTTCATAGGCCATAAGTTTTTCCATAGAACATGAATTTTCATAGGCCATGGATTTTAATAGGCCATGGATTTTCATAGGCCATAGTTTTTTATAGAACGTGGATTTTCATAGGCCATGGATTTCAAATAGGTCATGGATTTTCATAGCCCATAGTTTTTCATAGGTCATGGCTTTTCATAGGCCATGGATTTTCGTAGGCCATGGATTTTCATAGGCCATAGTTTTTCATAGGAAAAAACTATGGGCTTTGAAAATTCATGGGCCATGGATTTTCATAGGCCATGGATTTTCATATGCCATGGATTTTCGTAGGCCATGGATTTTCATAGGCCATAGTCCTTCATAGGAAAAAACTATGAGATTTAAAAATTCATGGGCCATGGATTTTCATAGGCCATGGTTTTCATAGGTCATGGATTTTCATATGCCATGGATTTTCATAGGCCATTGCCCATGAATTTTCAAATCCCATAGTTTTCATAGAACGTGGATTTCCAAAAGCCATGGATTTTCATAGGTCATGGCTTTCATATGCCATGGATTTTTATAGGCCATTGATTTTCATAGGGCATCTTTTTCATACATCATGAATTATCATAGCCCACGCTTTTCATAGGCCATAACATAGATTTTCATCGGCCATGGATTTTAAAAGGCCAATGGATTTTCATTGGCCATAGTTTTTCATAGAACGTGGATTTTCATAGGCCATGGTTCTTCATAAGTCATGGTTTTTCATAGAACATGGATTTTGATAGGCCATGGATTTTCATAGGCCACAGTTTTTCATAAGTCATGGATTTTCATAGGCCGTGGTTTTCATACGCCATAGTTTTTCATAGGAAAAAAATAATGGTCTTTAAAAATTCATGGCGATGGATTTTCATAGGCCATGGATTTTCATTAAGTCATGGACTTTCATAGGCCATGGATTTCATAGGCCTGGTTTTCCATAGGCCATAGTTTTTCATAAGTCATGGACTTTTATAGGACATGGTTTTCATAGGCCATGTATTTTTATAGCCCATGCTTTTCATAGGCCATGGATTTTCAAAGGCCATGGATTTTCATAGGCCATGGATTTTCATAGACCATGGATTTTCATACGCCATTGCCCATTAATTTTCAAAGCCCATAGTTTTCATAGAACATGGATTTTCATAGGCCATGGATTTTTATAGCCCATGCTTTTCATAGGGCATCTTTTTCATACATCATGAATTATCATAGCCCACGCTTTTCATAGGCCATAACATAGATTTTCATAGGCAATGGATTTTCATAGGAAATGGATTTTCAGAGGCCATGGATTTCCATAGGCCATGGATTTCCATAGGCCATGGATTTTCAGAGGCCATGGATTTTCAGAGGCCATGGATTTTCATATGCCATGGATTTTCAGAGGCCATGGATTTTCATAGGCCATAGTTTTTCATGGCAAAAAACTATCGGCCTTGAAAATTCATGAGCCATGGATTTTTATAGGCCATGAATTTTCATGGTTTTCATAGGCCATGGATTTTAATAGGCCATGGATTTTCATAGGCAACAGTTTTTCATAGAACATGGATTTTCATAGGCCATGGATTTTCATAAGTCATGGATTTTCATAGGCCATGGATTTTCATAAGTCATGGATTTTCATAGGCCATGGATTTTCGTGGGCCATGGATTTTCATAGACCATGGATTATCACAGGCCATGGATTTGCACAGGCCATGGACTTTCATACGCCATGGATTTTCATAGGCCATTGCCCATGAATTTTCAAAGCCCATAGTTTTCATAGAACATGGATTTTCATTAGGCCATTGATTTTCATAGGGCACCTTTTTCATACATCATGAATTATCATAGCCCATGCTTTTCATAGGCCATAACATAGATTTTCATAGGCGATGGATTTTCATAGGAAATGGATTTTCAGAGGCCATAGTTTTTCATGGGAAAAAACTATCGGCTTTGAAAATTCATGAGCCATGGATTTTCATAGGCCATCAATTTTCATGGTTTTCATAGGCCATGGCTTTCATAGCCCATGCATAGATTTTAATAGGCCATGGATTTTCATAGGCAACAGTTTTTCATAGAACATGGATTTTCATAGGCCATAAGTTTTTCATAAGTCATGGATTTTCATAGGCCATGGATTTTCATAGACCATGGATTATCACAGGCCATGGATTTGCACAGGCCATGGACTTTCATAGGCCATTGCCCATGAATTTTCAAAGCCCATAGTTTTCATAGAACATAGATTTTCATAGGCCATGGATTTTCATAGCCCATGCTTTATTTCATAGCGCATCTTTTTCATACATCATAAATTATCATAGCCCATGCTTTTCATAGGCCATAACATGGATTTTCATAGGCGATGGATTTTCATAGGAAACGGATTTTCAGAGGCCATGGATTTCCATAGGCCATGGATTTTCATATGCCATGGATTTTCAGAGGCAATAGTTTTTCATGGGAAAAAACTATCGGCTTTGAAAATTCATGGTTCATGGATTTTCATATGCCATGGATTTTCATAGGCCATGAATTTTCATATATAGGCCATGGATTTTCATAGGTCATGACTTTCATATGCCATGGATTTTTAGGCCATTGATTTTCATAGGGAATCTTTTTCATACATCATGAATTATCATAGCCCATGCATAGATTTTGGCCATGGATTTTAATAGGCCATGGTTTTTCATAGGCCATGGATTTTCATAGGCCATACATTTTCATAGACCATGGATTTTCATAGGTCATGGATTTTCATACGCCATTGCCCATTAATTTTCAAAGCCCATAGTTTTCATAGAACATGGATTTTCATAGGCCATGGATTTTCAAATGCCATGGATTTTTATAGCCCATGCTTTTCATTGGGCATCTTTTTCATACATCATGAATTATCATAGCCCATGCTTTTCATAGGCCATAACATAGATTTTCATAGGCGATGGATTTTCATAGGAAATGGATTTTCAGAGGCCATGGATTTTCAGAGGCCATGAATTTTCATGGTTTTCAGAGGCCATGGATTTTCATATATAGGCCATGAATTTTCATGGTTTTCATAGGCCATGGATTTTCATATATAGGCCATGAATTTTCATAGGTCATGGCTTTCATACATCATGAATTATCATAGCCCATGCATAGATTTTCATAGGCCATGGATTTTCATAGGCAACAGTTTTTCATGGAACATGGATTTTCATAGGCCATAAGTTTTTCATAAGTCATGGATTTTCATAGGCCATGGATTTTCGTAGGGAATGTATTTTCATAGAGCATGGATTATCACAGGCCATGGATTTGCACAGGCCATGGAGTTTCATACGCCATGGATTTTCATAGGCCATTGCCCATGAATTTTCAAAGCCCATAGTTTTCATAGAACATGGATTTTCATAGGCCATGGATTTTCATTAGGCCATTGATTTTCATAGGGCACCTTTTTCATACATCATGAATTATCATAGCCCATGCTTTTCATAGGCCATAACATAGATTTTCATAGGCGATGGATTTTCATAGGCCATGGATTTTCATAGGCCATGGATTTTCATAGGCCATGGATTTTCAGAGGCCATAGTTTTTCATGGGAAAAAACTATCGGCTTTGAAAATTCATGAGCCATGGATTTTCATAGGCCATGGCTTTCATAGCCCATGCATAGATTTTCATAGGCCATGGATTTTAATAGGCCACAGTTTTTCATAGAACATGGATTTTCATAGGCCATAAGTTTTTCATAAGTCATGGATTTTCATAGGCCATGGATTTTAATAGGCCATGGATTTTCATAGGCCATAGTTTTTTATAGAACGTGGATTTTCATAGGCCATGGATTTTCGTAGGCCATGGATTTTCATAGGCCATAGTTTTTCATAGGAAAAAACTATGGGCTTTGAAAATTCATGGGCCATGGATTTTCATAGGCCATGGATTTTCATATGCCATGGATTTTCGTAGGCCATGGATTTTCATAGGCCATAGTCCTTCATAGGAAAAAACTATGGGATTTAAAAATTCATGGGCCACGATTTTCATAGGCCATGGTTTTCATAGGTCATGGATTTTCATATGCCATGGATTTTCATAGGCCATTGCCCATGAATTTTCAAAGCCCATAGTTTTCATAGAACATGGATTTCCAAAAGCCATGGATTTTCATAGGTCATGGCTTTCAAATGCCATGGATTTTTATAGGCCATTGATTTTCATAGGGCATCTTTTTCATACATCATGAATTATCATAGCCCACGCTTTTCATAGGCCATAACATAGATTTTCATAGGCCATGGATTTTAATAGGCCATGGATTTTCATTGGCCATAGTTTTTCATAGAACGTGGATTTTCATAGGCCATGGTTCTTCATAAGTCATGGTTTTTCATAGAACATGGATTTTGATAGGCCATGGATTTTCATAGGCCACAGTTTTTCATAAGTCATGGATTTTCATAGGCCATGGTTTTCATACGCCATAGTTTTTCATAGGAAAAAAATAATGGTCTTTAAAAATTCATGGGCGATGGATTTTCATAGGCCATGGATTTTCATTAAGTCATGGACTTTCATAGGCCATGGATTTCATAGGCCTGGTTTTCCATAGGCCATAGTTTTTCATAAGTCATGGACTTTTATAGGACATGGTTTTCATAGGACATGGTTTTCATAGGCCATGGTTTTTTATAGCCCATGCTTTTCATAGGCCATGGATTTCCATAGGCCATGGATTTTCAGAGGCCATGGATTTTCATATGCCATGGATTTTCATATGCCATGGATTTTCAGAGGCCATGGATTTTCATAGGCCATAGTTTTTCATGGGAAAAAACTATCGGCCTTGAAAATTCATGAGCCATGGATTTCCATAGGCCATGGATTTTCAGAGGCCATGGATTTTCATATGCCATGGATTTTCATATGCCATGGATTTTCAGAGGCCATGGATTTTCATAGGCCATAGTTTTTCATGGGAAAAAACTATCGGCCTTGAAAATTCATGAGCCATGGATTTTTGTAGGCCATGAATTTTCATGGTTTTCATAGGTCATGGCTTTCATAGCCCATGCATAGATTTTCATAGGCCATGGATTTTAATAGGCCATGGATTTTAATAGGCCATGGATTTTCATAGGCAACAGTTTTTCATAGAACATGGATTTTCATAGGCCATGGATTTTCATAAGTCATGGATTTTCATAGGCCATGGATTTTCATAAGTCATGGATTTTCATAGGCCATGGATTTTCATAGGCCATGGATTTTCGTAGGCCATGGATTTTCATAGACCATGGATTATAACAGGCCATGGATTTGCACAGGCCATGGACTTTCATACGCCATGGATTTTCATAGGCCATTGCCCATGAATTTTCAAAGCCCATAGTTTTCATAGAACATGGATTTTCATTAGGCCATTGATTTTCATAGGGCACCTTTTTCATACATCATGAATTATCATAGCCCATGCTTTTCATAGGCCATAACATAGATTTTCATAGGCGATGGATTTTCATAGGAAATGGATTTTCAGAGGCCATGGATTTTCATAGGCCATGGATTTTCAGAGGCCATAGTTTTTCATGGGAAAAAACTATCGGCTTTGAAAATTCATGAGCCATGGATTTTCATAGGCCATCAATTTTCATGGTTTTCATAGGCCATGGCTTTCATAGCCCATGCATAGATTTTCATAGGCCATGGATTTTAATAGGCCATGGATTTTCATAGGCAACAGTTTTTCATAGAACATGGATTTTCATAGGCCATAAGTTTTTCATAAGTCATGGATTTTCATAGGCCATGGATTTTCATAGACCATGGATTATCACAGGCCATGGATTTGCACAGGCCATGGACTTTCATACGCCATGGATTTTCATAGGCCATTGCCCATGAATTTTCAAAGCCCATAGTTTTCATAGAACATGGATTTTCATAGGCCATGGATTTTCATTAGGCCATTGATTTTCATAGGGCACCTTTTTCATACATCATGAATTATCATAGCCCATGCTTTTCATAGGCCATAAGATAGATTTTCATAGGCCATGGATTTTAATAGGCCATGGATTTTCATAGGCCATAGTTTTTCATAGAACGTGGATTTTCATAGGCCATGGATTTTAAATAGGTCATGGATTTTCATAGCCCATAGTTTTTCATAGGTCATGGCTTTTCATAGGCCATGGATTTTCGTAGGCCATAGTTTTTCATAGGAAAAAACTATGGGCTTTGAAAATTCATGCGCCATGGATTTTCATAGGCCATGGATTTTTATAGCCCATGTTTTTCATAGGCCATGGATTTTCATAGGCCATGGTTTTTCATAGGCCATGGTTTTTCATAGGCCATAGTTTTTCACAGGAAAAAACTATGGGCTTTGAAAATTCATGGGCCATGGATTTTCATAGGCCATGAATTTTCACAGTCAATCGCCCATGAATTTTCAAAGCCCATAGTTTTCATAGAACATGGATTTCCAAAGCCCATGGTTTTCATATATTTATTTATATATAGGCCATTTTTTTTTGCCTGCACACTTTATTAAGACACATTCCACTACACTAAATATAATTTACATACAATGTTTATAAAAAAAATACAAAAAAGAAAACGAAAAAAGAAATAGGCCATGGATTTTCATAGGTCAAGGCTTTCATATGACATGGCTTTTTATAAGCCATTGATTTTCATAGGGCATCTTTTTCATATATCATAGATTATCACAGCCCATGCTTTTCATAAGCCATAACATAGATTTTCAAAGGCCATGGATTTCATAGGCCATGGATTTTTATAGCCCATGCTTTTCATAGGCCATGGATTTTCATAGCCCACATTTTTTCATTGGCCATGGATTTTCATAGGCCATGGATTTACATAGGCCGTAGTTTTTCATAGGAAAAAACTATGGGCTTTGAAAATTCATCGGCCATGGATTTTCATATGCCATGGATTTTTATAGGCCATGAATTTTCATAGGCCATCGCCCATGAATTTTCAAACCTCTTAGTTTTCATAGAACATGGCTTTCTAAAGCCCATGGTTTTGATAGGTCATGGATTTTCATATATAGGCCATGGATTTTCATAGTTCATGGCTTTCATATGCCATGGATTTTTATAGGCCATTGATTTTCATAGGGCATAGTTTTTCACAAGTCATGGTTTTTCATACAACATGGATTTTCATAGGCCATGGATTTTCATAGGCCATGGTTTTTCTTAGGCCATGGATTTTCAAAGGCCATGGATTTTCATAGGCCATGGTTATTCATAGGCCATGGATTTTATAAGGCCATGGATTTTAATAGTGGTGACATTCCGGTAAAGGTCTTCACTTGTGCAGCTTAGTGTATTCACTACGCTCATCGGTTTCTCTCCCTTGGGAAGAACCCATCTCTTTTTCAACCATAAGATCTTGTTGTCGAAGACCTTTCTATCACTTAAGTCGTTGGAGTAGGCGTTGTAAATCTTGTTTGTGGTATCTCTGTTGAGTGATCGGAGCTGGGTAGGTACGAGGTATTGACCCAGGAACCAGTCATGGTGCACAAGCAGCCTGTCGTTGAGTTCTTGGATGAGATGATCGACAAGGGGCAAGTAGAGGGTTCTGTACCAATACTGCTGTGGCGTGGCTGCGGGAACATTGGGTCGGTTACGCTGGACTGCAGACATTCTTGGCATGCTGGGCTCGATATCACAACCTGCTGCCAACTCCTTTGCATGCTCAAACAGTTCATTCCAAACCATTTGGTCTTTTCTTTCATCCCTTAATATGCCAATCACTACCATTGACTCCTTGGCTGCTTCGATGAAGTTGATGGATTGACCTTGGAGCATGGTCGACAGTGCAACTGTATTTGAAAGGACATGCTCTGTGGCACAAAACGCAATGATAAAGTCGAACTGCCAGATGGAGCACAAGTACCCTCTCGCTTTGGCATCATCATCCTCTGCAATGCTCTCTAGTGCCTGTACCACCACTGGAAAAGCTGTCTGGAACGTATACAACGAGTCAGCTCTGCTTGCCCATCATGTCTCACAAAGGGTTTGTAAGCGCCTTGGCTTAGTTTCAGCGGAGCAGTGAGGAGGGGAGAAAGACTAGCAACCCACCCTTCGAAAGAAAGCTAACCCAGGGCTTCAAGTGGCCTCCTGCCAAATTATAGGGCTAAAAATAGGGTATTTTTTTCAAATATAGGGAGATTATAGGGAATAGGAAAAAATATAGGAACAATATAGGGATTTTTTGAAGCATTTACAAGTGATACACAGCAAAAAATAACATTTTTATTAAAACAAATACAATGGCCTCCTCGATGCCCCTCATAACCATTAATAACCATCACACTTAAAGCACAAGATATTTAACACAAAGTTGGAAACAAACTCAGATTTAACATTCCTGACATTCAGTCTAAAAAAACGGCAATAAGTGCACATCATGTCCTCAACATTCAGTAAGTGTCCTTTCGCTTCTTGGCAGATACATGTTTTGTATTATAGCCTTCCAGGAGTCTCTTCTTGTTTTTGTCTAGTTCATTTCTCTTATTTGAACACTGTTGGGTTTGCTCCATTGCATGTTCCATCATCTTCTTAGCAACTTCAAGTGGCTCTTGAGCTAGCTATACTAGCCTCGTTGGAAGCCTTTTTGTTCTTAATTGCCTGTGAAAGCATTTCATATGCTTCTTCATAGAGTATTTTAGCCGTTTGCAGCTCACTGTCCTTCTGGTCTTCCGACTTCATCAGTTTTTTTTTTCTCTTTCAGAAACATCCAGTCTGCTTCATTCCAACTTCCCTGCTTCCCTTTCTCTCTCTGCATCTTGAATGCTCGTTTTCTTTGCCAGATCTTTTTTTTCATCAGAGAGCCTTTTTGAATAAGTCCTTTGGTGATGTGAACATTCTGTGGCTCTCCGCACTTCTTCACATGATCTTTGACAGAACACAGACGATTTATTGTGCAGTCATGTATCCAAGAGAAGCCCTGTCTGGAGTTACTGTCTTCTTGTTTGCAGAAAGACTTTGTTCTACATCTGCAATGACAAGACTTATAGAGAGACGGCTTCTGACGAGTTTCTGAAGAACAGGATACTTAAATTCACCCTGCTGAGATTTCTTTTGGAAGACATCTGCCGAGTAATGGTCAACCCTATGCATGCTACTATCTGCATCAACACCCCCAGCCTTGTACACCTTCCACTCATCTGTAACCAAAGCAACTTCCTATTCTGATTTTGTTGGCATCATGACTGCTTGTCTACGAATAGCTTGCATGCCATGCTCACTATCTATGAGAAGTGGATGTAAGAAAAGAGACATCTCTTAAGAGCTTGTTGTCCATTGGTAGATGGCCAATCAGATACTTTGTGGTGCCCACATAGAATTGTTTCATACCATGAAGTGCTTTCTTCTGTTGGTCACTAGACAGCTTAGAAAGGGCAGAGCGAGATTTCTCTCCCACTTCCATCTGAGAAATGACAGTTGGTTGTCTGGCTTGGAATAGTCTACTGTCAGCAGGTGCTTCCCTCTTTGTTTTTCAGGGCTTGGCTTTTGAGGAAGCAACCCGTAAGGGACTTCAGAAGCTCACACATTGTATCACACAGTAAGTGAATCAGTGGCCCTTCACTCTGGAAAAAATATAGAAACTTCTTAAACATTGGTTCCACAGATAGTTGAAAAGCCAGTTGAACTGGAAAGGACTTATTTTGTAACTTTCTACAGATATGATTGTACCACTCATTCTTCTCCAAGGGCTTGAAAGTCTTCACCTGTGTAGCTAGCTTAGGCAATTCTTCAAAGAAGTATTTCTTATTTACTTCCCAGTTCTTGACAATTCTGTCTAATGCTGGAATAAGGGTATGCCACCTGCATTGTACATGCCAGATGAATAGGTCATTATCAAGCCTCGGATTATTCAACACATGGATGTAATCTTCTCTGCGAGGTGAGCTCTTCAACCAATAAAAAAGATCTATGGCTAGTTCCTCAAATGCCTTTCCATATGCATTAATGCATGCATGGAAAGCATTATCCACAACATGAATGTTGCAAGGGATGAATGGCAAAAGACCTGGAGGGAGTCCTTCATCTAACAGTACGTTATTGACTGTACTCCATGTGGTTTTGTTGACATTTGGTCCATCTAATGCCAAACTTACCAAGCCTGAGAGAGGCAGCTGGTAGCCCTATTCCTGAAGTATGTTGACAATTTTCTTTGCAACATCATCATAATCGCATGACCACGGATTAGTGTCTGCAAGAATCTTACACTGATCTCATTTTTCTCTTGAAGCAGTGCATTGGTGACAAATATTGGTACATTAAACAGCAGCTACACATACTGAACTTACTAGTTTACTCTTTGCTTGACCCAGGAAATTCACTGCCTTTGTTACATCCACCAGTACAAAGTTTATGAGCTTAGCAATATTTTTTTCCTTTTTTATTCTGAATAAAATTATAGGGATTATAGGACATTTTTTAACTATATAGGGAGATATAGGGAAACTGAAAAATATAGGAAATCTAGGAAATATAGGGACACTTGAAGCCCTGCTAACCAGTTACTCCGTTGAAATTAGCATACGATGATGGCGGACAGCAGCTAATTTTTGAGCTGCTTCCCTTTCACCCCACAGCCTGTTTCTAAGGCAATGGCTGAGAGGAGAGATGGTAAGATCACTTCATATACAAGAAGAAAACGCGAAGAGAGCGGCAGTGGCTCCTTAGATGCCAAGAAACCTCTGTCCAAAACGGCCAAAGAAACCAATCTGATTTGTGAAGAAGACGCTGAAGACAGTGCAAACCTAATGGAGATCTGGAAGGTTGTAAAGTCCATTCAGGACAACACAAATCGACTTCTAGACGACAACCGTTTGTTGAAAAAACAGTATGAAGAGCTTAAAACATCTATGGATTTTCACACAAAACAAGTGGACGATTTAAAGAAAGAAAACATCGCTTTAAAGAAAGAAGGTTTGGACTTGAAGAGTGCTCTTCAGAAATCAAATGATCGGTGTGAAGCGGACCGAGAAGATTTGGTATTGGCGTGTTTGCTTATGCTTTTGCTTGCTCGGGACTGTAACTTATCTACGTTTCAATTACCTTTTTTCAATGACTATCGACAATGTGAAATTCAAGATATAACGTGAACAAATAGCCCGCTGATAATTTTACTCAAAAACACCCAGCTTACCTTTTTCTTTTTTTCCTTTAATTTAATTTTTATTTTATTTTTTTTGTTTACCAATTATTTTTTAATCTATTTACCGTACAATACTACTTGTAGTAAGCTAATTTTTTATAACATAACATTATATTGAAATTTGACTTGTAGCTTAGTTCCTTTACATTATTTTGTTGTTCTTTTCTATTAATGTACAATTTCTTACTGTTTTGGTGTTAATAAAGTCCTTTAAATACAAAAAAAAAAAAACCTTGGCGCACCTTTGCATCTCATCTGTTACGGCCGTATCTTTAGACAAACACTCCTAAAATGCCAACAGTCTCTTCGCAGAGTAATCGAATGCAAAAGCTATCTGCTGTAGGGTTCTGAGCATGTTTCTCACCAGGGTCTCCTTACAGGCATGTCCAATTGCCAGGTTCAAGGAGTGAGCCTTACAATGGAAATAAACAGCATCTGGTACGCGCTGCCTGATGATTACTTGCACACCTCTGAATTCCTGCCATGTTCGCCGCCCCATTACAGCCCCGTGCATGGATGCAGTCAACATAGTCCTGCTGGGTCCCAAGAAAACTCTCAGCCAGCACCTGTCCTTTGGTGCTCTCAGCCTGTACAAACCCAGGAGCTCTTCCCGAACCTGCATGGTCGTGTCGTCCTCTCTCCGGTGCACAAAACGAACACAAATAGATATTTCCTCCATTGTTGCACAATCAGTCGCTTCATCCGCCAAAAAAGCATAGAAGGGGGACGCGTTGCAATCATCCACTAACGAGCTACGGATTTGGTTGGCGTCGTATACTTTGCTCTTTTGTCTGCACTTGCAAGGTGAGTGGCCAGAACTTATGTTTTAGCACGAAACTTTAGCAAATTGAGAAAGTTGCTATTTTTTTTCGATATGTCCCTTGAGAGCTATGTTCTGCTGCCCACACAGTACAACAACATCGATGATGGATTTGAGAATCTGGCAATTTCTCACTACAGTGTCATTTATTTGTGACAAAAGTTGGCTGTAAATATCTTTTTGCTTTTTGATAAGCATGTGGTCTGGGTACAACATGGCTGCGGAGTAGACGTGTTTTGCCGAGCTCCAACTTCGGTGGACCAAACAGCTCGCAATTTTCATGTCCACCAAAAGGAAAGACAGACCAACGTCTTCTAAAGAATCTACAGACTCTCCGGACGAGAAAAGAATAAAAGAAGGAGCAAAGAATACGTACACAGCCGAAACCAACGATGAAGTCTTCAAAGACTTAGAAATGGCCGAAGATCTGGGAAGGAAAATGGAGACTGTGTTAAAGAAATTGGAAAAGCTGGATGTTATTGAAAACCGTCTGAACCAGGTATACACGTCAATCGCCAGTATCGAAGCGACTGTCAGTAGAATTCACTCGGAAGTCCACGTTCTAAAAGAAAAGACCCAAAAATTGGACAAGTCTGTCAAAGAAATTGAGGAAAGTGTAAACTTTAATGACGAGGATATCTCTGACATCAAATGCGATACTAAAAAGGCCGAAAACGAAATTAAACAGTTAAAGAAACAGATTCTATATATGGAGACCTACTCCAGGCGAGAAAATGTCAAGTTTGTGGGAATACCAGAAAATATCGATCCTTTTAACGGTGCTAATGAGATCAATGATGGCCCGCGCTCGCCAACTGAAAACACCAAAGAGGTTGTATTTAACTTTCTAGCAGAACAACTCAAGATTGACAGGCCAGGCGATACAATCGAATTCCAAAGAGTTCACCGTCTTGGAAAACCAAACAGTTCAAAGCCACGTCCAATTATAGCAAGATTCCTCCACTTTGCCGACAAACAACTAGTGATGGATCAAGCGCGTAAACACCTAAAGGACAAGAACTACCATGTATTTAATGATATCCCGAAAGAACTATACAAGTCACGAAAAGGCCAATTAAAGAAACTTCAAGAAGCCAAGGAAAAAGGTTTTAACGCTTATTTTAGCAAAGCACAACCTGATAAACTGTTCATCAACGGAAATTACATTGCTCCAGGACAATCATAATGTTCCTTTATGTCAATGATGCAAATTTAAATTACTGGGCCTCCATCTTGGAGCTTAGGAAAGCCGAAACTAGTTATTGTAAGTACCGGTAAGAAAGCCAAAACCCGAAGGAAAACTGCCCAATATCTTTGTTTTATTTTTTTTTCTTGTATCTATGTGTTTGTGTCGTTTCTGTTTGATATGTTTTTCTCTGTGCATAATTTGTGGCTTAATTTGAATTAATGGACATTTGGCGAGCACTCAATCCAGACACTACACGTTTTACGTGGAGAAGGAACAAACCGAAAATTCAATGCCGTTTAGATTATTTTTTAATCTCCGAAACCCTATGTCCAAAAGTTCTTGAAGCTGAAATTTTACCCGGTTTCCGGACCGACCATTCAATGATTACAGTTTGTATAAGCGCTACAACTAATCCCAGAGGACCAGGTTTTTGGAAATTAAACACGCACCTCCTTACCGAAACCGACTATGTCACTTTAATTAAGAAAACTATAATCGACGTCTCAAAGGAATATAAGGATCAGAATGAAGTTGATACAATATTATTGTGGGATGTAATTAAGATGCAAATCAGAGCAGCTTCAATCAGATACGCTTCAGTAAAAAGCTACACCTCAAACAAAAGGAGCTTTCTTTAGAGGAAGAAATTTTAACTATTGAAAAAAAACTCGACGAAAGAAATTTATCAGAAACAAATGAAAAAACCTTACACACTGAATTAAGAATAAAGAAGCAACAATTAGAGGAGATAATTGGCTACAAAACCCAAGGGGCCATTTTAAGATCAAAAGTGAAATGGTACAATGATGGTGAAAGGAATACACCATAGTCTGGAAATGCGACATTTTAACAGTAAAACTATAAGGAATCTAAAAACTGAGAGCAATACAAATATTTCAACAGATCCGGAAATTCTAATGGAAGCAAAAAATTTTTACGAGTCTCTTTACACCTCCAGAATAGGTTATAATTTTTCCAACGAATGTGAAAATACCTTTTTTTCCGATGTGAATGATTCTAAGCTAAGCTATAATCAGAAAATGTCATGTGAAGGTCCCCTAACATTAGCTGAGTGCTTAAGAGAGTCTCAAAACAATGAAAGCGGGTAAGTCTCCTGGGACGGATGGCATTCCGGCAGAATTCTACAAAGTCTTTTGGAACGATGTTTCTTCTTATTTGCTAGCTTCCTTAAACTTGTCTTTCTCTAAAGGTTATCTTTCCATCTCACAACGAAGAGGGCTGATAACACTGATACCAAAGAAAAACAAACCTCAACAATTTTTGAAAAACTGGAGACCTATAAGTCTCTTGAATACCGATTACAAAATAGTGGCTAAAGCTATAGCTGCTAGATTAAATAGAGTTCTACCAGAAATAATCAACAATGACCAAACAGGCTTCCTTAAAGGTAGGACAATCAGTGAAAACATCAGGTTACTTAACAGTATAATAAGCTATACAGAACTGCAGAATATTCCTGGTCTGTTACTCTTTGTTGATTTCGAAAAAGCGTTTGACTCTCTAGAATGGTTTTTCATCGAGAAAACACTCACTTTTTATAACTTTGGCTCTTCCGTTATCTCTTGGATTAAATTGTTCTATACAGATATAAGAAACAGTATTCAAAACAATGGGTGGGCATCGGAATTTTTCCATCTCGGAAGAGGAGTTAGACAGGGATGCCCTCTGTCCCCATACCTTTTTGTTTTATGTGTTGAGATTTTAGGTACTGCGATTAGAAACCACAAGCAAATCAAGGGAATTCGCATTCTAGATGAAGAGTGTAAAGTCAGTCAAT
The DNA here is from genome assembly GCA_022457155.1 of Cladopsammia gracilis. Lineage (NCBI taxonomy): Eukaryota > Metazoa > Cnidaria > Anthozoa > Scleractinia > Dendrophylliidae > Cladopsammia > Cladopsammia gracilis. The sequence continues at coordinate 1,224,700 of JAJGOT010000051.1, read as the reverse complement.
ACGCTGATGATACCACTTTAATACTCGATGGTTCAGACATGTCGATGCAACAGTCCTTTGTTTTGCTTGATTCGTTCGCAGAAATTTCGAGATTAAAAGTCAATTATAAAAAGACAGAAGCTCTTTGGATTGGTTCACTACATCTTCAAAAAAGGATTATAGCTGCCTATCAGAACATCACTTGGGCCGTCAATAAAGTTAATGCACTGGGTGTCTGGTTCTCCACTATTAAAGAAGAATCCGTAACACTGAACTATCGAGAAAAGAAAGAAAAATCTCCAACATAATTGAAAACTGGCAGTTTAGAAAGCTAACCCTTCTCGGTAAAACCTGTAGTTATTAAGGGCCTGCTTGCCTCGCAGCTAGTATATATTATGTCTCCACTGCCTACATCACACGAATTCCTTAAGGACATAGAGTCTCTTGTACAAGTTTTTGTGGAATGGAAAAAGTGATAAAATTAAAAGAACACAAATGATTAATGATTATTCTGAGGGGGGTCTAAAAATGTTGGACATTCAGAGCTTTAACCAAGCTCTAAAGGCGAAATGGATTAAAAAAAATATCTAGATCAGGAAAATAAAGGAAAATGGAAATTGTTTTTGAACTTTTTTTTAGCGGAGCACAATGCCGAACTAATCTTTACAGGTAACCTTAAAATAGATGACATTCCTTTTTGCAACTAGAGGACCCCTTTATTTTTCTAAAGAACTTATTGAAATCTGGTCAAATCTCAGCTTTATAAAAGAAACGAACAACTTTTCTCAAATGCCAATCTGGTATAACTCTCTTATACGCATTAACAATAAACCCTTCTACTATAGAAACTGGTTTTTGGCAGATATTCGTACTGTCGACCACCTTCTTGATAAGGATTCCAAATTCTTAACTTTTGATACCTTTAAGAAAAAGTATTCTGTGAAAACAAATTTTCTCCAATATTATAGTGTTGTTTGTGCAATTTCTGTTTTGAAAAATGTCCGTACTCACCACCCAATGCTGAACTCTGACGATGGCACCAAAAATTTGATGATGTCATCGGAATTCTGCAAATCAGCCTATAAAATACTCGTGAAACGAAAAGCTTCACTTCCAATTGAAAGCCAAACCAAATGGCTCTCGGACTCTAAACAGTATGATCTTGATAAAATAGATTTGTGTAAATCATATAACTTGCCCTTTCTATGTACTCGGGAAACAAAATTGCAAAACTTCCAATTTAAACTCCTCCATAGAAGAATAGCCACCAATAGTTATTTGTTTAAAATTGGTGTTATACAAAGTGACCTTTGTTCCTTCTGCAAGAAAAATTCGGAAACTCTTGTTCACTTGTTTTGAGAATGTCCAAATGTACACAGCTTTTGGAACGAAGTTAAAGATTGGATTTATAGCCATCCTTGCTTCTCAACCGAAAACTTCTCATTTCTTGTTTGCTTGGGCTTAGTTGAAAATACTTCAAACCTTCTCTTTCACCACTTTCTCCTTATTGCTAGATACCACATATATTGGTCTAAATCAATGCACTCTATCCCAATCCGAGAACTTTATATTCGAAATATTCACTTATGTTTAGATGTTGAGAAGCGTTATGCTCTTAAAAATGGGACCCTAAATAAATTCAACAGGAAGTGGGGAGCCTTTACTCGCAACAGTAATCTGTAGCTTTTCTTAGCTATGTGAGTCTGGTGGCCTTTGAGAGCAGTCTATTTACTTTTCTTTATTTTTTTTTTCCTATACCATGTATCAGTATGTATCTAAACTTGTTAATTTTTAATAACTGTGTTTCCATTAGCTACAAACATTTTTGAAGTGGACAATTTAATGTATGATATATAGTTTGAAAGAAAACTGTAAAATGTCTTTTATAAGGTGTCATAACTAACGAATGTATTTAACGTGTGTGTATGCGTTTCTGTGAACGTTATTAATTTAATTTTTTTTGTTACCAATTAATAACTGTACTATTAATAAATAAGTGTAGTCTGTAGTGTTAATATGTTATAAGTGGGAAATGTAAGCGTATCGTAAGCACTGTATTAGTGTTATAGCTAAAACATGTAATGAGCAGTGTAACACAGCAATAAAAAATATCTTTTTGCCTACCATTAACAACATGAAGAAAATGGTCTCCCTTGTCAACAGCATCAAGATGAGTGGCCGACTGAATGTGAAGTTTTAATAACCTCCCAAAGTTCGCCCAGTCTGACACACCTTTAGGAGAGCCAAACATACCAGATTGGTAATTTCCACTTCTTTCGTTTCCAAATAATACACAGTAAATACAGCATACAGTGTCTTAAGAAATGGAATATCTCAGGCAATTGTTGTTTGCAAGCCATACGCGAGTGAACTTACGCTGTTTACCTCTTATGCTTCTTGAGGGAAACTTGAACTTGTGTGAGTTGGGCCATTCTCCTTCAAGTAGCTTTTGTCGGACTTCATCTTTTTGAAGATCATCATAGGCAAGTTCTGCAAAATCTGGATAGGTTGGAATATTATCTGTGGAAAGAGTTGAAGCTGAAGTTCCAAACGAGTATGTACGTGAATCGTGTTCGTAGTGAACAGCGTTTGGAAGGTCACATACCGGTAATTCATTTTGGGCTGTAGGATTATCAAATTTGGCAGAAGAATCAGCTTCCTGTTGGCGTCATGGAGTAAAATAGGCGTCAATTCGTCGATTGCCTTTCGATGCCATTTTGATCTTCCTTCAACTGACAACATCCACATACACAAAAAATTACTTTGTGGAGACTGATATCTTTACTGTTGGCATGATGCACGTACAGCTATCAAAACCTAGACAGTTTAAGACAGCTATGAAATCAACAAGCCGACTAGTATTACGTAAACAAAACTATTTCAATCAATGTTTTAGACCACCGTCTTTGCTTTCTTTAGAGCACAACATTTGGGCATTTACTTTTTAAATACATGTTTCGAAGGTCATGATTTTATTTTCCAAAGAAACAGTAGCAGAAATTACGGGCTTTCGGGTACTGAACAAAAAAAACTCACTTTCACAGGGAAGTACATGTTAAAAACGTTCATCTGATTATGGTCACACTTTAGGATTTCATCCTCAGACATCCTAAAATTATTGTCACAAGTCCACAGCACATGACTCTAGGTTTAACTCTGGTAGTCAGGGCTACAAGATACGTATAAAAAATCGCGCACCCGAGCCAGAAGGCTCATAACAGCCGGAGCTTAAACCCGGTTTCTATAGCATGAAGCGACTAGGAATATTGCTACTCCCCCCTGGATGGGATGCTAGTCCATCGCAGGGTTACCCCCAGCATTTTGTTGCCGGTACCCATTTATACACCTGGGTGGAGAGAGACAATGTGGAGTAAAGTTTCTTGTCTAAGGAAACAACACGACGGCAGAGACCAGGCTTCGAACCACCGACCTTCAGGTTGAAAGTCCGACGCACTAACCACTACACCACCGTGCCGTCCACACAAGATACGTATAACTAACTTGCAATTATCCATTTGAAATTCTACATCACTGAACTGCAAATAACCTCCAGTAGGCAAGAGGTATTTGTTCAAAGAAACAAATATCTAACTGCTCTTATAAGGTCACTTATTTTTTGGACATGTGCAGTCAAATTATTAAGGATGCTCCCAACCTTTCCAAGCGTTCTTCTGGAAAAACATGTACATGCCATGCTTTTAAACAAAAAAGCTTGATAAATGTAGCCTTTATTGTCAGGGAAAAATATCTGATACATTTAATGACTGTATACTATTTTTTTTTCTTTCAACTTTCAAATCTAGCAAATGTGGTCCAGAAAGATTATGCACCGGATGGCCAACCTGAACAAATGGGCTGCTAAACAAGTGAACAGGCTGCTTTATCAATCAGAAGGTGCAGTAGACCTCTGAAAGGAAAACCAGGCCGTAAAAAGCTAGCATCATTCCTGGAATTCCAGAGGGGGAAGCAACTGATACCCTAGAAGAGCAAAAGAAGCAACTACTACAACAGAGTTGCAGTGGAGGTTCACTGGACCTAATAACTCTTCATTTGTTGATGGATACTACTTTTCCTTGAGACGAACAGACATCCGAACAAATAATTTAAGGGTGTGGAAAGTGCTTAAGGAATATCCTTCTTTGGAGAATGGCAATGGAAGCGAGGCTTTCATTGTTGTCTCAACTTCTCTTTTTTTCTCATTGACACTTCAAACAAAGAGTTCAGTGCTCAAAATGAGACTAAGACTGGTTTATACATGTATTTGTGGCAAAAAACACAATCATAAGAGCTAGGAAAATGAAAAGGATGTTAATTACACATGCAATAATCACAAGCAAGCTGTAACATATACGTGCACTACCCTTGAACTCTCAACACTCACTGATATATTGTGGTTGTCTCCACCAATGCATCATTAGGGAGCTTACGAATCGACGACTTCTTTCAAGACGACGACTTTCAGTGACGTCATGAACTAGGTCGCGGTCGCCAGCATTTGCGCGCCAAATTTAGCTTACGATGCGAGGACGGCGACGTTTCGACATCCCGCCAAATTTAAAAGCTGCTGACCTTTTTCGCAGAAGTTTAGTTTTCACCACGGAAAGCAGGGAAAATCAAATCTCATTTATGGTAAAATGCCAAACTTCCGAGAGACGAGAGCATGTATTGCATATGCCTACCGAAAGGGATTCATCAATGATAGAGAGTTTGCTTTGCTGTATGATGCTCACACCTCTAAAAATCCGGATTTTCCATATTGGAAGTATGAACGATTTGACCTCGATGAGCTGACAAATGATGAATGTAAAGCCGAATTCCGGTTCTTCAGGAATGACATATACAAACTTGCTGATATTCTTCAATTACCGGATGAGATGATTACTTATAATGGCCTAGTAGTTGAATCGATTCCTGCTTTGTGTATGTATCTCAAGCGCTTTGCGTATCCTTGCCGATACAATGATATGATTCCCCACTTTGCTAGACCTGTTCCGGAGCTTTGCATCATAACAAATCACATGAATGACTGGATCTACAATCAATGGCATCATCTGCTTACGAGATATAATCATGTGCTACTTTCCCCAGCAAACCTAGTGTTGTATGCGGATGCGATTCACCGATCAGGTGCAGCTTTAGAGAACTGCTGGGGTTTTATAGATGGAACGGTTCGGCCAGTGTGTAGGCCTGGAGTAAATCAGAGGGCTATCTACAATGGACATAAACGAGTACATTCTATAAAATTCCAGTCAGTAGCATTGCCCAATGGACTGATTGGTAATTTGTATGGGCCAGTGGAGGGGAAACGCCATGATAGTGGAATGCTAGCATCTTCTGGTCTTTTTCAAGACCTCCAAAGATTCTCCAATTCACCCATTACTCGTTTACCTATGTGTTTATACGGTGACCCAGCCTACCCTCTCCGTGCACACCTACAAGGACCTTATAGGGGCGCAGCGCTAACACAAGATCAAGAAGATTACAACAGATCCATGAGCTCTGCTCGTGTTTCTGTCGAATGGATCTTTGGGGATATTGTTAATTGTTTCAAATTTTTGGATTTTAAAAAGAACCTTAAAATTGGCTTAAGTGCGGTGGGTAAAATGTACATAACATGTGCGTTATTGCAAAATGCTCGTACTATTTTGTATCAATCTATTACCTCAGAGTACTTTGGCATCAATCCACCAGCTTTAGATGAATATTTCATTTAATGATAAATTGTCATTTAAAACAGAGTTTGCTTTGCAAATATCATAGAGCATAGAGGAAAACTTGAGCTTTGTATAACACAACTTTTTTTTTTTTTTGGGGGGGGGGGGGGTAGTGGGCAGGGGGAAGGGGCAAAACATTTCACCATTCCAAACTCAAAGTAAAATAGCTTTAACAGTTTTTTTAGCATTGATTGAACAACAAGTCAACAAACAATTGATTGAACAGTGAATGATTGAAGGACTCGAGTAGAAACGTCCTAAAAACATTTAAAGGAAAACATACAATATTTTTTCATTAAATTACATAAAACATCCAATATATCTTGACCATAAACTAAGGGTTTTTTTACCTCAAAAGCACAAGAAGGCCCGGTATAGGATGTTTTGCCTTTTAAAAGTATTGCTACTAGTACACACAGTTGGATTGAAGGTTGACTATCCATTCAAAACTCTGGGGAAAATCTAGGAAGCCAATCAAGTACACAACGGAACTCGAAGTAAACTGATAGTCTATTTTCATGGAAGAACGCAAATAAGTTTAGATCAAGATAGTCATCAACATGAAGTTACTGCTGTTTTTTCAAAAGTTCAAATAATGCCTGATTTTGCGTTTGCTGCTGTTGCATAAACATTTGACACATCATCTGAAACTGTTGTTGTTGATTCTTCATTTGTTCTTGAAACTGCCTGGTCATTTCATGCTGCTGCTGAAACATCAGGTTTTGCTGAGTTGTTGCACTTTCTTCTTGTTTCTTCCTGAATTCCAGTTCTTCTTTCTTGAGCTCGCATTCTTTTTCTGATGCCTCTCTTAAAAATTCTATTGTTTCGTTGGAACCTTGTTTTCTTTTCTTTCTTGGTGGATCATCGCCTGCTCTTTTCTTCGTTTCCGCAAGACGTTCCATGGCCTTATCCCGCATATCTTCAGCTGAAGCCTTTTCTTTCGCTGCTTTATCACGACCTTCTGCAGAGGTTGTCTCAGATTGTTTTTCTTGCTCCTCTCTTCGTTCTAAATAATCTTCCATAAACTCATCAACTTCTGATTTTTCTGGAGAAATCCCAGAGGCTTTTTTTTCAAATCTATCCTTCTTTTTGAAATCTCTTTCTAAAATCTTCAGTCTGTCTCGTATGGACTTTTGATACACATTAAAGTATGGTTTCTGTAATTGATTCAAACTTTCAGCTATTCGATCGAGGCAATGGCCCCTTTCACGGCTCCCAGGTTTAAACTTCCACAGCTCGAATAACATGACCTCCTTCCCTAACATGACATCGTGGTCGGAAGTCCATTTCATTTGTGAAGTCCTATATAAAATAAATAAGGACATAAGCAAAAACTTTGTTAAAATCAAAATATTTAAATCGAATTTAAAACAAATTAAGCTTCTACATCGAAAAACTTGACATTTTCCAGCCGGTTTGTTGACATCAGAATTTCACAGACACTGCAGATTATCTACATGCATGGTCTTGTTGAAAAGACTAAAGCAATGGCTGTTGCAATAATACGCTACAGCTACATACATACATATATACTTTATTTGAAAAGGTCAAATAAATGGCAGCACAAGGCTGATGTTGATCTTTATCAAGTAAAGTGAAGATGCTCGCTCCGCCGGATCCTTTACTTGCGACTTCGCCGAGTTTGATCTTACAAATCAGAAAAGTTTTGAATGAAAAAGTTTAAATTTCCAGTAAAGATACAAAATTTATTTTAGGCTAACAAATGAGCTTCAAAATAATGAAATATTCTGATAACCTTTGAGCACACGCGGCCGGCTCTTCTGACATCTCGCTGTGGAAGAAATGCAAAATAAAAATAAATAATGACCAGAACTAGACTAAACAATCAGTTAAAAACTGTCTTAGATAAACTCTTACACTATGTTTTAAACTTATTTTTCGGTAAAGATAAAAAAGCGACAAAGGAATAATCACAACAAACCTCATGATCCGAGTCGCGCCAAGACGACTTCTAATGGCATGTTATGCAGTCGTCGCCGTTCTGAAGACGACGCTTGATGTGACGAAACATCCGGTGGCGCATGCGTATAAAGTATTTTTAACTGCTGGCGTCGTCGTCGTGAAAGAAGTCGTCGATTCGTAAGCTCCCTATTACCCATGGGAGTCTACCTGGACCAAGTGCCCCTCAGCCAAACGTGCGCACACACCCACAAGCTGTACTGCTTGTCATTTGATGAAAACCAACTTGCATAGATTTAACAATTTTCTATAACTATAATGATGCTTTGCTCTTGTGACCTTCAGCCGTATTGGAGCGCTGTTGTTACCAAAAGTTATTAAAGTGTCTGTTAGGAGAGGCTTGTCTGCAATGCATCTTCCATAAATATACTTTTTGTCAACAAAATCCCTCAATTGCATATAGATGACACATGTACCAGTTGTCATTTTTTCAGATAACGCGGCAGAACTACAAAGGATTTTAGGAGTATCGTCAGATTGTTGCAAAAAAATTGAAAATGCATTCCTTGATACATGGAAACCAAACTTTTGATGCTTTTAAAAAATATCAGTATCAGAGAAATGCAAAACTTTCTGCATACCCTACTGCACGAAAAATCGCCTTTACTAAACGCCTTTGACATATGTCAAAGGTTGCAAAGGCCGTCTTTGATGTAAGTCAAAGGTTGTACACTTTTGACACTTATCAAAGGTAAAGTAAAGGTGTGTCAAATATTGCTTAGAAGATATCATAATTTGCCTGTCACTTGCAAAAGTGCTATAAAACCTTCGATTGCATTTGATGCCTGTGTCACTCAACTTCGTTATGCCTTTGATGGAGATGAAAGGTGATCAAATCCAACTTTTCGTCCAGCTAGAAGATGGTGAATTCGCTGATGAGAAAAGTAACAATGAAAATGTCATGCCATATTTACCTGTTTACATTAAACTTGCACGCATCATAATTAATAAATATTTTTTACAGAGGAATAAGTAAAGCGGAATAAATAAATCTCTTCAGATGGCTAGTGCTTTAATTGAGTGTAACTGTAAAAATTTGTGGACCATCTTTTTTTGACTACATCAACTTCAGTTACTACGGCACCTTTAGGTTTCCGTGTTATTACACTTTAAATTCTTGACAGTTATCATGGGCGTATAACCAAAGCGGCTTGCGTCAATTTGTGTACCAGTAAACCAGCTCCCAACCCAATCAATTCCCTTGAGTATTTTACCTTTTATACAAGCATTACGTTTTTAGATTATTTATAGCTCTTAATAATGTAAAGTGTGTTTGAATATTTTTATAGAAAGCACGCTCAATAAATTCTATTTTATTATTATTATTATTATTATCATTATCATTATTATTATTAAGACCAAAACACTGGGGACTACATCCCTTACTCTTAAGTGATGTGGGTCCCTTACTAGTTTAACGTCACCACCCAATGACGTGATTGTCTGCACTGTCAGGTGGTTCAGCCGAGATTAAGAACTTTTTCAATAGATATTGACCACATTACTAATGCAGTGAAACAGGTCTTTTTGGCACTATGGACAATACTCTTTTTTGACTCTTGGACGGCTTCTCAACCTGGGGAACATTCGCTGGATTTGGGAAGTCTGGGATCTGTTGAAGCAGATGAATAGCCCATTTCAGAGTTGCTCTTGGCCTCCTTTTTAAACCAAGAACAAGTTCAAAACAATTCATACAGATACATTTTTTTTTGTAAGGGGATTATTTTTAACCACACCTGATAAACCTTAGGGGACATTCCAAACACTCTTTTGCTGTAAAACATTGTAAGAACTCAGTAATATATTCCCACTGGGTGCCCTCACTCCCCAAAACCTCCAAGGTACATTTAGTTATGGGAAGAAGTGAGCCCTACGGTAGCTTCTCCCAGAAACTCCTTTAGGCCAGGGAACAAAATATCACAATGGTGCATAAAGTAAGAGGCATGCGTGACTCCACAAAACTAAAAAACTTTATTACCTATGGATTGTTGTATTAATAGTAAAGGCTGCTTGCTTGGAGCTTGAAGCTGTTTGGGAGTGAGGGCACCCAGTAGGAATATATTACTATTACACCCAGGGCAAAATGAAGGGTCGAACTCAGCCTACATATTTTGAAAACCTCTATCAGCTCATTAAACGCATTTTTCTTCAAAAATTCTATAACAAGGTCGTTGGTGGAATCTTTTCTTAGAAGGACTGGTGCCATGACATAAATGAACTATACGAAAGCCAAGAGAACACTAATAGACACAATACGAGCAAGCTAATACTGACCTCATCAATGTCTCTCAACAACTGAAAGAGTCAGTCAATGTGCCCTGCCTAAAACGATTACGATGGGAAAGCAAGACTTTTATGTCCAATCACACGGTTTCCATTCAGGGTGTCAATTGATACCACAGGAAATTCCAGAGAAACTTAAGAAAATTCCAGAATTCCGGAGAAACCTAAGGTTTCAGGAATTTCCTAAAACCTTACAAAACCCACACACCCTAAAAAATTTCCAAAGTTGACATTCTCCCAAAAATCAAGTGCGAGATTTTCATTATTTTTCCCTCATAACTGATAATCTCCAAGGGGGAATATATCAACTCAAAACACCTCTTCGCATCAACTACAATACTCGTTGACTATTGCTTTACCGTTAAGGCATTTAATCAAAGTACATCAAAGTGACCCTAAATTTTTTATGAAATGCAAGATTCCCGGGTTGTCAATGCACGTTCAATAACATGCACATCTAGAAAAGTCATCTTAGGAGGGCTCACAATCTTTGTGAACCGATGAATATTGAAGAATATGTAGATATGGAAGAAGAAAAAGCAGTACAAAAAGCCGTGGCAGAAAACAGCAGTTCAGAAAATTAATGTCGGACGAAGATAACTCATATGTCAGGCTTGAAGACAGACCAGAAGCAAACAAAAAGTTAAACATATTTTACTTGCTAGGTACCAAAGTGGTTCATCTATTAACGCAAAAAAGCTCTTGATGGCATTGCAGATGGATCAACCACTCTGGTGAGAAACAGTCGATTTAATAAAAAGTGGTGTGTAGAATCATCTCGATGGTGCAGGAATTGATTTTAACGTTTGTCCCAGGCTTAAGTGAATTTTTTGCTTAAAATTACCAGATTACCAACTTTGGTTTGGTGGTAAGGTTTTCATTTTGTTTTGGAAACGTGGCAAAACAAACTCATACAATGTATCTACAATTAAGGTCTATCTCTGATTAACTAATTATAACTCATCCCCTGATCTCTATCTGCAAACTTCGCAATTTCTTTGGGCTTTGTGATTCTCTATTAGTCCTTATGCTGTCGCTAGTTCATCGGTCGTTCATGTGCCGTTTGCTGCAAAGCATTTGCAAGAATGTTTCGAAACTTCAAACAAGAAAAAATATTCTAGAAAATGAAAACTACAGAGAAAGGAGCATTTACCAAAGCCTTCATATCAAATTAATACATTCAATTTGGTTTTGGTTTTGGTGAATAGCAAGTAGTGAAGACCACTGGAAGGCATGAAAAGCATTGTTAGAGATATACTTCATACATTTCAGACAACCTGTACAGCTGTACATGAAGATTCCTATTGTAATATATAAGCACATTTTCCGATACTTACACTATATAAGGTAGATTTTGTAGCTACAAATACAAGAACTTCATTACTTGAAAATGAAACCTGTCATCAAACAGGAAGCGATTTTGAATGGGAACGAACTTCGGGATAAATTTTCCTTGAGTGGGATTTAGTGGTATGGGTCCAAATTGGCCATCCGAAGTGAAAAAAAAAAATCAGTATATATATGGTTGGGGTTGGGTTTTGGGGGGGGGGGGGAGAGGAAGGAAGTTGCAGGCTCTGCCCGAGGTTTAAAACCTCACCTATTACTTTTCCTGAAAATTCCTTCTCTTTCATTATCTTGAATAACAATTAACGATTGCAGCCCTTTACGTTGTTTTTAATTTCTGGCTTTGTTTATCTGCAACCCTTGTATACTTAGATTTGGTTGCTATCCATTTTGCTGTACATATTCATTGTATTTTGGTTACTTCAACTTTTTTCCCCTCTCCTTTTGCACATTGCCAGCTAAAAAAAGGCATTCTTATGCTGTTGGATGAACATTCCCATTCAGCACACTATAAAGAGAACCTACAATGTACTCCACCCACCCCCCACCTCCTCAATTTTGATGTCAAACTTTAAAAATGTGACTTGCTTTGTACTAGGAAAGTGCATGGTGTTGATGTTTCTCACCGTGTGGGAGATAATGTACCTCGCATCGAATGTGTAAAATGCAAAGTCCTGTTGCCTGTAACAGCTATTAAACAACACATTTGTCTGCCCCGTACAAGACTTAGATGACATCAACTTAAAGAAGGTGCCCTCTACATCTGATCAGGTACATCTTAGTCTTTACAACACATGCATGTTCCTGTATGTTCTGTTTGATGTAACATCCTCGAAACTTAAACATTGACTGCTCGTGGCCAAGTATTAAAAGCTTTACTTAGTCCAACCGTTTGTTTAGTCACAAGTTATGCAAATTCAATCAAAACTAAAATAAACACTAATTAGTGGCATTCGCGTGCCACTCGCGCTGTATATCCGGTGTATATAAGAAAAGGAGGTGTGATTTTTTCAGACGTGCTGATTATGAAAAATGAAAAATGAAAACATCTCGGGGAAAAAAACGTCTTAAACAGCCCAGAATGACGAAATAACACCACATGACTTAACTTTATTGAACCATACAAATCGAGTTGACTCTTTATTGATCTAAACTACTGTAGTGAACCAGATCTCAACCATCACATTGTAGTTCGTGATCTTAATAATATAAACATTGCCTGTTCGTGGCTAAGTAAAGCTTTACTTAGTCACGACCGCTTGTTTAATCAAAAGTAATGCAAATTCAATCGAAACAAAAGTAAACACTAATTAGCCACACTCGCGGGCCACTTGCGCTGTATATCCGGTGTATATAAGAAAAGGAGGTGTGATTTTTTCAGACGCACTGATAAGATATATGAATAACTCACCAGTATTGTATTTCGCTGAAGACAACAACTTGTATACCGATTCATGTTGTAAGACTTATATGTCGAGGAGCAGTAAGCCTGAGGTGCACTGCTTAGCTCTGTTTAATTAACCACGTGTACTCAAATGCATTTAATTCTTATGATCATAACTGCTTGTCAAATAAAATCTACTTCACGTACCATTATTACTTATTATTGCCTCCAAGCTTAACATAGAAATGAAGTTCACGTCTTTCAAGTCATGCTTTAATAAATGGCTTGGAGTGACTAAAGCTTCTTACACATGTAGTTAGAAAAAAAACACTTAATGTTTCCTTCAAAAGGTGTTAAAACAGAATCAGGCGTCCATTTTTTTTTATAAAATGCTGAAGTGAACAATAGTCCATGAAGAACTGTGTATACTTGTGACTTTTTACCTACAAAGAGGTGTGACTTGGCCCTATTATTAAGTTAGTCCCATTGTAAAAGGAAAGAAATTAAATTATGAATAGATGCATGCTCTTTTGACCAGCTTGTGTATAAAAGGAACAGAAACGTGATTTACTCTCATTCGATCATTCGACAAACTCACTTCTTGCAACAATCGCTTTATTTTCACTTGCTCAATTTTTATATCTTCAATGGAACACGCGTCATCAGACAACTGCATAACCTGTACCCGACCAATCAGGGCTAGCCAGAAAGGCATTCAGTGCGATGGACGTGCAAACTGGAACCATCGTACTTGTGGTACCGTGGTAAGTTTTAAACTCCCTCTCTTACTAAAGCATTAGTAGTTAGCTCAAATCATCAGAGGCGAGGAAGTCTAAGCGCATTCTAGATCAATTGTGATATTATGACCCATACAAAATCGGTCCATAGCTTGATTCTATTCCCCAGAGGTATTTCTCAACAGGAATATCGCGCTGCTGTGCAGGCAGATGCCGATATCGTGTGGTTTTGTCCAGTGTGTCCCATAGCAGAAAGCACCAGACTCGATGAGTTTAACCCTCCTGTCAGTTTAACCCTCCTGTCAGTTCAACCCTCCCGAGCGCGCCAGCCCTGCCAGTTGAGTCATTCGCAGAGTCATCAACATACATCCTAGAGTCCGATGAGTTTAACCCTCCGGTGAGTTTAACCCTCCTGTGGGTTCAACCCTTCCAAGCGCGTCTGCCGAATCATTCGATCAGTCTACAGTATATGATCCCCCAGCCTGTCCAGCCATTGAAGAATGCAACATTGAGCCAATGGAAGACTCTATTGCTGATCCAAGTATTCACGAGATGCCCACAGAAAGCTAAAATGTAACTTATCAGCTGGTGGAGGGAGGCACACAGCGAGCCAGGAAGAAGCTGATTGACAGAGATGGTTACTGCTACAATGTGAAGCGGTGACGAATAACGCCACATATTGGCAATGCACTGTCCCACCCCACAGGCAACCAGTGCAAAGCCATCATGGTCCACATGGGAATTAAATTCAATCCAGGGAACCAGAGCCACAATCACCAACCCTCAGTTGGGGCAGCAACAGCTGCCAAAATCATGGTAGCAGTGACAGAAAAAGCAACAGTGGACGTGTTCAAACCAGCATCTGCAATTGTGGATGAGGTTAGTGTTTAAAATAGTTGTTTCCTGTAAGGTTACTCAAGTTGGAGTCCAGAAACAGTGCTCAGGGTGCGACAAAATGTTCATGATTCACTTGTCCTTTGAACCATCAGCAAGAACTTGGTTGTCTGAAGCCCAAAAGTGCTTGTCCAAAAGAGATGTTTTCATTTATTCCCATTTTTCTTTTCACATCACAACTCGAAAAATTAGATTAATTTATTAGCCTCCATTGTAGATGATCATTAGAATTTTGGATTTGGAAAGCAATGGACAATCGAAAGCACACACGTAACCTGGCCTTCTTACTTAGCATCCAGGTTTTTTTCTGTTCTCAGGCTCCCTTGGTCAATTTTATTTTATTTTTTTGCCCGACCGACCGACCCAACATACGACGCTGTCCACCACCGTCGAGCTAATCATAGTTATCCAACATACTATGCGAACCGTGAAACTGCATGTCCACGACGGTTTCGATGCAGCTATTTCAAATTTGTGAGGGTAAGCAATCTCAAAATAAATCTTTCGTAGCAAAGGTGTTTGAGGGCAGATTTGCGTGTTAAGTGAACTGGCATGGAACTTCAACATCTCTTTGATTCTGCGGAGGAAATGAGTTGACAGGGTTATTTTCAGAGGATTTATTCGCTTCGCCAGAAATCAGTGTTTGGCCTTGTCTTTTTCTTAGCAAAATCACGTTAAATCGCCACGAGGAGCAGGCAAACAACAAAGAATACAACACAGCAATGGGATAGGTCAATTTTATTCACAAAACATTCGAATTTTTAAATTTTAAAACAAAACCGTTGCATTCCCATACAAACCTTTATAAATCGAATCATTGTAACACAATACCTCTCATAAAGCAAGGGTCATGTCCTGGTTACCTGATAGTGAGCTTGGGCCACCTGTGTGGAGATTCAGGTAATGACTGCTGTGAAGAAGACACTGATGTCATGCACTCCCCATTTGATGCACATGTACCCTCAGATGAAGGAAATGCTGACCCTGGTGCACAGTACAGACAAGAAACTCTGAATGAAAATGGCCCACCACTGAAAATCTATGTCAACCGGATGAAGGAGGAGTTCACAGCAGATGTTTTAGCTACATGTATCTATAAGAAAGCTACCCATGATTTCACTCAAGCCTGAGTGAAATTTGAAAATGAAAGAGCAGTTGGTGAGGGACACATCAGAGTTCTTTAGCATACTAATGGGGATTTGTTCAAAATGGTCTTTATCTGGATGATCCCGGGCAGCTGACTGTGTTCTTTGAGGGCCAGACTGACCACAAAAGCTTGTTTTCACAGGCTTATTCTTCAGTCATCGCATGTCGACTATGTCTCTTTTAAGAGTAATCTGACTAAAGCGTACTGATAACATGTCTTGAATAAACAACTGCTCAGGTGAGGCACTGTGTTCTGTGCTCAGTGGGCCCCTGTTGTGACCAACAGTAAACAGATCCAAATTTCTTTGTATTCATGGCAAGTAGACATAATGCGAGGCAAAAAGATGAGCTTCATCAGCAGGGTCTAGAATACCACAGTTTTCCATGTAATAAAACAGATAGTAAAACAGGTAGGTACAACCTAAGAACACTCCCTCCGCAAAATGGTCAATTCGTTGGTTGTGTAAACTTATTCCTGTAATATGCCTACCACGATTTGGACCATGCAAAGGATGGTTCAACATAAACCATGCTACTTCCACATTCTCACCGCCTTTGTCTGTCCTTACACGCAATGGAAGGCTGTAAGTTTGCACTGCTAAATGGAACCACTGAAAAAAAGTTGAAGCTTTGTTGATGGCAGCTTGAAGAAAAAGAATCATTCTGGAGTACCCATCAATCCGCCATGAAATAGAATTCTCCATCTGGGGAGTAAACAGCATAAGAAAGTTTTAGTTATTTATGAATCAATGTTGTTCATTTTGGTTTTCTTATATTTTGGTTTAACTTTTATTGTAAGGTGTTTCCTATCCTTTTACAGTCTTTGTGGATCCTTTTGCTTTGATGTACATTGTATCCAAACCACCAACCTATATTAGTTGATATTCAATAGTTGTAGTGTTTCACGGTTAAGCAAACAAAACAGATTGAACTAACACAGACCATGTGATCCATTTAATCACCCATAATTCATTTCAGTCCTACAGGGCTGTTCTTTGTACGGTATCTACCCCTCAACCAATCCGGCGAGTTTAAACCTGTGAGTTTAAACCAGCGAGGTACCAGCACGGCTCCAGCCAGCATAGCTCTTGCAGTCAGTCATTGAGATACGCAAGCTTCACCACCACGACAAAGTGAAGATGGCAATTAATGAACTTTAAAGCGTGTTCAGAACTAATTTGTAATTTATCTCACATTCTTAGCAAATTGCATGAAGCATTGGACGCAAACATTCCCACTGATGTCCCTTCCCCTCTAAAAACAAAAGGCTAAGTTCTTTCCTGATATGGATTCACTGATTTCTGTAATCAGTTGGTTTTAAGAGGTCGAGGGAATAGCTCAGCTCCCATCTCCCAGGCTTGGAGGACCATATATGGGCTGTTCTTTGAGCGTCTCTATCCCTCAACGAATCCGGTGAGTTTAAACCTACGAGGGGACAGCACGGCTCCAGCCGGCATAGCTCTTGCAGTCATTGAGACACGCAAGCTTAACCACCACGACAAAGTGAAGATGGAGATTAATGAACTTTAAAGTGTGTTCTAGGACTAATCTGTAATTTGTCTCACATTCTTAGCAAATTGCAATTATCAATGGATATAGACATTGTCATTGACGTCCCTTCCCCGCTAAAAAGAAACGGGTAAGTTCTTTCCTGAAGTGGATTCACTGATATTTAGCAATTGTTTTTGTATTAACTAACTATTTATATTATGACATGCGAAATTTTGGAAGAATTGTCGGGTTCTTTTCGAATGTATGGTCGCTGGTCAAAAGAGTTAGGAATAAGAATTATAGCCTATCGACCAACCGACCGACTGAGTGAGTTAACCACAACCTGCTGTGTTCACGAGTTCAAAATAGGCTTGCTTTGACTACTGCATGCTGCTAAATTCTTTTTCCAAAAGAAGTATCTTTCTTGTTCAAGATTTCTGTATTAACAAATTCATAATAAGTTAAAACGGAGCAAATTAGGTCTTAAGTTTTTTCTTTATATTTTAAAGATAACTTTAAAGAGATCGAATTGGCAGCCGAGGTTTTTGTTTGTCATTGGGAACTATCGGGAAATCGTCGTTGATACAAAGTGTTCGCGAGAGACCGCAAGATGGATATTTGTGTGTGGTGATTGGCTCCAAAGTATATTTTACCACAATTGCCATTAAACTCGCAATCTGATTGGTCGACGTGAGTAGTAAATGAGTCCAGACAACGGTGCTGACGCTAACATCACGTGCGACAAAAAACACCAATCAGATTGCGAGAAAGTTATAGACAACGCTTGCTCTTTCTTTGCTGTCACGTTTTGTAACAAGACTTCGATTTTTCCTTGTTTTTTTTCTAAATATTGTTGTAAAAAACAAATTTACACCAGTTTTCCGGGGTGTGGACTCTTTATTTACCACGATTTACATCATCACATGGTCAAAATTTGTTCCTCACTCACTCGGCTGCGCCTCGTGAGTTCACAACATTTTGACCATGTGATGACGTAAATCGTGGTAAATAAGAGTCCACACCACGGAAAATCGGTGTAAATTTGTTAATTCTATTCTATTCCACTTAAAGTATTGAGAAGTATAAGCGCTAATGGTGTGTTGATAATGATCTCGAATTAAAAGTTCTTGAAGATGATTTTCGGTTGGACCAAGTGGGTGAGCTTTATGCTAAAAGTTATAGTACTGGGACCAGCTTCTACTGATTCATCGCGTGCTCACATAAGAGAGCCCATTCTTGTAAAGTAAAAAAGTTGATGTCATTTTGATCTTAAAATTGTAGTTTTTTTTGTTTGTGTTAACTAGGAAGAAGATCAAGGTTAAAAGAAAAATGAAATCAAGAACAACTCCGGTAAGGTTTTTAGTACCTCACTTCCAGTTTTGGATATTTTAAATAGATTCTGTTTAAAAATTAAGGAGGAAGCAATGATAAGCTCGAAAGCAACAGAAAGGATCCGGGCAGTTGCTATATCACTTTGAAAGCAACAAATTTACAAAGCAAAAAACAGGTTATAAAATTCTTCAAAACTATGGCATTGACCACAACAAAATGCCAGAACTTGAAAATGCGTTCTCCCTATCTCCCTGGGAACACAGTGCTATTGAACTGTCTGACTCTGGTAATTTTGATGCCTATTTTCCCAACATCTCACCAAAGGAAATAAAGTTGGGAACATGGGCAGTATGGAAAAAGCTGAAAAATGGGAAGAGAAATTATGGAACATCCTGAATGCTTCTATTATGTGTCGCTTATAGCTTCACTGGAAGTACTACTTAGTGTTGATGAATCAAGAAAGGAAGACCAACGGTCAAGCCTGTTATGTGACTAACGATGGGAGTATAATGCAGAATAATGAACTGTTCTCTACAGATCCTCAAAGTTTAAAGATAATCCTTTACTATATGTGACCTTCTATGGGAAAACGTACACTAACGCTTTTCCGTTAAACGGGTAAAAATAAACGGATTGTAAACGGATAGTAAACGGCTAATTCAAGCGTTTAAACGGTCTCCATTACCGTTTAAACGAGTAGCCAAAAGTATTAAACGGTGCAACAAAATTTTAAGCGGTTAGCTTAAACCGTTTAATGGTTGAACAGAATCAGAAAATGGTTGGCTTAAAACATTAAATGGTTGGACAAAATCATTAAATGGATAGCTGAAACATTAAATGGTCGAACAAAACCTCTAAACGGGCAGCTGTTACATGTAAAAATGTTTAACAGTTAATGAAAACTTAACGAATCGACTACAAGCTTTGATTGTTTTGCTTTCATTCGCTGACGCTGATTTCCAATTTGCTTATGTTAAAACCTTTTCAGTAACGCATAACGCAACCATTTCATAAAGTGCCAAGAAAAGCACAGAGACACTTCAGACTTGGCGTAATTTGGCGAGCGAAACGACAAGAAAAACAGAATTCTTGGAAGCGCTCATCTGTATTCAGGTTTCAAATTACACTTTTGACATATGCAAATTCATTGCACTTTTTACCGACAACTACAGCAACAACAAAAATCATTTTTCTGCTACATACCTTTCCCTGCTGTCCTTAACTTCGTTTATTATATTTAGTTTCATTCAAGATCTATTTTAACAATAAATTATTAGTAAACATGAAGTTCAGAAAGTATTTTACACATGAATTTTGCGTGACTAATGCACTTGGGACTCGGGGCCGCTTGTTTACGTGAAAGAAAGCTGCATGTTCATAATTCCCTGGCCTTTGTCAAAGCAACAAACAGATGGTTTCATCATCCTAAATAAAGTGCTTGGTGAAGGTAAACAATTAGCGTGCCATTTACTTGAAAAAAATTTGATTTTTAAACCGAAAAAACACTCAGGTTTTGATTTTAATTTTCGCAGTGGCTATTCGTACGGCACCCGAACGCGGACTTCGATTTGCTATTCGTACGGGAGTCCAAAACTTTCGTCAATTTTCAATGTTATTCTTCACTTTTATTGATCCACGATATTTAATGTTCATTTAGCATTACGAAGCGCTTCTGGTAAGTGATGTTGATTTAGCTCAGACTAATTTGCCAAGTCTCTGCATACTACGCGAGCCACTCAATTCGTGACACTTAAATTTTTCGCGTCAAAGAATACTCCCGTACGGCCAACTTCGATTTGCTATTCGTACGGGAGTCCAAAACTTTCGTCAATTTTCGATGTTATTCTTCACTTTTATTGATCCACAATATTAAATGTTCATTTTGTGTTACAAAAAACTTCTGGTAAGCGATGTTTATTCAGCTACGTGAAGGAATCTCGTGACACCGCCATGTACTCCCGCGAACTTGTTATTGTTATATTCATATGGAGTCTTGTAATGAAACATATACTGTAATAATAAAAAGAACCGAAAAGAATCACTCACGTACGGCAAAAGGTGATCTTCATTGTGGATCAACAAAAGTGAAGAATAACATCGAAAATTGTCGAAAGGTTTTTGGACTCCCGTACAAATAGCAAATCGAAGTTGGCCGCATGGGAGTATTCTTTGACGCGAAAAATCTAAGTGTCACAAAATGAGTCGCTCGCGTAGTATACAGAGACTCGGCAAATTAGTCTGAGCCAAATCAACATCGCTTACGAGAAGCGCTTCGGAAAACTAAACGCACATTTAATATTGTGGATCCATAAAAGTCAAGAATAACATCGAAAATTGACGAAAGTTTTGGACTCCCGTACGTATAGGTCGAATAGCAAACTGGTGCCATACGAATAGCCACTGCCTTTAATTTTTGTTGTCGGCAACTAAACATGACCAAAACAGTAAAAATACAATTGTTTTGCCGCTCAGCCTCTCAACTTTATCTGTTCAATTTTTTTCATCGACACGAGCGCTACTGTGTAGACTTCTTGCTGCTCGACCCGGTAACCTTTTCTCCGATCATAGACAGAAACGCTACTTAAAGTTCTTGCGGCTGAACTATAACTTCTTCTCCCGACACGAGCTAACCGATTAAACGTTTTCTTGAAATGTTTAAACAGATAGCCTAACCGATTAAACGTTTTGAGGAAACGTTTAAATGGATAGGCTAACCATTTAAACGTTTTGTCAAAAGCGTTAAACGGATGGAATATTTCTTAAACGGATAAGCTAATCGTTTAAACGATTTGACCGAAACGTTAAACGGATACTCGATTTTAGAAAACGGATGAGATAAGCGTTTAAACGTTTTATATGATCCGTTTAAACGGATGTTAAACGGATACTAAACGGTTATTTCCGTTAAACGGTAAAGCGTTAGTGTACGTTTTCCCGTGGAAGGTCACATATGATGACATTGAGATTACAAACCAACAAGGAGGAAACACAAACTGCCCATGTTTTACTTCTAGTTGGGAAATCTATATTCAGAATACAGATCAAAATTGAAATCGATCAACCTTTTGGCAATCGTCAAAAATCGGCATTTAAAAAAGTATGGTATGGATGCCATTTTAAAACCGTTTGTTGATGAACTGCAGTTTCTTGGGGCTGATACGGGTTATGACTTCCAGCTGCAAAATGGGATTGTGCGTCTCAGAGGTGCTTTGTTTGCAGTAATTGCTGACACTCCACCCAGTCAGTTATTGGGAGAATACAAAGAATATGTGGGTGGGGCAAAGAGAAAGTGCCGTTACTGTATGGCTGATTTTGATGACATCCAGTCAAAATTCTGAGAAAAAGACTGAGTTGCATGGCAAGGATATATGATTACCACCTACAGCAATTGGAGGAGAATCCAGAGCTCCACACTCATTTTTCAAAAACATATGGAGTGACTAAGATGAGTGTTCTGTTAGATGCACCATACTTTGATGTCACAGAGCAGCTACCTCAGGACTTGATGCACATTATACTGGAAGGTGCAATTTCAAGGAAATTGCTTTTTGTAATAACTTACTTTTTAAATAACAATGCCTTTACTTTGAAAGATCTAAATATCTTTATTTTTAACTTCAATTATGGGTATGCCGAACTAAAAGACAAACCAGTTTATATTTCTGCTGATGATCTAAAGAACTGTCATGAAAACCTGGGTCAAACTGCTGCACAAACACGGTCCTCAGTCATGTGTTTGTTTATTTTACTTAGCCATTTGCCCACGATCATACTGATTTGTGGAAAGTTTTACTAACAACTTTAGAAATTACTGCTGCAGTATTGTGAAAAAGTCATGCAAACGTATTTCGGCGAATTTCCCGGCTTTTCGGGGCTTTTCAACGAAATTTCGGCAATATTTCGCCGAATTTTCGGGACGCCTACTGTTTAAATCCGCGCAAACTTTCGATCGAAAGTTCGCTGTGATCGAAATTTCGCGGCGATAATTCGAGCCATAATTCGCTCGTCTCGAAAATTCGTTGCGAAAATTCGAGCGAACTTTTGTTCCATTCTCCGTGCATTTTCGAGCAAAGTTCAAACACCATGTACTATGTATACAAACACACGATGTTTCCTGTGTTCTTGTGCCAGCGTGGAAACAGCTGAAATATGTTCGAAGACTTATGCTTACAATCAACTCGACTAACTGTTCAATCAAACACACTTGTGTATTCTCGGTGGTATGCAAAATTGTTTACTTGATCCCAAAATCCAAAATAATGGCACTTCTAAGACTAGAGTTGTCACAGACATTGTATACTGTACTCGCTCAATACTTGCCAAAATGCCATGTACTGCGTATACACTTTGGTAATGGCAGTGTTATTTTAAGTGTTATTTTAAGTTCTGCCTCACGTAATGCGAGAACTAAAGCGCTTTCACAGCCCTAGCCGTGCTCAGTAAATATAAACTCTTGAATGGAACTAAAAAATTATAATCGAAATTAAACACGGTAGGGAAGGTTTGGTAGCAGAAAAAAATTAGCCCCCATGACTTGGCGTAGAAGAATCCGCTGCTCACGGGGGATTAAGTTTGTTGTAGTTGTCAGTAAAAAAAAGGTGCATGGCAGTCCCTTGGGAAAAGTGGTAAAAGTGCACCGAATATACTGTATGTCAAAACAGTAATTTCAAACCTGAAAACACGCTGGCACAAGCAAAAGTCAAAAGTATTATAAACAGACTATGCGCTTCTACAGTTAATTTTCTTTTTTCTTTGTAGTTTTGCTCGCCAAATTAAGATTAAGCTTTTCCAAACTCTCAGCCTTCATTTCCAAGTATTCCACCACGCTAGAACATCACAGAAAGTTTGGACTGTCTTCGGGCTGGGAATAAAATAAGCAGTGTTTGGTTTCGCGAGCGCTTGACATTTACAATTTAAAAGGAATTAACACTGTCATTGAAGATGGACACCTTTATGTCCATAGAAACCATTTGAAGCGAAGATGTTTTGGCTATTTTATTGTAGAATGAATTGAGTTCATAGTCAAGAAGCAAGAAAATAAGCAATTAACATTTAAGCAAATTCCAAAAATAATTAATAATGAAGAATTACGGAAATTTGCCAGACTCTGTCAGACAGGCATCAGAGTGGTGAACGGGCAGACTCAATCTCACTTTAATAAGCAGATGACAATCCATCTGACCACCCTCTCTTCCGAAAGGACTATGTTTGTCATGGAGGCTCAACATATGCAAAGGAACTTGAACTACATAAAAGGGCTGCTGCGAAAAATTGCATAATGAGGTTCTACCCATTGTTTGAAAAGGAGGATACAATTTTCCAAGCTACTTCAATAACTGTTCATGGAACATGTTATTAAAGAGATGCAAATACAATTATTCTAGCAGAGATGACTGATTCAAATCCTGTTTTTGGATCATTGACAAGCATTTGGCTTTGTGGTACTTTTGTTTTTTTTTTGGGTTTGAAACTATATGAAACAGCTGGTTTCACAGCTAATCTCAATTCATAACAAATCAACGAAGAAGAGTTACCCAGTGGACCATTCGTTATTGAGGTGCAAGATCTTTTAATGACCTTTGTCATGCATGGTGGGAACATCTGTTTGACTAAAGGAGGATCCAAAGACACTTATATTAAATTCCTATTGAGAGAGGTATTTTTTAAGTATCACCTACTTCGATGTGAAAGACAGGTACTGGAACCAAACAATAGAGGCCTGATGGAAGCAGATATTTTTTTGTTTCATCTCAGATTTTCAGGCCCATAAATGCTGTCCATAAGATATATCAGAAACGTGGTGTCTTGTATATAATTTGCAATTAAATTTTTCTACTCTTTGATGTGGAGCTTATTCAAGGGTTGGAACTTTTGACAGTTGGAGGCCTGGGCCTCAAAAAAGGACGCCATCTGGGATTAGAGGTGCAGAGATGACCAATGACGCTTATAAAGTCATCCTTTCATTCATTCTTGAATATGGGGAATCCCGCAGAGATTGCATTTGAAAGTGGTGATATGGCCTATTTCGACGCAGTTGTATGAAAACGAAATTTTTGGAGAATTTCTATCTGGTTCATTCATTCCACCAATCGCTATTGTTGGATGAGGGAAACTGATATTCTTTTGACCAGTGACAATTGCCTAAGGGAGGTGCAATTGAACAAGAAGTCCATCTGAGTTCAGCCCCCTCCCCCCTGCAGCTTATTTACCGTGAGGAAACTGGGGAAAAAAAGATCAATCACACATCGTGTCACGTGAGACTATAGCATTCTCGTATGTGCAGTTCAATTGCGCGCAGTGACTGTTGCGAACATGCTTGATGAAGGTATTTGTGGATGTGTAGTCTGTCTTTGATAAGCATCCAGGCAGCCTGCATTTTTGATGAAAATTGACTTCATTAAGGTGTGCAGTGTTTAGATGCGTCAGGAGCTGGCTCAGAAAGAGACAAAGAAACGAACAGAGCACACGTTTCCATTGCTCCGCCATGGTGAACACACTCAGAGCAAACAACAGCGTGATGACGTGTATCGCCAGTTGGAGACTGGACCGACGGCTGGAACTATTACCCAGGCCTCTTGCAAACGAGTCACTTTGAGTTATGGTCCATGAGTTCACGGTTGCTTGACCTTTTTGTTATATATATATATACGATCTCCATTATTCTTTTAACAATGGGCGAACGCGAATTGGAGCATTTATTGCTATTCCCCGAGGATATTGACATCGATATTACAGAACATGCATTGGATCTTGGATGATGGTTATGGCTCAGTCAATTCCAAGCCCGCCCATCCCCCCCCCCCCCCCTCTGGGCATTTGTCGGACAATTTTTTTGTCCCCAATATAAAAATATAAAAACTGAGTTGATAAACGTTGTTTGGGTCCTGCACTTTTCAAGTGAACCGGAGCAACAGACACTAAGATGGCGTTTCCATACAAAGCTCTGCAAATTTGAGTCGAAGGCTTCAGTGAATAATTCAACAACAGGCATAGTGCACATATCTGAGACTTGGGGAAGCTGTTTATTTGTTAGTCTTTTATAACATTTCAAATTATTGGCTTCATTCACTAAATGATTTCGATTTGAAAAATTTATTGCACCCAATTGCGTGAAGGTGCAAACTAAGAATAGTAGCCAATCACAACCGTTTTTAGACTGGAACTTGATATCGAGAAGGATTATCCCAGCGGTCCGCCACTTTGGTACTGACCAAAAAGGATCGAGCCTCTGGGAACGAGATTGGCATTTCGAATTTAAAATTTACGCCATTTCATGGCCGATTATGCGCATGCACGACAAGTCTCCTTTGTTCTGTCCCTTGACTTCCATAAGCAGCAGTACGTACTAGTACAAAAAGATGTAAGATGGTGTTTACTCTTATTTTCTCTCTTTTATGTTTCTTTTGTTTTCACTTAAGGTGTTTTCATGTTTATGTGCAAAGAAGTCAAGCCAAAATGGAACAAGTAATTCCATCACATGGCGAAACGATCGCCTGAGATCAACCACATTGGGCTGAAACACCCTGTTGATTTTTTTTGTAGTCTCATTTCTTCTAATATGCACTAAAATGTACGTTTTCTTCACTATTACAGACATAAAAGAAAAGGACCAGGCAGTACAGGAAGGGAGTTTCTGCACTTCTAGCAGGCTGCCCCTTAAATTGTGCTACTAAAATCAAATTTTGGAAAACATTTCTTTTTAGCCAATCGGTAGTTAACTTCATAAAGTATGAGAAGATAATGTTCCTGCAGCCTGGTTACCACTGCAATGATTATCAGCTTTGATATGGCAGGCTCGCCAGAAAAAAATCCAATATGACGGACTTAAAAAACACTACTTTACTGAGCTCGATATTTTTACTTTGGTGGCCTCAATATTCACATATCATAAGCTGTAAGGAGCATTTTGATCGTTCAATGATCATTTTAATGGAATAATTATTAAGAATGACTTTCACCTGTTATCTTTCAACCATTTCGGTGGTAGGAGTTGAAAAGTCTTAAACATTGGACAGTATGTATCATTGTGTTCATCTACAGATTAGCAGAAAATAGCAGGTGCATTCCAATTGAGAATGCAAGTCCAACATTGTAAAATACTATTCAAACAAAATACATGCATGCATGTACGTATACCTACTATCATCATCATGATCATGCATTTAGCACTTTTTTTCATTATAATAATTCTCACATGAAGAATGATATTTATTCAGAAGGAAAAAAATTGTGCACCGCCTCAACGTGCAGTAAAGATGTGCATTGATATATTTCAGATCCTAGTTTTCCTGTCCTTAACAATAATATCGAGGTGGTTTTTATTCATGAAAAAGGGGAGAAGGAAGGTGGTAGAGTCGCTAGGCTGGTGAGGGATGCCTTTAGTTGTTTCTGGAATGATGTTTATGATTCGTTAATGTTAGGTGAAAAGGAACATATCCCTTGTATGCGTCACGACTTTCAGCATTTACAATGGGAAGCTATGAGTAAAATCTTGTAGCTGGATACCTTAGTTGCCAATACTTCCTACTACTGCTTTCCAAACCTCTCTTTGACTATTGCTTATTTGCGGAGTCTATGTTAACAGAAAACATGCTTTCGGCATCTTTCAATAGATACATATCCTAGACATGAATGGGAAGTAATTAAGGAGTGCCTCAATGGTGAATTTGACAGCAACAATAACCAGCAACTGGACCTGTTAAGTAATTTTGATTGTAAAAAAGAGGTAAGAGATAATTTGTCAGATATTAACAGAAATTGCGCACAAAGAGCTTATTCGACATACTCAGTATGTTGTGGATTGCTGGAAAGAAATTCTACTTCACCTGAAACCCTCATTTCCATGCCTTGATTCTGTCAGTGACCTTTATGATCGATTGATACCTACAATTGGCATCAAAATTACTTGAAACACTTTGTCTGAAAAGGACTTTTTATCCGTTTTTTTTTTACTCATACAATAACTTTCTCTACAAAACGTATGTCCATCTCCTCACCCCCAATGTTGTACCGCTGGTCAGGAAGTCTGCGGGCAAATGCAACTTTGGTTGGGGGGAGTGGGTGGAGACATGGGGTGCAATATGAAGTTCAACAAGTTGAACTCTGTGAGACATGTCGCAGGGACAAAATGTCCCAAGATTGGCGTTGCATAATTATGATAGTATCAGTTCACACAAGGGGATGTGTCACTGCAACATGTCCCTGAGACATGTCCCCGCAACATTTTCATGTGGTGTGCAAGGGCTATGATTTTTTCCTTGCTACATGTCCCTCAGTGTGTACTTCAGTTTTTGTCGCTACTAAATGTCGCTGCGACATGTTCCTGCTATATGACCCCTCGTGTCTGACCACCTTAAATAAATAAAATACAGAGTTTACAGTACTTCAAAGGAAACAGATGTCCAAATCACCGATAATCACCCATCTTTTGCATTCGAACGAGTAGCCACAAGTCACCACACTTTTCGGAGGCAAAACCAAAAGGCAAATTGAATAAGGTTTGAGACTATTATGGAACTTTAGAGAAGAAATTATAAAGGCAAATTTAAGATGCACAAATGAAAGAGGTTTTGAGCCTCTTATGGGACATTAAAGAAAAACTAAAGGCAAATTAAAGATGTCTTGAGACTTTTAAGGAACATTAAACTAGAATTAAAGGCAAATTAAAGATTTCTTGAGATTTTAAGGAACATTAAAGTAGAATTAAAGGCAAATTAAAGATGTCTTGAGACCTTTATGGAAATTAAAGTAGAATTTAAGGTAAATTAAAGATACACCACTAAGCATTTTTGAAAAATGAAAGTTACACTAAAGATGACATAAAAGATTGAATTTAAGATTAGGAGAATTTAGGAGTACTTACTAAAGTTTATGAAATGAACCTTTAAAGCTGTTATGAAATGGTTCATAAAGTAGGCTTTAATTGACACATGAAAGGCAACTGAAGGTTTATTTCATGTCTTTAGTAGAGACATTAAATATATATTAAATGTCTCATCTGTGTACCTTTAAGTTAGCTTTAAAACCAATTAAATCGATTATTTCATCCTGTGCTTGTAGATGTTTAAAAAACCAGGTTTAAAAACTCAAGGCAATGCTGAGAGTTTTTACACCTAATAATACACGTACTGTAAGTTTTTGGAACAGCTTCAAAAAAATGTATCGCCCAATGTAACAGAATCCACACAGGTATTGCTAAGATCTTTCATGCCAAAGCGACCACCTCTGACAATGCTATTGGAAAATATTATCTTTGGCATTGGAAGACTAATGAAGATCACTTCCCAAGATGCTCATTTCACAAATCAGGACACTGCCATACAGAAACCAGTATGTGGCGATTTTAACCCTCCCACAGTTTACACCAAAGCTAAAACATCAAAAAACCTGATCATTATTTAACATGTTTCTTCCATCTGTGTATTTTTCCTTAGAATATCAATGTCACGAAGACACTCCTATTCCGGGCTAAAGGATCAAATGATTCAAGGAATTTGCCATCACTGAAAATGATCCCAGGAAAAGTAACACATTAAAATATCTCAGCATAACGTCACATTCACGACAGCATTTATGTTGTTTTCACGTTGCGAGATTGCGAGATTTGGGGATTTTTGCAAGTGAAAAAGGTAACAGAATTTTTCTTAATGATCGAAATATTATTTTTCGATGTATTTTCTGACTTTCTTTGGGAGCTTCCAAAAAGCAGCACAGAAAGTTGCGACATTTCGGTGATGTTTTGATCGAGTAGGTTTTCTAGCATTCTAGGCTCTCGGTTTTTATTGGTTTTCTATCGTCATTTTGTAATTTTTTTTTATCAAAACTGTACTAGTGTATTGTTTTGTTATTTAAGGTCTAAGCATAAAATGGGCACGCCCAATACGACATCTTGCAAGCTATTGCTTTTTTTACTTTTATTCTACAGGACGTTCATGATGGAAGCAACTGGTAGTGATTCCGAGAAAAAGTACCTAAACCCATTTTTATCATCGTGTAGGTGGCAGTACAAGAAAGTTCTGAACTCGTTCAATCAAAGAATTACTCCCGTACTGATACTTTTAGTTGTTTGAATTTAACTAAGGTTTTTCTGTGAGAAAAATTAGGTCTTCGAAGTTTTTTTTTATCATGGCAAAGACAAAAAAGAAAACAGTAATTTGCAGTATATAAATAAAGTTTATAAAACTGAACAGCAATAAGTCCATCCATTTTCTTCAAGTGAGTTCATGATGAGAGCAACTTTTTAACAGCAATTTGAGAGTTCATTCCCTTCTAACAATAGAAACATTTGTATTCCAGAGATCATTGTTATTTGAAAACAATCTCTTTCTATGCTTAAAATAAGCAACATAAAAGAACAAACACTTTCATAAAATAAACAAAATTAAATTTTGAACATCGCGAATCGGCTAATTATAAATCACTTCAAAATCGACAACACAACGCCGTTCTCAACCTAGTCTCTCTCGGTTATTACCTTTGCACCCGCCGTTGTCCTGGACGTTCGTCAAATCAGCGCAAAACCGATCGCTTTCCAGCGAAATTTGTCCGGAAAATTCCCGCGAAATCGGCCGTTTTTTACCGATCGTTTTTCGGCGAAATTAGCCCCGAAAACTCCCGCGAAATCGGCCGTTTGAACGCCAATTTGTCTCTGAAATTCCCGGGAAATTTGACCTTTTTTTCCGCGACCTATCAGTAGCCATGATAAAAATCTATTTTGTACGAGTTGGGATAGTTTTCGTTTAAAAAACAGCTAACACTGCGTGAAGGCGGAAATTCTTCTAGCCAAAGCAAGCGGTTTAAATACAAATATAAATAAAAACACAATTCTATTTTAAAGCATACTTTATTTCAACAAGGCTGAGTGTTCTTTATAGTAACAATTACTACTGATGTACAGTGTTTAATCAGCAGACTGAGACTTGTAAAATTTTAAATAACAAATGGCTCTTCAATCAATAGGTTCTTACAGGTATGTGGTCTTTTCTGAAAGAGCAACTGTCCTTTAGAGTCACTAACAATCCACAGCATTCTGCCACATTAGGAGGGAGCTAGAGTAAAACTTATTCATTATAGTCCTTTAGCTCCACAGTTCACTACTTGAACAACTAAGTAAGGAGTGTCGGCCATCCATTTTCCGTGTAATAGTATGTCACAGCTGTAAGCAAGCATAGGGCGAGAGCCTGGCATTCAGGTTACTCGCATCATAGTTACAAGACAGAAGAATTAGATACTCCCCATGCACGCCCCTTCAAAATGATAAGTTGAAGATATCAGCCCAAACAAGTTAATAAAGCTGTCCTTTTCTTATCAAGTTCAATTCTATCAGTACGATAAGTTCTGCAAAAATTGCAGTGTTATTGTAATCCCTCCTTTTTTAGGATTGATCCTTACGAAGGCAACCCAACAAGTGCCTTAACATGGGGTGCCTCACTCAATCATTCAAGGGGAAACACCAACGTTAAGCCCTTCGTAGCAAACAGGAATTCAAAAGATCCACATGTTTTCTTTGTCACTTTTCGTGACATCGCAGAGACCACAGAACTACTCTGGGACTACAACGATGCTAATTGGCAATTCCATGAAAACAGCCAAACTCTTCTTGAGTAAGTCCAGCTGCAACCATGAAATTGTCAGTTGGCATTTTACATTCATTTGTCAATGTCACAAGCCACTATCCCCTGGTTGACCCACATGCTTAAAACATTTCTACAGCGCTTATTCGTCGCTGTTCTAAGTGCTTTACAACAGATTAAAAGAGTAGCTCTACAGTTTTGTGGATTTGTTTTTAACAAAGATAAAAGTACACATACTTAAAATATTAGGGAACTTTAGCAGGGATGGCAATGCAAGCGAAACTTCAAAAAATAAACAAACTACTTCACGATTATCCCAACTTGTTCACTTTGTTGCAGGAGCAGAATTCCCAAGGATGGTGATCATGTTAAAAAAAAAAAGAAACAAAATCAGGTTTCTTAAGCGATTCGTAATTTTGTAATTTACACATAGCCAAACCTTACCCTAACACCAACATTTTCATGGCTTCAATTTACACCCCACCGAGCCTTGATAGGGGATAATTAGTGTTGTTACATTGCACTTGAATCTGGTCCAGCAAAATAAGATGGGTGTAATATTTTGACTGGTATTTGTGACAAAATTTTTACAAACTGGCAATTCTTTTTAGTCATTATTGTTATATAAAACTGGATACAACACCAAAATTATTGGTGATAAAGGACCTGATCTGACCAATAAAGGCATATACATGTATTTCTTTGAATGGATTAAAATAAATATAATGATAAGCAATTCCATGTACAATAAGTGTTTACTATATGTCTTACATTACAAAACATTATTGCAGAGGAAAAGTGATCAATGGCTCCAAAGAGCCAACCCAAGAATAAAGAATGCTAACACTCAACGCAATAATTCGGTAAGCTTATGTTTTCACACTGACATGGTTCGATATTTTTTTAAAAAACATTAACCGTAAGGATTTTTGACGAACACACACAAAAAAAATCACTTTCATAATGTCCAGTTCGAGGAAAAAAAGAAGAGTCACAGACAAACGCAAAAAAAAAGAAATCACATTCATGTCAGAAGAAAAAAAAATTAGAGTCACAGGCGTGCATTGAACCCAGGCCTCAGAAGTCAAATCCGGCGCCTTAGCCAACGAGGCCATCGAGGAACACATGCTCAATCGAGACTAAATTTTGTTATTTAAAGGAAGATACGCATCAAATGCATGTCTGGATTAGAAAATCCTTTTACATCGATTTTGTTGCATTAAAGACTCCAAATGCGAAACATCTTTACGCTTATTGGTGTTTATACTTGTTTACAACAAATTAGTTATTGTTATCGCTGCATTCACTCTTCTTTTAACGCATTCGTAACAAAGCATTACATCACTAAGTTTACAGCTGATGGAAGGAGCGAGTGAACGAGTGAGCGCTCAATTGCATATCTGTCTCCGTTACCAATAACCCGTTCATTACGCATGTGGTGTGTTTTCTATAGCTTTTGCTACAAGTCTTGTGTTCATGGATGACCCCAAAATCATGCAGTATGACATCCCAAAAATGCGTGGACATCTGATAAAATGTTTAAAGTCTGGTCAGATGGAGCAATTTCCTGCCATTCCCCTCCCTTAGAGACTAAACTTAGTCATTCCCTCAGTCAAAATCGCAAATAACCAAAAAAAAAAAACAAAACAAAATTTGTCACAAAAATATGTTTTAATGGATTTTCACTTTTCTATGGCATTCTTGATTTGATCACTAGTCATATATATCATTGTTAATTAAAAGTGGACTGTAAATACTTAAATGCATTTTCTTAGAGATTGTTGAATACTGCTGAGCACTAGCTTATGAGATTGGATTGATAATAAATAGCACTACTGCATGTTTATGTCAGACTGGCTAGTCTTACCACCAAGCCTTTCTTTCAAAGTGCAAACATGTAATTTTTTAATAACAAATTCTCAAAGCAGCACAGTTAAAGACAATACCAACATGAAACTTTCCTGTCAGAGCGGCTCGAGAGCAATTCACGTAGACAAGCCTTGGTGGTGAATTTTGAGCTTGTGACATAATCCCACATAAGGCATACTATTTGCATGTAACTGAAGGCATAGACATGCAATGTTTAAGATTATTTAAATTTTGCTAAACACAAGTTCATAGAGTTTACCTCGGAGACAAAGAATCATTATTTCATTTACTCAAACGATGTTCGAAATTCACACTTTAAATTTAAGTTGTCAGATATGCCATAGTGTGTAAATTTTTTCGTCATTTCTTTCGTGAAGAGCCAAGTCACTCAGAATACACCCAAACCTTGTGTTACAATAAATTCAGTGGTATGCAAAGCCTCATGGGTTATATTGGCTCTTAATTATTAAGATTCAGCCCTTAAGGACCCATAATGCACATAGCAGTTTCCCAACTGAGTTACAGTTTTGCCATGTGATCATATTATTAATTCTTGTAACCTGTTTCTCTTGTTTAAGTAATCATTGCAAGGAGAAAGTTGTCTTTGATTACAAAAGGCCCATTGGGTTTTTTACTTAAATAAGTTGCTTTTTACTGAACTTTGTGAGAAGTTCATTTTTGACTAAATGCAATAATTAAACATTTTATGCAGAATGGTTTGTGTGTGTGTAGCTCAAATATATTACATGTGGATTTACTGCACTAAGATTTTTACTCTTGCTAAAAGCAAATGTCAGCATGCACTCTTAACCGCCAGAAGTCATGGTTTTATGTCCTGACATTGAAAGCCAACATTCCACGCATTTGCTAGATAGAAAGTGAACAATCCAACAACCCATTTTGGCTAGACAACTATTTGACCAACCATCTGTCGATTATTAAAATCACTTGGTTTAATATCACCCAATGGCAGTTGCTTAATGCTCTTTGGTCAAAATGAAGGTTGTTGGCAAACAATGATGAAAAACAACACGTAAAATACCTTCATTCGAATCTAGGGTCGCTTTTCAGTAAGGGAAGGGTATGGTCATATGAAACAGACTGAGACTGACTCACTGGAAATTCAAACAAAATCAAACCCCTGGAGGAGAATTTTGGGTATGCCTCAAGCTGTTTTTTTTTTACCACTTAAAATGGTGAGACCAAATATTTAAAATTATACAAACCTAGCCGGGAAAAGCTTCCCTGCCTGTTTCATATGTGTTCCCCACCTGATGCTAAACCCGGGGGGACTCCCATATAAAACAGATGGAGATGCTCGTCGAAAATTTTAAATTCAACCCATAAAACAGACCTACAGTACCAGAGTGTGTCACATGCTTTATGTAACCCCTGAAAGATACCAAAATGATTAAAATATAATTTATTTTTCACCTTTGTTTTCCTGTGCAACCCTAAACGAGACCTCAACAGCCAAAATTTTTTTTATTTTTTTCCTTCCTCTAAGTGAGACCAAAACCAAAAACTTTCACTCTTAAGCGAGACGACAAGCTTCCCCATCTGTTTCTTAAGGGAGTCACCCCCGGGATGCCAAATTTTGCAAAACAAGGCAACAGGCAGAATAATGACAATATCTCTATATTGTGTGGTTTCAGAAAATATCCATACCCACACCAACAATGGTCATTGAAACTTCGAGGCCAAAAATGTTGGGGCAATTCTAGAGGGTTGAGTGATTCAAACTAAAAATATAAAAAACATCCCTAGGGAAGGTATGAAAATTTCCTGGAACCACACATTAAAACTTACAAGATTAGTACCAAAAGAAGAAAACCTCTCAAGATGTTACTGTACTCCTTAATCGAAAGGTATGATAGGCGGGCAAAGGTTCACCAGGGCAGAGCACACTCGCACGATCCTATCAATCAAAGGAATTCAGTTCTCCTCATTGCACATTAGAAAGTCTGTTGGAAGCGTACTTTGAAGGATAGTGTACTTCTGTCGGAGGATGCCGATGACGCGTTCCACATGAATGTGGACATTTGCGATTTTACGGGTTGTCTCAACATCCACAGGATCCAGCCGATTTTTGCCCTTGGTAAATGCTGGGACGTTGAGTTCAGCCTGGCGAAACCAAACTCCCTCTTGAACAGTAAAACCTCGGTCTGCGAGGACAAGATTTCCAGGGACTAAGTTCTTTAAGAATCCACAGTTCTCTGTGAGAAATTTGTCAGAGGTTCAGCCACCCCATGCCTTGCTCACAAAGGAAATGGTACCCTGAGGGGTTATACCAATCAAGATTTTAACAGTGTTATGATGTTTGTAGTTTGAGAATGTTAGAGCTCTTGCTACTAGATTTGACGGTCTGTCAATAAATACTTCAAAGCAGTCAATGATGACACTTGTTTTAAGGCGAAAGGAATCCATGAAACACCTTGGCATTGTTCTCTGTAGGTGTTCTCGTTCTGGCCAGGAAATTAATGATGACAATGTCTCATCCATAGCTACCAACCAGCAGACAATTACTCTTGAAACTTCTGCCCTTGAAACATTAAAGCGATACGCAAGGTCTTGATACACCAAGACGTAACTTTATGAGAACTAAAACAAACTCTTGAAACTTACTCAAGAGAAGAGGACGTCTGGATACCTCGGGTGACACAAAGGAGAAAGCTCTCTTTAATATCTCCAATGACGGCAAACCTGTATAAAAACGTACTTTCTCGTCATCTCCTTCAAAATACTCCTCTTCAAAAATAGTAGATTTCTTTGGAAGCCACGCTTTTTGTTCTCTAAACATGTAGTCACACTCCTCTGTTTGTGTGTTACACGATTTACAATCGGTCTGCGAGGAGGGATTGTTTACAATGTTTTGATCCACTTCCATCTCTTCCTCTGCAGTTTCTCCAGAAGTTTCTATTTCATCTCCCATGTTAATATCTTGGACTTGCTCTCCAGGCTCATCCAGCTTTGCAGCTTTCCTTTTCACAACCTGCATTGTTAGCTCTATTTATCGCAAACTTGTACTCTAAACAGTATTCTTTGTCGTCAGTAGCTACCTACATTTCTGCTATAAGTTATGTCCATAAACTGGCCGGTGTTGCTGACCCCACTGACTCACCAGTCATTCAACAAGTTCTCAAAGGGTACCGCAAGTAAGCTCCTGTATCAGACGTGCGGTTACCTATTACGCTGCCTGTATTGCAGCAATTAATCAGGGCTTTTGACCAATCGCTTTCATCAAGATATCAAACTATCCTAATGTCAGCCATGTGTTCTTTAGCCTTTTTTTGCTTTTCTTCGTATCGGGGAGTTAACCTCTCGAAGAGATACCTCTAATGTTATAAGCGTTAGCCAATTAGAGAGGCATGTAGATCATCAAGGCATTACTAGGGCTCTTCAGCTTACTATCGTTAACTACAAACTTAAGTCCTCAAGACCACCTTTTGTCGTTTACATCTACCCTGAACAGCTATGCTGTCCAGTACAATTATTATTGAGATTTTTATCTACAAGGGGGGCAATTTCAGGTCCCCTATTCTGTTGGCCAGACGGATCGCCGATCACGAGAACCTTTTTTGTTGATCGGCTAAATGCCGCACTTAAGATTTGCAACTTAGATCCAAGTTTATATAAAGCTCATAGTTTTTGTATAGGCGCCACAAGCTGGGCGTTGGCAAAGGGCTTTTCAGATTCTCAAATTCGTCTCTTAGGTCGTTGGAAATCCAACGCATTTATACGTTATATTCGAACACCTTCTTTAAGTACAAAGTAAAGTGTCTTTTTAAACACATGCAGGCGCTGTGTTTACATTTTGACATTTATATTTAGCTTTTGTTTGCTATAAACACATCCAGGTGCTGTTTACATCTTGACCTTATATTTAGACTTTATTACTCATGCGCGAAGCAGCATGAGGTAAGGTTTCAGCTCCATTTTTCTTGTTATTATTTTTATTTTTTGTGTCACGATTTTGCATGCAAATGTATGCACTTCCGGTTCATGTATTTGGCATTTACACTTCCTGTTTAGTGACTTCCAGCTACTCTCACAGAGCGTTACTTCAGAGTCACGACAGCATCTCCTACAACCCTACATACATTACTGTGTTCACGTTTGGCATATATAAGACTTAGAAGAATCACTGGCTTCATTGTGGTACAGCCTTCATTTCCAAAACATTCAATAGTAAACAACGTGGTTTGCAGGAACAATGACTGAATGAAAAGAGTTACTCTTCTCCATGTCGGACATCTTATCATGTTTAAAATATATCGTAAGACTTTCTTACACATGCGCATGAGTAAAGGCTGCTTGGAGCCTCTTGTTCATTATAAACACATGCAGGTGCTGTGTTTTCAATAGTTCGACCCTATTTAGCTGTTGTTTCATTCTTGCCATCAGCCTTCGGGTGGGGCTGGCCGCTTAACAGCGACCTGTGGCCTTTTTTCTGGCCCTCACCTTTGCTAGATATTTAAATATGATAGCATTATTTCCATATTTTGTCAATGATTAATAAAAATTAGTGTTGAAATAAATCCGGCCATTTAGATGGCCATAATTTTCTCCCACGAGTGTGGTTGTTTTCCTTGGATTTCCAAACTATTTCGAACCCTCTAGCAAACCTAGCTTGGCTGATGGCATGAACCAAAATGACTATTTTCTTTTGAGAATTAAAACACGGAGAAGAAGACAAATAAGTTAATTTGCAATCAAATAAAAAGATTTTTATGTCCTTTGCTCAGAATAATTTAATGTATTTAATTTAGGGTCTATTGCTTGATTGATGAATAAAAGGTCTCATGCCGTATTGCATAACATTTCCGTGACAAAGGATAAATTTTCCTCCTGGACTCATTAAGGCAGTAATATTACTCAACCTCGCTTGCGTGTAGACACTATATATAATGGGCACAACCACTATTTCACCCTCTCAGTCTGCAAGAATCACAAGCCTTCGGATGCTCAGTCATTCAGTTCAACCAAGCAATCAACCCACCTCCGCCCCTACCTGCCACCGTATTTACCTGCATTTTCGAAATTACTTTATAATCTTACGCCACATAAGGCCCTTTTTTCTGGCCCTCACCTTTGCTAGAGATTTAAATATGATAGCATTATTTCCATATTTTGTCAATGATTAATAAAAATTAGTGTTGAAATAAATCCGGCCATTTGGATGGCCATAATTTTCTCCCACGAGTGTGGTTGTTTTTCTTGGATTTCCAAACTATTTCGAGCCCTCTAGCAAACCTAGCTCAGCTGATAGCATGAACCAAAATGACTATTTTCCTTTGAGAATTAGAACATGGAGAAGAAGACAAAGATATTTTTTTATTTACAGTATTTGTTTTATCAGTGAAAGATATGTTCACACAACGAGCATGTTACACATGTCAGTTAATTTATAGATGTTATTTGTTTATACCTTGATCTGTATTTTTTTCCCTAAAGGATAAATTTCTAGGTTTTAACTACATAGAAAATTACCAGTACAAAATTCCCTTTTAACCCAGTAGTTAAGTTTCACTTTTAACCCTTTAATTAGACAATTAAAAAAGTTGCTTATTAATTGTTTTGAATGATCATATAGAACAGGCTAAAATAGTAAGATTTTGTAACTAAAATTGAATTTTGAGAAGTCCATTGATTACTAGATTACTTGAATCTGAATTCACAGGAATTAAAACTCGCTTTTTTAAATCAGGAAGCAACAATATGTCAAGTAGGAAGAGAAAGACTAAATCTTCGCCAGGCATACTAATAAGAAATATTATCAACACTCAAACTGTTAAAGATTTAATAAATATTTCACTTAACCGTACAACAGTACAGAATAGTATATTTTTTAAGCAATTTAGTTCAATATCATTGAAGCATGCATGATTTTAACAATTTCATTTTATTTTAAGTGGAAGATTCCCCAGATTTCTCACCAAACATTTCGTGGGGAATGGGATTTGTAGGTGCAATGGGGGCCAGTAGTGACAGTGAAGACAGTTGGGGTGATGGTACAGGATACCATTTTGTCATCACCGCAACCATATCAGACTCAGAAGATGATATGTTGGTTTTTTTTTGGTGATTACAAAATAAGTCTGCACTTCTCTTAAAGCATTTTAGTTTATGGTAAAGGTCAATCCAAAACATTGTTGTAATATATTTGCTTGGTTGATGTCATGTCTTTGATTCGAATGGACACATTTCGGAATGGCACATAAGTGCGCATGCTCAAAGTGTATTGGCCGCTGGCTAAAAACACCACAACTCCTCCCAACTAGCTAGTGCATGCAATATGGTAACTAACAAGGATCTGAAATGTTAAATCAAACACAACATGCCTATTGAAATAAGCAGTCTCAATGTCACTTCTAAATGTCACTTCAAAGTTCATAAATCCGGCCTAAAGTTCATAAATCCAGCCTAGCTGGGGCATTCATAAGTTCGTTCATAAGTTCATAAATCCAGCCTTGCTGGGGGGCTTCCGCCCCCGGACCGGATATCGTCTAACAGGAACAGGCTCACTCAAATTTGGTGGACTGCTGGCTGCATGGTCAGCCACTCAACTTGATGGCGGAACATCAATCTTCATGTTGCTGGCTGCTGGCTCCTCACTGGCTTCAGACACTGGGTCCCCATGACTCTCAACCTGGATTGGAAGTTCTGGGGTCTGGGTAACAGGGTTGCTGCTTGGTGTCACTGGAATTTTGGTATCACTCAGTTGATCTGTGTGTCGACCCCACACTAAGCCAGGTTTGACTTCTACTTCGTAAGAAAGGGGGTCAAGTTGTGTTCGGATGATGCCAGGTACCCATTAAGTACTACCTGTGTAATTTTGTGCTATCACTGTCTGACCGATGGAGAATTCTCTGGTTACAGCACCACCCTTCGTGACGGTTTGGTCAATCTGACAGTTGCTTATCTTCAAGCAGAGATCCGGTTTCGGCAAGTCCAGTCGAGTGCATAATCGTCTTCCCAAAAATAGCTGAGATGGCGCTTCTCCAGTCGTTGAATGGGGGGTATTTCTGTAAGCTAGCAAAAACGTTGCCAGCTTAATGTTCAGAGGTTTTACTTCCGTTTCACTTTTCATGGCTGATTTGAAACTCTGTACACAGCGCTCGGCTAGACCATTGCTGGCAGGATGGTATGGTGCAGATGTCAGATGTTTGATTCCATTTCTCTTGAGGAACATCTGAAACTCTTCAGATTTAAACTGTGGCCCATTGTCACTCACTAACTGGGATGGTACACCATATCTAGCAAATAAGCTTTGCAGTTTCTCAATGGTTTTCATTGAGGTCATGGTGTCCATTTTCTCTATTTCCAACCATCTAGAATGGGCATCCACGACAATCAAAAACATGCAGCCGAGGAGGCCCGGCAAAATCAATATGGATTCGCTGCCAGGGTGACGATGGCCATTCCCATGGATGTACAGGTGCGGTACTAGGTTCAGCCTGCAGGTTTTCATGGTTTCCTCAATTTCCTTATCGATTCCTGGCCACCAGATGTAACTTCTTGCTAAGGCCTTCATCTTCACCACTCCAAGATGTCCTTGATGGAGTTCTTCAATCACTTGTGGGCGCAATTTTGGGGTACTAGGACTCCGATTCCCCACATCAAACAGCCTGAGTGTACGGTTATCTCATCCCTGCGAGTGTAGAAGGGGTCGAGTACAAGAACATGGCTGCTTAGCCATCCTTTAGTCACCATCTCATGGACTTGACTCAAGACAGGGTCCCTTTGGGTTTCTCTTCGGACGTCGTCAACTGTGATTGGTAACGGCTCAAACTGCATCATATTACATTCACTGGATCACCAACTTCTGCTCTCTCTTCGGTTTTAAGTGGCAGCTGGGAAAGGCCATCTGCATTGCTATGCACTTTAGTGTTCTTGTACTCGATTTGGTAGTCAGCCAGCCAGGAATAATGTGTAGCGCTGAAGCCTGGCTGCCGTAACCACTGGAATGCTGTTGTGTGGATCAAAGATGGATGTTAGCGGCTGATGATCCGTGTACAGGGTGAAAGATCAGCCAAACAAATACACATGGAACTTCTTGACTCCCCAGATTATTGCCAAAGATTCTTTGTCAATTTGGGCGTACCCTTGCTCAGTATTCGTGAGTGTCCTGGAAGCGAAAGCAATGGGTCGCTCAGTCCCGTCATTCATCATGTGAGATAGCACGGCACCAATTCCCACGGGGTATGCATCACAAGCAAGCCTCAGTGGCAGACCGGGATCGTAGTGTGTTAATACTTGCTCTGTTCCGTCCATTTCCATTGATGGTTGTTCTCTAACAACTGGTTCAAAGGGCAGATTGGGCAAGAATCTGTTGTAGTAATTGACTAGTCCCAGGAACGACCTTACTTCAGCTGCATTGCATGGGTGGGGCGCTTTCAAAACTGCTTCCACTTTCTCTGGTGACTTGTGGAGACCATGACTGTCGATATTATGTCCACAGAAGGTTATCTTCTCCTTGAAAAACTCGCACTTGGTCTTGTTTGCTCTTAACCCGTGAGCCTGCAAACGACTTAAAACTTCTAGGTTGGCAAGATGCTCTTCATCATTCTTTCTAGTGATGATCATATCATCAAGGATACAGCTTGTTCCAGACGTTCCTTCTAACACTTGATCAATGGTGCGCTGCCAGATAGCAGGTGCAGATGTGATGCCAAACACTAGTCGATTGTACTGAAACAGTCCCATATGGGTGTTGATAGTGAGGTATTTCTTTGACTCTTCTTCCATCTCTAATTGGTGGTATGCTTGGCGGATGTCAATCTTTGAGAATTTCTGCCCACCAGCAGGGTTTGCAAAGATGTCTTCAATGCGAGGAAGAGGGTACTGCTCTGCTTGTAGTTCTGGATTCACTGTGGTCTTGTAATCACCACAAAGTCTGATGGAACCATCTTTCTTGGGGACAGGCACAATCAGTGTGGCCCATTCACTCCACTCCACTTTAGTGAGAACACCTTCATTCTGGAGTCTCCGCAGTTCTTCCTCCACCTTCGGCTTTAATGCATAAGGCATCAGTCTGGCCTTGAGGAAGCGTGCTTGGCTATCATCTTTAAGAGTTAACTTCGCTTTGGCTGATGTAAAGGTGCCCAGTTTATTTTCAAAAACATCGGAGTACTTGTCTAGCATAACGTCCAAACGCTCTTTAGAACTTGAGGTAGCTGGTGAAGCCTGCAATGACTTGATAGAACACCAGTCTAGTCGTATCGTGCGTAGCCAATCTCTTCCCATTAGAACAGGACCCTTATTCCTGATGACATACATGTCCAGCAATTCTCTTTGGTTTTGGTAATCTACGGGTACTTTGAGCACTCCCACTGGCAGAATGTTTTCCCTGGTGTAGGTTTTCAAGGACAGTCCAGTTTTGTGCAGGGGAAGCCTGTTAAACTTCTGCTGGTAGAGGTCAAACGAGATAATCGACACAGCCGAACCTGCGTCCAGTTCCATCTTAATTGGTTTACCATCAACATCCAAATCAACCCAGATAATATCATTGCTCTGTTTCCTCTTTTTGTTTACCTCGAAGGTGGCTAAGATGTCTTCATAAGCATCAACATCAACCTCAACAGCATGCACCTCTGGGGTTTTGGTTGCTTGCTTAGGCTTGCCTTGCTGTTTGGAACGACAAACTCGCTGGATATGGCCCTGTTTTCCACAGTGGTGGCAAATCTGGTCCTTGTAAAAACAATTGTGTCATATGTGTTCCCACCACAGCAGAAGTAATGGGGGGTGGTCGCCAGTTTCGCTGGTGTTGGTTTGTTGTGTTCAGTCAACTTGTCAACGTGAGGGACTGGGTTGGAGTTGAGCTCACTTTGTAATTCTGAAGCATCGCGAATGGCAGTTTCCATTGCTACAGCAATCTCCACAGCTTTGGAATACTTTAGTTTGGCTTCTGACAGTAATCGCTTTTGGATTTGCATATTTCGAAGTCCACAGACCAGTCTATCTCTTAGCGCTTCGTTTAGATTCCCACCAAAATTACAGTGTGTCGCAAGCTTTCTTAGCTCGGCCACATAAGAGAAAATGCTTTCTCCTTCGTGTTGGTTTCTCTTGTAGAAACAAAATCTTTCCATAATTTCCAAGGGCTTCGGGCTCAAATGCTCCTGGAGAGTGGTAACTATCTGTTGAAAGGACTTTGTAGCTGGCTTCTCCGGTGCAAGATCCCTCAGCAGAGTGTAGGTTTTCCCGCCGATCAAGCTCAACAAGGTTGGCACTTTATGGTCATTATCGATGTCGTTCGCCAAGAAAAACTGTTCTACTCGTTCCACATAGGTTTCCCAGTTCTCTTTCTCTTCCCAATAGCGGTCATAATTTCTTGAATTTTACCTCGTCGCCACTGCCATGTATTTAATCTGCATCAGAAAAGCCTTTTTATTTGATATTTTCTCTTAAACCTGTCACCAATTCGTCAAATATTTGCTATTTTAAGAAAAATGGCCACATGACCTATGCCAAAGCTTATTATACTTAAAAATCTTAAGTATGATAATATCTTTCTATGTGCCAAATTTCGATTCAGTTCCATTCCGTTCGTAAAAGTTATTATGAATAAAACGTTTTTTCCTGGTCAAAGCCCTTGACCCAGGCCTTAAACTACTTGAGTGGGCACGATCGAGATTTCACTTTTCCCTTCCCTCCACTGCTACCATAATTAACCCTGGGATTGCACTGCTCTGGTCGCTGTGCACTTGAGTTCGTTGGCACGACTGACAGGAACTGACGGTCACTTCTGCTACGACGAGGAAGCTGAAAGCATCTGGACAATTCCTCTTCACAACTTTGGAAATTCCTTCTATTATCTCCCCTTTCTTGAGCCACTTAGTCCGTCATAGCTGTGTATACACTTCGAACTAAGGAGGAGATGGTTTCCTCGCTCGGAAGAGTCGAATTACTCGCCATGGATTAATCAGGTAAACCCGCCATGTTTTTGTTAGCGTAGAGCCTCGTGTTCTGACCGTACCTACGATTTTTCATTCAGCAGTGCTGCTTCCTTCATATAAGATGTCACGGATCTTGATGGAAATATATCACAAATATCACTGATCATGTTGTATATATATCACGGATCTCGTATCTATAGCAACCTCATTATGTAAATGAATCTTGATGTGTATATATCACGGATCTTGTTGTATCAATAGCAACCTCGTATCCATAGCAAACTAGTTATGTATATATGAATCTTGATGTATATATTTGAATCTTGACATATATATATCATGGATATTATATCTTGGTTATATAGATATGAATCTTGATGTATATATATGACTCTTGGTATATCTATATCTCTGTTATGTACATAATGAATCTTGCAGCAGCAGAAGTGTATCATTGGGCTCAATTCTGTAATGCTACATGCCCAGATGTGTCAGTAAATGTGATTCAATGGGTTTGCATGACACCCTAGTGTTTAAGCAACACAAGAGTGAAGAATACGACTTTACTAGCAAAGATATGGAAGAAAACATCACTGATGACGCGATCCATAACATCAACATTAAGAACATTATACAGTCCACTCTCTAAGACAGACACTGTCGGGACTGCCACAACTGTCGTCTTAGAGAGGTG
Organism: Cladopsammia gracilis; assembly: GCA_022457155.1. Classification (NCBI taxonomy): domain Eukaryota; kingdom Metazoa; phylum Cnidaria; class Anthozoa; order Scleractinia; family Dendrophylliidae; genus Cladopsammia; species Cladopsammia gracilis. The sequence continues at coordinate 1,180,386 of JAJGOT010000051.1, read as the reverse complement.
TCTGGTTTGTAGAGAGTTGGGGTAACATGACACCAGTAATTCTAAGCTACAAATGTAAATTGACCTATGTACAATGAATACATCTGTTTTAAGTCTGTGTGAAGTCGTTCACTTAAGCAAAACCTGTAAACTGGAATAACAATAATATTAGAAAAGTGGACTAATTTGTTCACATTCAGCACCAGGTACCTTTCCGTTTCGAAGTATTTTTCACTAACAAAGCACTTCTCAAGTGTCTGTTGACAGTTTCAAATTGTCTGTTGTTCGACTCAAAAAGGTGTCCATCTTATAGAGAGTTTTGTTACAGTAAAATGACTGAAAAAATGGCAGGGACCAACACCAGTTGTCCGTCTTATAGAGGTGTCCGTTCAGAGAGAGTTGACTGTACAAGTTTACCCTTCCATCATAAGGCCCATGGCCTCTGCCCCTGACTTGGGATTCCCTGCATCAAAGCCTTTCCTTGCAATGGATATCCTAATACGATCACATAGAGAGGGAGTATATGCTCTTTTATGCCAGTTTATTTGCCCACTTTAACCCGCAACGTATGGCCACGAGCACGTATCCAAGACAATTATTGTGTCAAGATTTACTTCTGGTACGCTTGAAATGGTTGTATAATACTTCTGTAAATGTAAGGCTAATGAGACGTTTTGTCCTTCATTTGTAAGGAAGCTCATATTGCGGCTGTGGCAAGTGCACTATGCTATCATTTTAGCAAAGACTGCACACTTCTCCCTGATTATGGGTGTCAAATCAGGTATATTTTAACAATAAAATACTTTGGCAGGCCGTATAGTTTAGAGGGGGGGGGGGGGGGAAGTTTGCTTGTGCCTGATAAATAAGTGCCAGAGAGCTGCCTTGTGAATGGTGGGAGTGCTCATTCAAATGCTTGCCAATTCTTGTGTCAAATAATTTTGCCAATGTTGTACTTTCTCAATGATAAAAGCAAAAGCCTCACCTGTATCGCAAAGGTCAGTGCCGACACGTGAAGTTTTGGCAAAATCGGGACATTCAAGAAGACCTGACCAACTGCTGTGAGTAGAAATACTGCCAGCTCCTACCAAAGATAATTCACCATACAATTCTATCTCTGACCTACAAATTTCTGTCCAAGATGTATACAAGCAACTTCAACAGCTGAGTCCAAATAAAGCATGTGGTCCAGACAAATTACCTACTTGAGTCCTCAAGGAAGTGGCACCGACTGTTGCATCTTGGTTATGCTTCATATTTCAGCACTCATACGATACAGGCACTGTACCCTCTGATTGGTCTAAAGCGATAGTGACTGCTATTCACCAAAAGGATGCAAAATCAAATCCTGCCAATTATCGTCCTATTTCTCTTACATGCATATGTTGCAAACTTATGGAGCATATAATGCTAAGCCACATTGCAAAACATTTATCTACCAATAATATCCTCATAAATCAGCAACATGGATTTAGACAGCAATATTCTTGTGAAACTGAACTTATTTCAGCCATTAATGACTGGGCAAAAAGCATCAATCAATGTACCCAAACAGATGTAATTCTTCTTGACTTTAGCAAGGCCTTTGATTCTGTCCCCCACCACCGTTCATTAACTAAATTGAAATTTTATGGTATTCGAGGCAGACCTGCAGATTGGATCTGGGCCTTTCTAAATAATCGCACCCAAGTGGTTTCTATTAATGGGTCACACTCCACCTGTTGTTTCTGGTTGTTTCCATTCCAGAGCATTATTATTGTTAAGTCTACAATTATCCCAACTATTAGATTTATGGCATAATTACCTCTTATTTATGCATGTATTTATTATTTTTATTTATTTATTTATCTACTATCAGATAGTTAGATTAGATTAGTTTCTTTTTATTTTTCTTAATATAAACAATTTTTAATTTGTATTTCTTAGTTTTTAGGCCTCCTAGTATAGTTTTTACTGTTTTTAGGAGTAAGTCATTAAAGCATTAAAGCACACTCCTTAACCGCCTTGATTAAAGTTTATAAGCAACAATGGGATTCTGGTGAGTGAATACAGACCAGCCGCTGCTTGGCCACCACACCTTAAAGAGTTCCAACAAAAAGCGGAAAGCTTCTCTCACTGGTCACTCAAGGGTAATTGAAGAGCAGAAACCGATAATGGCGACCATGTTGATAGATCCCGTAAAGAGCATAAAACCGATAATGACCATGCTGATGGATCCTGTGAAGAGCAAAAAACTGATAATGATGACTGTGCTGATAGATCCTGTAAATAGCAGAAAACGGATAATGACGACCATACTGATAGATCATGTAAAGAGCACAAGACTAATAATGAAGACCATACTGATAGATCCTGTGAAGGCCACAACACCCGTATTGAAGACGCTGTACTAGATTACTGTATTGAAGAAGAGACTAGATTTGGTTGCCGATATGGATGATGAATGGGTCATGGAGAGAGAAATAAACACTAAGACTTATTTTCCAGCAGACACAACAGAATCGAGGTAGAACACTTAGTCCACGTTGGGATAATGAAACATTGGATACAAGTTTAACCAAAGAAGAAGGTTTCAGGAATCTATCCTTTCAGGGAACTGGAGTAACTTTAAGATTAAGATTAATGACGACCATACTGATAGATCTTGTAAAGAGCACAAAACTAATACACGATGGCCTGTTGCTAGGGAAAAAACTCCCAGATGCTTACTTGGGGTCACATGATGATGCAAGCTAAAACAAGATGGCGTCATGAGAGCTGAAATGTGGTGGTGACTTCAAATACTACTTATAGTTATTGCTCAGTGATTGACAATATGAATTTTGGACCTGTGATTGGTGAATGCTTACACAATAGATTTAAATTGTGGGTGAGGGGGTAAGGTTAGTAGCCGTTTAGTAGTTAAATTCATGCAGCGTGAAAACTGTAGTTTGAAGCTAATATTGGATTTACACTAAAACATGAACCACACAGACACACCGTTGACATGGTTTTCTGATAGTAATAGCGATATAATCAAATTAAATTTGAAATGTTACCTATTTGAAACGTGTTTCGAGCACAAAAGTAAAAAAAACTGAGCTCCTACCCCTCTCTGAGAAATAAATTCGCTTATTTGCATACTATATCCCGTGATTCTATGAGAGTTTCAAATTCAAAACAAAGTTTAGGATAATGGCGTCCACGAGCGCCGAAGAAAAGGGAGAAACAATGTGAGTTCTTTGAGTTTAAACCCATGTTTTGAATCGTACTTCTGCTCGCTGTCGCCATGTTGAATTCCTCAAATTCCTAGCTCTACTCTCACCGAATTTGTTGGCGAATTTGTGTTTTGTAGGGAGGTAAAATTGTGCTCGAAAAGTCGAAAGTGTGGTAAGCGAGATAAGCATTCTGGCAAGTGCGACAAACACAGAGAATTTCACTTTTATTGGTTTTCCTCTCGTTTTCAAATTCGAAACAGCTTAAAGAGGGAATGTGCTGATACTGATAAACAACTTAGGGAAGATTATGAAAGAAAGAGTGCGAGGTTTACCGATTTAGAAAACTGCGAGGAAAAGGCACAAGCAAATCAAAAGGAAGCTGGTAAGTCAGAAAGTACTATGAAACTGAGGAAAGCTTAAATTGAATTTGTATGTGCCCCATTCGGGCATTTTTCTTGCATGTAATTCGAGACTGCATTTTGTGCATCTTATAAAATACAAAGTGCTTTAAGTTTACTCTTATAGTGGTGCAAATAATGTTGAATTATAGCTAAATTTTCTTTGTGATCAGCAATAAAAAAATATAAATTTTCAATGCTGTGTTAGACTTTTACTATTACACTGTTCTCATTAATTTATCGTCTACATTTTTGTTTTATATAAATGTCATCTAAAGTGTGTTATTTTATAAATATTCTTAGAAAAATTACTTCAAGATGCTAAAGTAGAAGCAAAAAAAATATCAAGAAAGTGTGGAACAACTGAAGAAGGAACATAATAGATTGAAAGCCATGCTTGGCCAAAGTCAGCAGGCCAGCAGGTCCAAGCGAGCTCAAAATGCAACCACATTTGCAATGATCACCGATATCAAAAGCAGTGCCGGTACAGGCGACGCCAGAAGACCAAAGAAATGCTGGAGTATATCCATGGTGGCGAACAGGCAGCCATTTTTGGTGCATGGGACCTGATTGCTGCTTTCGCATCAAAGGAGACCATGTATAATCTCATTGGAAGTTACAAAAGGGGAAAGTATTTACAAGGGGTGTTTGAGACAGCTGTCAAGGATTTTAACAATTCTGAAGAGGCACTGAAACAGGCAGTAGCCATGAAATATCAGAATTATCTTTCAAGACAGAAGTTTAAATTAGTCTGTAAAACACAGAGTTCAGTTTATGATGCTCAAAAGGAAGTTTGGCTTCCAAGAAACCTCAAATGCATGGACACTGATATAGCTTTGCCAAAAATTGTCAGTGATTTGAAGGTTGATAATTTTGTTAAAAGCCTTGATATTGGTCATGTTTGCCAACTTGCAAATTATCCTGGAGTTTCTCGTACAGTCACTGGATTGGTTTTTATGATTCTGGATTTGCACTTGCGACTGCCACGGTTAAAGAAAGAATTGATTTGGTTCAATGGCAACAAGTACCACTTTATTTTTCAATTTTCAGATGATGGGGCTCCTGAAACCAGTGAATTGGGGATGTCCATTGGTTGGTTAACTTGTTGGAACTTTGGTTCAAGGGTTAGAAGGAGGGAGTACCATTACTTACTCCATTGTCTGAGTGTCTCAGAGAAGGATTCAGTAATGGAAGACATCTGGAGACAGCATACAGAGGAAATCAAAGTGTTGGAGGGTAATGTATTGACTGTCTGTGGTCAGCAGTGCACTACTGAATTCCAACCAAGTGCAGATTAGTCTTGGCAAAGCTTTGCAAATAGTGAGCTGAACCAAGCAGCAACGTATCCTTCACTTTATATGCTAATGTTCATAAAGGGGAATTGTTTAAAATGGGGGGAACCATGGGGAATGGTGCTAACTGCACATGGCAAGTACCTAGCCAAGAGAATCGACAGGAAGACATAAGTAAGCTTGAATCATTTAAGAAAACTTTGCCCGACCATCTTAGCAAATCACAGTGCCACAGCAAAGTACTAGAATTTATGGCCAGCAATGGTCTACGACAACTTGGAGAACCGAGTATCGGCGAATTTGCCAATCGTCAAAGACCAGAGCCAGTACACAATAAGATAAATTCTTGGCAACACATTCTTAATTTGATTTACAAGGAAGCATTACAAAGAGATATTGTTAAGTTATTCTTAGAAGTATTAAGCTCTCCAGTCGAGACAACAGAAAATGTGCAACCATATGTACAGTTGTCTCCACTGCTGCTCACCACGCCACATCAGGAAGGTGTAGGGGAGAGAGTCAGGCAAGTTGATGTTGTAAATAGACAGGCAAAAACATTTGATGAGCATATGCAGGCAGCTTCAGTAAGGACAGGTGTGTTGGGTAGAAAGCCAGGATGTGGTCTATCATTTGTTGCTAACAAAATAAGAGAGCATTATAATGATAAGGATCACAGGGCCAACAACCTTAGTGCAAGGCTTATTGGGGAGCAGGCCATTGCACTTGCAAAATACTCTTACAGGCTGATCGATGCTTTGGAAATTCCTGACGAATCAGGTGCCCAGAAGCTCAAGAAGCAGGCCTTGGGGAAGGCAGCCGAACATCTGAGAAATGCTGGTACTCTGTTTAACAAAGTGGATACTAATTTAATAGAAATTGAACAGCTCACTGAAAACTTGAGAACATATTTTAATTTATTAGCTTTGTTTTTTAATCCATCAGTTAACATTACTGTTTGGACAGTGGCATATGCCATACCCTACCATGCTTCGCTTTTGTTTGAGAACTACAACGTCGGTTTTGGTATTTTGTCACTTCAAGCTAAAGAGTCCAAGCATTCTGGTATTAAGCATGACTTATTGCTAGCCAACCCTTCCAGGTCCAGCGGTTCTCTTGGGAAATGGTGGCAAGTCATGAGAGCCAATTATGTTAGAGCATTCTATTTACCCAAACATCATCCAATGCTATCAATGTATATTTCACACTATGAGTCAAGGATGCCTCGTCAGGTTACCAAACCTGACTATTGTCAGTGTGGAAGGGAAGAAAGTAACCCTGATGAGCAGCTCTGTATTTTTTGTGAGGAATGTGCAACAGTTCTGGAATGTGCTTCAAAACAAGAAATAGTGCGGGCTGTACTTGAGATTCTTAAACCTATTTCCTGCCCATCATGCGTGGAGAGATTTTCAGATAAACCTTCTTGTGATCAGCACCAAACACTAGTCCACACTCAAGGAATGCAATCCTCACAACACTTAAATCCAAGGGACCTTTCTGTTGCAGAGTTAAAAATAGAATTTAAAAGAGAGGACTTGTCACCCCTGGGACTAAGGACACCATTTGCAAGAGACTAGAGGGACGTTTAGCCAGTGAAATGTAATAACAGCAAATCAGTACTTGATCAATGACATTCCTTTGTTTAATGAACCATCAATACAAGTTATGTAACAGCTTATTTTATTTAACCATGTGAATTACACAATTATAATGTAGGTTGGTTGAGCACAGTAGGACCATAAAGGATTTTGCTTATTTGAGAAGTTATTTATCAATGTGAATTTAAACTGTATTTATTGTAATAAGAATATTTATTTATTGGGGGTGGTGAATGCACAAGGATAAATTGTATTTACTTTAATGAGAATATTTATTTCTAGGGGGTGGTGAGCAGACTACATGTACAGTAGGACCATATTTACATTATTTATTTAAAAAAAAATAATTGATATTTATTTCTAGGGTAATCCGCATTCATTCTCTTTATGAACAATAATAGTTACTATTATTCGACATGTAGGTTATCTTAAGATACTTTAAAATCATATTTTTGCCTCCCAAAAGTCCAACCCCTGACGTCCTCGTTCGTGGGAGGTGGGCAACGGCAAAGTAAGGGAGCTAGCCAGGATAACACACTTGTACATGTGCTTTGATTTTACTCGATGTATTACAAAAATTATTGCCTACACATGGCTGTGCTCTTAGAAGAAACACAGGGATTCCAAAGGCTCTGGGGTGCCCAGCAGTTAAGCTTCATGCAAAAAGTAACTTTTTGAAGTCACCCAAAGACAAAAATCAGTCACCTGAGATCCCTGGGTACTGCTAAAGCACACCCCTACCACACCTGGCTAGATCTCTGAAAAGTCAGCAACAGGGGCAATGACAAAACATTTTTTAATTTTAAATGGACATGTAATTTGTACAATTGCATAGAACCTGTTATTTCTATTGCAAATATTTATTTCTTTTTGGGAATTGAAAGCCCTAAACATAATACAATTATATTATAATCTGTCATCTAAATTTCCTAATATCAGATGGATATCAATACTTGGCAAATGTGTTCATTTATACAATATAATTTGTCAAGTGGGAGAAAGACTGAACCAAAACAAAGGAAAATACACATAATTTTGTATATCAAATACAAATAGCACAAGTAATAGCTATTACTTACAAAGTACTCTGTTTATTTCCTTGGTCGGACGAATAAAATGTATTTGAAAACACCTCTCATTGTTTGTCTTGTTGTTATGCACACCATAAATATTCATTTAAGTCATCCATTTAGCTATTCATTAATGCTTGAAGGCTGGTATCAACAGGCAGATCATCTGTTGTGTACCTCTGAACATAAAATGTCACTGTCACCCTTTCAGTCTTCATTGAATAATTCATTATAAATGGAGTTTTATCCGTTACAGCAACAGCTGATCTGCCATTAAACACTGAGACCAGTTTTTTACCAGACTTGGAAGGCACCTTCTTAAAATTTCTACGAGCAGTAAAATTGTCTCCCGCAAATCTAGACGGAAAAAACAACTTCAGAAGAGAATCCCTTTTTGTAATCACGACGGAATGCTTTGTTGCACTTGTTGATTCAACATTGCCCAAGTAGCCCCTTGCAAGGGTAAGAATATGTCGAAATACGGGCCATGGAACGAAAAGAACGACTCAGGTTGCTAACCCGGTCACTTTTGATCGGCTGAGTTTGGCTTCGACACCTTTGCCGATCTCCTTTAAATATGAATCGATCAATGGACCACACAACTCCAACCTGTTTCCCACAACTTCCTCCAAAAGAGAATCCATATTGGTCATGCCATAATTTGGCTTGTTTTTGGCCTTCCGCACGGACTTTATCCAAGTGCGTTCAACTGAAAACTTCATTTCCACTAAAGAGCTGTTCCAAAATGCTTGTCCCGTTCCGTTTCAGTCGAAAATCCTCGTAAATCGAGCGTGAATCTACTCGCTTCATTGCTCCCTTTGTCCGCCGTTTTTGTTGTTGTTCTATATTACTTGTAAACACCGCTGACTTTTGCGAGCCCGCATATCTGGGATTTTTTTCCATAGCAACAGGCCATCGTGATAATGGAGACCATACTGATAGATACTGTGAAGGCCACAACACCCGTATTGAAGACCCTGTACTAATACTGTATTGAAGAAAAGACTTTAGATGTGGTTGCCGATATGGATGATGAATGGGTCATGGAGAGAGAAACAAACACTGTGACTTATTTTCCAACAGACACAACATAATCGAGGTAGAACACTTAGTCCACGTTGGGATAATGAAACATTGGATACAAAATTAACCATAGAAGGTTTCGGGAGAAGATCTATCCTTTCAGGGAACTGGAGTAACTTTAAGATTAAAGAGCTAAAGCCAAAAGACTTAAACTGTTTTAATTTTCAGACGTTGTTGGAACCATTAATAACTCTTGTTTACTTGTTTCTGAATTTTAGGCTTTAGCACTAGCTCCTTACTAGTATTTTAAAGTGGATTGACACTAACCATGTAAAATATTTTAAATTTATTTTAAGGTGCAAGTAGTGACTTTGGGTCAAAAATACCCCAAATATCTGTACCCCATACTTATACAATTACCCAGGCCAACAGTGTTGTGCAATTGCTATGGCAGCGCTGCTGTATAGCATAATTTTTCCAGTTGACAGCTGGCAACAGTCAGATTTGGACAAATTGTTGAAAGTTGGGAACAAAATCCACTTTTTTCAAGTCTGTTGTCTTGGGTTCCAAATCGGCAGCACCCAAAAGTTAACTGTTGAAGAGTTGCCAACCAAGCTAACAGCTTTCACTTATGAATGTCACGCCAAATCAGTAGTCCTTGCTGGCACTACATCTAGAGAAGAAATTGTGACGGGTATGCCTGTACTAGAGGACATCTTACAAGAATGTGTTGCCAGTAATTCATTTGGCCTTGTTCTTTGATACCAAGAGTACTGTTTCTTGCAGTAATAGCTATGGGGAAAGGTTTCTCTTCGACTCTCATGCAAAACACAGCAAAGGGGATGGTTGATGGAAATGGCTCAGCCATGTTGTTCAAATTCCCTGATTCAGCGCAGTTGGGTCACATATATTACCCTCTAACGATGCCTTAACTGATGCTGCTGGTTCATTTTCAGTGTGATTAAAATGCTGCTGAAGTGGAGTGTGAGTCGCCTTAAACAGAGCCTGATGCTGTCCTTAAAAAGCAAAGGAAAATTGACTTACTTGAAACTCGGCTAGCTGACTGCCAGGAAAAGCTCAGTGAAGCAGAAAAGGAAAATGCTGTGTCATTGGAACATCAATTTTCCATCGACAAAATTTATTATTAGGCAGAAATGTTTACATTTTTTGCATTTAAGAATTGTGGCAGAAGCCCAGCTATCAGTCTAAGCCTGCTTCCCGTAATCAGCCCGTTGCATTACATATTTGTAACGTTTTGTTAGTTTCACAAGAGTACATTAATTAGGTTGCATAATACTACTGAAGTATTTAAGGCGTGCTTGTAAGGTGTATCAAGTTGCTAGTACACTATTTAAGGTTTGTTAAGTTATGCAAGAACCATTCAAGGCATCTCTTTCAACCCTAGTTTTTCGGGTTCTGAAACAGCGAGCGTCCCTCAAGCGTCTTTGGAAACTAACAACGCTGAAGACTCTGCCCAACCGAGTGCCCTTTCCTCAGAGACATCCTTATCAAACGCTGAAACTTTGCAGTTATTTTCCCAACGTTTGGTTGTCAAATTTGATCAGAAGTTTGCCGCCTTTAAGCGCGATCTCGAGGACAAAGAAGCTGCCACACAATCGCAGCTTAAGAAGCTGAAAACCGAATCGTACGCGTCAAATTCCTTTACTTTCAAGGGAAACAAAGTACAGTATGAACTTAACATCTCTTTGCACGACTTAGTGGACGGTGCCATTAAGAACATATCAAAAGGAAACCTTTCAGCAGCGATTTCCGGACTTGAATCGGTAAAGGCACTTATTACAAAACGAAACAAGCTTATTCGCTTTGCGGATAAGAGTCCTGCGGGGTGGACAGCCGTTGAAGAGTATGAATCAGATACCGTGATGCGCTAAGATATCATTGGCTAAAGAATCTAAACAGTTGGACAGTAGAAACACTAAGGTTCACTAGAGCCCTGTTTGGTCTCACCTCCTTGCGATTTCTCCTTGGGGGAGTCATACAACATCTCCTGGAACGCTGCAGAGCAAACTACCCTGAGATTGTTAGAGAAATCAAGAAAAGCCTCTATGTATATGATCTTATTAGTGGAGGCCCAATTCGTGAGAAGGCAGAAAGAATCAAGTCATCATGCATGGAGATATTTGCTCAAGGTACATTCCAGTTACACAAGTGGCACTCGAACATAAAGGACCTGGAGACAGCATGTTCAGCACCAGCTGCAGAAGAGGAAACACATGAGAAGAAACAATTGAACATCCCAAGAAAGAAAGGGCTATGCTACTCGGTCTGCTGTGGAACAAAGGCAACAACACCATCAGCATCAGCTTTCCTTCAGAGAGCACTGAGCCTTCAAAGCAAGGGATTCTCAGCAAAGTGACAAGGATCTATGCTCCACTGGGCCTGGCGTCTCCAATAACACTTGGGAGGCAAATTCCTGTATCGTAACATTTGTAACGCTAAACTAGCCTGGGATGCCCAACTACCAAGCAATTTAAGGCAGAGTTGGGACCAATGGGAGGAGAAAGGTCCATGCCAACTTACTGTGCCAAGATCATTAGCAGCCCATCAAGAGGATAGTCAGGCTATCGAGTTTACATGCCTTCGGTGATGCTAGCAGAAAAGATGTGGCCACTGTAGTGTATGCTGTAGTTGTACAGGAGACAGGTGTCAACCAAGGACTAATCACATCAAGGGCGAGATTAGCAAAGGGATTAACGATCCAAAGTCTAGAGTCGGTGTCCAGCCACAAGGCAGTAAATCTCCCGACAAACATGAGTGTAGTGTTAGAAGGATTTCCTTTCAAGTTATTGGCATAGACTTTGCGGGACCACTGAAGTACAAGATTGAATCTTAGATTTTTTAGTGTTATTTTATTTTCCACTTTTGATTTTATTTTTTATTTTAAGTTATTTATTATTTAGTTACAGGACCCTCTTGATAACAGTTCCTTTTAATAGAACTGATAGGTTATCCTGTATAAATATTTGCGTTATTATATTATTAAGAAGAAGCCAAAGACTGAAGGAAAGGCTTATGTGTTGCTGTACGCATGTAGTCTGACACGTGCTGTGTACTTGGATCTGATGCCAACCCTCGAAACCACAGCGTTTCTTAGAAGTTTGAAACATTTTATCACCCGGCAAGGAAGACTGCAAAAAATTTACTCAGACAATGGGAAAACATTTGTCTGTGCAGCCAAATGGATCAAGCAAGTAATGAAAGATGAGAAGCTCCATGGTTTCCTAAAACAGCAGGGGATCAAGTGGAAATTCAATTTGAGCCGTGTGTCCTGGTGGGGAGGCCAATTCGAGAGACTGATCGGATTGGTCAAAGGAGAACTCTACAAGCCTATCAGGAATGGTTTCTTGTCTTGGACAGAGCTTCAGGAAGTGTTGCTGGACATTGAAGTTGCTCTCAACAACAAGCCGTTAGACTACGTGAATGATGATGTCCAGTTACCCATCCTTACCCCAAGTTCTCTATTGCACCTGCAACCAAATGCTCTCCCAGAGCTAGAGCAAAGCAACATTCAAAACTATGACCTCAGAAAGCGTGCAAAGTACTTGCAGAAGTGCAAGGATGCCCTATGGTCCCGATGGACAAATGAATACCTGCACAGGCTCCGAGAGAGACACCGGTTGAGAGACAAGGGCAACAGCAACTATCCAGCGAAGGGGGATGTGGTGATCATTATGACCGATGTGGTGATTATTAAGTCCGTGCTCAGTGGAAGTTGGGAGTCATGGAAGACTTAATAACTGGCCAAGTGGCTCTGGATGCTTCCACACCAGTTTTCAGACCATGTAGGAATGTTGCAGTTGCAAAAGAGCCCGTATACAGGAACTTGCACAAGATGAACAGTGAAAACTTCAGACTTTTATTTTCTTTTATTGTAATTTGTTCTTATTGTTATATACTAAGTTAAAACACACATTTGCTCTCTCAAGACAAAATGAGGGAGTGTTGGAAATGGATTGTGACCGTCAGGCTGTGAAACTGAACTTCACTCTGTTTGGTTCGTCGCTAAGTGATCAAGTGTTAATCACGTGGGGTGATTCGGTTTCAAAACCACGTGCTTTTGTCAGTCGATCAGATTTCAGAGATTGTATTTCCTTTTGAGTTAGAGACATTAAAACAGGAAGATATTATCAAGTGTTTGCTTCTTTAACGTGAATATTATCGGGAAAATTCCTTGTGTTGGCAGCAATCAAAAGATTCTGACAGCTCCTGATCATTCACTCCGATCAATTTCACGGCGTGAAACTATTCACTGCCATCATTTCCACGGCGTGAATTGATTTCACGCCCTTTACGATCTATTTCATGCCAAGAGTGCAATGAGTTTGGATTAGAGTGAACACGGCATGAAAATTTGAATCATGGCATGAAAATTTTATTTCACCAACCGTGACTGTGAATTTTTTCACGCTTATGGTGAAAGTCCAAAAGCCCGGTTTTCGCATGGAAGGTCATATTTCTAAGGACGGGGTTAAACCATTGGTGAGTAAACTAAGGACAAATGACAAGTTAATGTTAGGTGAAGAGTCCTGTCAAAGGAACCAAAGAAGCAGTGGAAGAGCAGTTACTTAATCCTAGTTATGAGCAGCAGTTAAAGTTGTTAGAACTACAAAGGGAAATTAGAGTTAGAAATTAAGGCAGAAAGAGAAAAGTGCGAGGCAGAAGGGGGGGGGGGGGGCAGAAAGGGAGAAAAGAGAGTATGAAAGACAAAGCCCACGAGGAAGAAGAGCATTCGATGAGAGAAGAGCAAAGGCAAAATGAAAGAAAATGAAGACATTGATGATTATTTTCAGGACTACCATGAAAGCAAGTCAATAATTGTTAAAGACTATCAGTTAACTGCTGACCATTATAGATATAGGGTTCAGACATCAGACAACAACCAGATGAGGATTTCATTCAGTGGAGAAATAGGACGAGAAGGTACCCAGATCGGTGGATGGCAGTCACTAACACAACAGGAGACCCAGAAAAAATCCTGGAGCAGATAACAATTGAGGGATTGTTGGATGCGGTAAGCCCAGAGCTTAGAGCTTGGCTAAAGGAGCAAAAACCCACAAGTGCTGAGGAGCTTGGCAATCTGGCTAATTTACATGTACAGTCGAGAAAAGGACCGCTTGTTGGCAGTAAGTATGCACCATATGTTAAAAGTCAGGAGTTTAAAGACAACAGACAGATCAAAGAGCAGAGAATTTACCGTCTGAACCAAATCAGGAAAGAAAACCAGTTCCACAAACAAGATTTCCTCCCACTCCTAGGAGTAGGAATTCAGGAAGAGAAATTAAATGTTATAAATGCGGTAAATTAGGACACAGGTCCTTCAATTGTGATCGGGGCCAAAGAAATTCCTCGAAGGGATATTTGTTATATATGACCCCTCTTGCATCGGAATCAAAGTGCCCAGCTTGCAATGTTAAAGGGAAAATCGGCGGGAAATTTGCAGAGATGATAGATTTTGGGTGTACTGGGACCCTTGTGCATAAGAGGTATGTGAGCCAAGATTCCTTAACTGGGGACAAAATTACGGCATTAACAGTGGCGGGAGAAGGTCTCGTAGTACCCCTAGCAAGCGTGGAGATTTTAAGTGAGCAGGGAAGGCATGTGGAATTAGTAGGTGTGCTGGATAAATTACCTGTGGATTGTTTACTCGGTAGATCGTCATTCGGACAAACTCTCTCCAAGAAAAATGTTCTAGATCAATGGGAGAGAAATGTTTCAGCTGTCAACACCGGGCAAGGTGACCCTTTTGTACTGACACAACGTCAGAAAGCATTGGAAGATGCCCAGCAGAGTGCACACGAGTTGGTAGGCAGAGAAAACCTGCTTGCAATAGAGAGTTTAGAAAAGAAAGAGGCAAATCATGTCAGTTTAGAGGAAGGTGATATGCAAATTCTTTTCGAGGATAAGAAGCTAGATTTTTTCACTTTATTAGTGTTAATAACTCTTTGCAATCTTCCTAACACATAAATATAACAGAAACATTACATAAAACTAACAATACAAAGCTACAACTTAAAACAAGCTATTTGGATATACTTATTTATTACATATTATAGTTCTAAAACAGAGATCCACAGCAAGCAAAGGAGGACAAAGAACAAGTATGGGGTTAAGAGAAAAATATTTGCTTACAGAGCAATCTTTACTTTTGTATGATATTTGCATCTATTAAGGGCTTCCATTTATGGTAAAAAGTTGTCAAAAAGTTTTAGCTAGTTGCAATTCGTTTTTTAATTTCAGCTTTACTTACAACTATAGCTTGGAACGTCGATATAGATAATGGCTTCTCTTTAACACTACAGCAATAAATATAATATTTCATATTTCATCTCCAGCCATAAATACAAATTTGGCGGATACAGTAAAGTCTACTTGCAGAAAAGCTCTTGAAAGAAAAGCTAAGTGAGGTACATGGAAAGTACTTGAGACCTGAAAAATGCACCAACTTGGTGGCTCCCAAGATAAATAAACAAATTTGGCAACAATTACATCAGGAAACCAGAAATGCTGATTCTGCGTTCCAGAAGACACAGTCGTTGCTGATTTTAGGTTTATATGCAGTGCTCCAGGTGTGCAACAGTTCTAGTGGGGATCATAAAAATGCCCTGACTCATGCAGCAGTCCTATTGTTATCAGCAAATAGGAATCTCAACCTGAAACGCAGGGATCCCAATTGACTTCGTTTTCGATACAGCGATTTGAAGCAATTTTAAATATTTTATCATTTGTGCTTATGGGGAAAATACTTAGCGTTAATTCCAGTCGCCCCCAAACTTGGTATACAAGAAGTAGACAGTTTTAGCCAATTGTATGGCTAGTTTCAGCCCCAGCCATGGATATTTGTCACACATTTAATTTTTTTTTAATTTTGGCATTTTTGCCTTTCCATTGTGGCAAAAACTTCTACCAACGCGGCGCTAATTTGTGGCAGTTTTAGCAGCCCAAAAATGCAGGAGTATTTTCCAGTGGAAATGAAAGTTATTTGGCTGATTAGAAAGCGAAAACTCCAGGTAAGCGATCATTTAAAATCTTAGCGTGTCCCCACTGATGTTATCCCTCTCAGCAACGATGACCATGTTCTTCAAATGCTATGAAATTTTCTTCAGTTTGGCTTTCTAATTTCAAAACCTTGCTTACAGTATGTTCATGAAATCTATCTTAGAATTCATATTTCCGTGTCCAGAGAGAGAAATTTGGATGGAAAGAAGCTTTTTAGCGTCTGAGGAAAAGGAAATATTTCAGTCGCTGAAATTATGCAAATGAGTTAGCATCTAATTAGCATAATCTTTTCACGTCAGAAAATAAATTCGTAGTAAATTATGTATTTTTTTTTTTGCTTTTTTTTTGCAGATTGGCAGTCTGTTTGGCCAAGATATAAAAGAAACAATTGTACTTCTAACTTCTCCCTCAAACCAGACAATTGAGGAAATCAATTTTTGTTAAAAATGCTTGCATAAATTATAAGAAAATGTATCTTGTAAATTTTTGTGGTGCAATATTATGGGTTTCTAGATAGTGAAATATTTTTTTTTCCTGAAAGCTTGTTCGATTCCCTTTCAAAAGAGGTATAACTTTACACTCAATTGAAATACCTGCTGAGAAATGAGATAGACAATATATGGTAAATTTTTCACTGTTTTTTCACTGCTGGAAATGAGTTAAGGCTTTTAATTATGAAAAGTTAAGATTAGGTTAATCTATGTGTATGTGTACGGCTAGAGTAAACGCATTTCGGGATAATGAAAATTGTGACTAAGGATCTAGGGACTTTGTGATTAGAAAATCATTCTTACTTGAGAATTGTTGTGGACTTTTTGTGCCAAATGGAGGCATTTGCGACACCTGAACTGTTATTACCCAACCATGTTTATCAAGCCTGAGCTCCACCTGCGTTTCAACAACCCATTCAAGTCCACCTTACACTTTTTGTAACCCCCAATATGTTATTGTATTTTTTTGACATATAATCATTTATACTATCTCTTTTTTAAGCTCTACTTTTGTACATGTACTTATCACTTAACATACTTTTTAATTTTGTTTTTATTTATTTTTATTTCCTGAAAATCATCACAGAGTGTAGTTTCCTCCCTTAACATTATTTTACTAATAGTATCAACAAAGAAGAAACCTTAAGGGGTTAACCAAATCTACATATTACACTTCAATGATCTGATTCACTCCATGACAGGTAAAATGGACCTGAATATAACGGAGACAATCACCTCTTATACACATGGTGAAAAATCTGACAGTGGCTACAGAAATTGCCCTCGACCTCCATTTCACCTTGAATACCATTCTCATATATCAATCAGGTTGACTAAATGTATGATATTAGTTTTCTACAAATTCTGTCATTTTCAGAATGTTAAATTTCTAGATATAAAGAGTAAGGCAAAGAGGATGCACGTTTGTCAATGCCAATAGAATACAACCATGTTAAACAATTACTAATATGAACAATGTAACTATTACTATTTAAAAGGAATGTTTTACTTAAATCTTCAATTGCATAAATTTCTTTGAATCGGTCTTCCCTCTTTTCCCCTCTTCAACTATGGTGGGTTGGGCCACTCACACATAAAAAGAATAGTCAGGTTGAGGTAGGGTGGCCAATAGGCTCAGTCTCCAGCAGTGAGTGTCTCTATGCGCCCGCAATATCTCCACACCTCACGGCTGGGCGCACGGGTTTGGTTATTGTTTACATTGACCAATCAGAAACGAACCCGCCGAAATTTGCAGGGCATATAAATTAGCGGGTATTTGCATAAATAAACAAAGATGGCGGACTATGCAAGCTTTAACAGGCGGGTTTGAAAATGCTTGCTCGTACGTGCTTCAAAAGTTTGGGTTTGATAATTTCAGGGAGAAAGAGAGTCTTGCTATAAATGAAGTTATTTTGGGACGAGATCCATTTGTCATTCTACCGACTGGTTCGGGTAAATCCTTAAGTTTTCGAGCTTTTCCACTAGTGTTGGATCACTTCTAAGGAAAGCAAAGTTCGCATCAATCTATTCTATTAGGTAAATGACGTGTCCATTTTCCGCATAATTGTAATGACGTCATGGACAAACAACCAAACCCGTGCGCCCAGCCGTGAGGTGGGGAGCATCGCGGCACATCGAGACACCCATGGCTGGAGACTGAGCCTAGGTGGCCAAGTGTAACAATCAAATTTAATTTTTTAAAAAAAGTTATAGCTTGTACCTTTAAAGTTGACCTGAGTACCAAACAATGAAGATGGGATGACCAAGGATATCATGCTGAAGTATAAGCAAGTAAAAGACTCCAGCCACAATCCTTAAATCGAGCAAGAACCAGAGTTTGTCCTTGCCACTTGAATGATGGAAACAAGAATCACCAGCACACAGGTCGCACCGCAGATCGCCCAACAACTCAGGCATTGGAGAAGAACAAGGGGACAGCGCCCTATCTGACCTTCCTCTAACCACAAGCTGCAAAAGGCGACTGCCTTTAGCTCAGCCCAACATTCCACCATTAAAAGCATTGTGGTGCAGTCCATCCACAATGACTAGGATAACTTCCATACATAAACCCACGGCCCCCTGCACGGCCTCAACCAAACTGCATCCAGCCCAAATCACTGTCCTCCTGGCTTGGCCTTTCTTCTGGGTCTTTCCCAGCCTTTTGAACAGCCGAGAAAATATGCAAGGCTAAAGAAGCTTTTTTAATTTCAAAAGCTAGAACACTTGTTCCTCGCGGTCTCAACATTTGCAAAGAAATATACTGATTATTCACTTTTGTATTAGCTTCCTTTCATTGTTTTGTGTATATTTTTCATTATCAGATATTTTTATTTCTGTCTATCATTGTTACGTATACGTGTCAACTATATATAAAAAGCCAATGTGAATTTTACCACATTGTACCTGAAGAAGACTGGTTTGGCCAGCCGAAAAAAGTACACCTTTCAAAATCTGTACCTAAGTTGTATTGGTCTTTGCTTCTATAGTATACTTCACTTGTTAAACCAATCAGATCATTAGTTTGATCCAACGTACACCAGCAGGATTGTCGTCCACGGTTACTTGCTTGAACTTCTCATTTTCAACAGAGTATGGAGGACAAAACACTTTGTAATGGGCTTATCAATCTTGTCACGGTCAACTGGCTCTGTTGCCATTGGCAACTTGTCAATCTTTGAAGTCATTAACAGCAAAGCGCACAAAATTGCCAGAGACACCATTTGCTCTACCATTTGCTTTTCCCCGTGACAAATGGAGTATCAAGTGAAAGTAGAGTACTCTGGAATGCAAGGAGACACTCAGAAGTGGATAAGTTTTATCGTTTCGGCTTCCAAAGTGAACTGTGGTCAGTATTCATTTATATCGCTGACTAATGATATCAAAAGTTGGTGTCCGAGCCTTGAATTTTTAAGTGAGTGCACAGTGCGTATACATTACTTGGATAATGAGGCTAGTTGGACTAATCTTAATTTTGACGACCATAGGGATTCACAGAGTTATGGCAATGTGCAAGAGTGGTTCCCGAAAGGAGTTCAAGAGAGTTAAAATACGCACAGGAGTTCTAGGTCCCCTGTACAAGTTGCTGCTTCAAGCAATTCAACTTCAAGCAAAACTGTGCGTACGGCACCATTCGTGCCTTTGCCCGCTTCCGAAGCGGGAACTATCCAAAGCAACTCTCCTCAACAGTGGAACACTGTCAGTCTGCGGAAAATGCCACCTAAGATTGGGGCATACCAGACGAAACTGTGATAGTGAAGACTGCACATCGGTCATGCTTTGTGGTATCTTGGATAAACATCCCGAAGAAAAATCAGCGAGATGAAGTTTATCTCAAAAAGTGATAAAATGCGACAGCCAACTCGCAAATTTGCAAAAAATTCCAAGCTTACAAATCAGTTGAAGATTCATTTGCCAGAAAAATCGATACAGAAATTATTGCTTCCAATCCTGCAAGATTAATTTCAAATGGTGTGAAGAATTGGGCCCTGCTGAACAAACATGTTGCCTTGTTACAAAAGGAATGTAATGGAAAACTTCCTCCCAAGCACACTGTCACTCATCTACATGATGAAGCTGTAAGCGAACACGAAACGAAAGTAGCAGTGCCACATGCCAGAGAAAAATGCGTTAACCAAAAAAAAATGGGTCTTAGAGGAGGAATATGCAATAAATTTTCCAAGGCGTAGCGCTACAGCTACAGCAACCTGTAGTTATTCATTTCCATCAGAGCTGGACGACTTTCGTCTAGCAGTACATTTACAGGATGAATGGAACCGCGAAGACGAGTTAGCTTATTGTACGCCTCCACCGACGTTTGTTCCGCATGAAGGTTGCATGGCGCCATCTTATGAAAGCGAACAAGAACATGAGGCCGCCAATGCCCTTGTTGAACTTCACAGTCTAGCAAAATCTGATTGACACTATCAAGCTACATTTACAGATATACATACTGGCACAGCCTAGCAAAGCAAAGTCTGATTGACACTAATTAAGTTTACTGATATATTGTGTATTGTACCTGCAATTTGTTTCAGTCATTGAAAAACACATTTTTTAGGTTTTTCTTCGTTTATTTATTAGGTTCTCCGTTGCGTTATTTTAAAAGATTGTAATTTCATGAGATTTTACACTTGTGTACTTTGCATGCTAGTTTGTTCACATCTCTTTCAACCACGAAAGTAGTCGAAAACGGCCAGGTTCAACAAGGATTTTTCTTTCTTTCCGAAGAAAGTAAACAACCTAACCAGTATCTTCAATGCGTTTATAATTAAATTTGTCACAAGGAAGACTTATCCCTTATCATAATTGATATAGGACAACACCGTTTTTATTACATAAACCTTGTTCAAGTTGTAGTGCCAAAAACAATTGTTGTAGCTAAGGGCCTGGTCGCACTACAGTCAGAAACAAAAATTCGCCCGTGCAAAAATCGAGGAATGTTTTTGTTTTTATGTCATTTTGCACAGGCCGCTAAATTTTGTTTTTGACTGTAGTGGGACGAGGCCCTAATACTCATGTAATATACGCTTTGGCGTAAGATTAATTTTAAAGTTCTTGTTGAAAACGGCGTAGACAACGTAGAGCCATTTAATTAACTTTGCAATATTGTTCATCCAGCCAACATACAGTAGTTTAAATTTTGTTCTGCCAGAAAAAAACACTGCATCTGTATTTCACTTCTGCTTGTTAGGTTTGTGTTTACCATTATATATAATTCAAAAACTCATTAATAATTCATGAGCAAATCAGCCAATCACACGACGTAAATCGATCACGTGTATGAGCCTTTATACCTGGTAATCTACGGTCATAATGAAAAGCCTGGTGGCGGCTTTGATTTCAGTCACAGGGGAGTTTGGGGCTGAATGGACAAACAATGCAATTATCGCTGAATTTTTAACGAGAATGATTTTAAAATGACCGTGATATTTATATTAAGATCACATGTAATCTTTATATAAAGATTACTGATATGGGTAGTAATTGTTTAGGATTCTTAGTGCAACAAATGGTGACTTTAATATTTTTGTGCAGTACTGTTTTACGAAATCCGGTCTTTCGCCATTCTGTTTGGAATCTTCTCAACAAAATAAACAACCAACAGACTAACAAGTGAGCCGTTATTTGAATGACACCAGCGCCCTCATGTAAATTGCCAGGTAAGCGACTGGTTCGCAGATGCAAGCTGCTTATTTCTACTCATTCTCTACCTCTGAAAAAAAAAATTGTCAGCGGTTTTATCTACCGTACCTGACAACTTTAATATAGCATTTTTCAGTAGATGTTTTCCCTCAGAACTATAAAATCCCAAAACTTTCGACAGGAGCCAGGAAGCAATGGTCACTTCGTCGAAGACGTGGCACATGTGTTGTATGCTAATCAGTCCAGTCCACTTGTTTTCTCGTATGCTAATTTCCTCTTTGCACAAAAGTGCAATTGTTTTAATTCCGAAGGGACACGCTTTTGAAAGAATGTTTTTGAAGCCGTTCAAAAAACTCGCAGCACGTGTATTATCAGGTGTAAAAACTCTCGGCTTCGCCTCGAGTTTTGAAACCTGATAATACACTACTGCTCGTTTTTTAAACTATACAAAAAATACAGAAATTATGCCCGATATTTTTTAGTAAGTCAGTCAAGAGCCCATTGAATAAACCATTTGTCATGATTTGAATTCACCATTTCCGTGCTTACATTCTGCGACAATCGATAATAACTACGATAAACGGAACAGCTTCGAAATTTGTTCCACTTCAATTTTAAAACAACTAGACTAAACAAGGGGCAAAAATATATTTATTGAAAGTGTCTAGGCATTGATGTAAGAGGTGTATTGGAAAAAATCCATCATGTCATCTGAAGTGATGTGATCTACAGCTACTATTACTGCTGCAAGTTCTATGTTTTCCTTCGTGAGTTCCCACAGTTCATAACGCACAACTGATCTCATTTTGTTGAACACAAATTCAGCTGGATTAAAGTCTGGTGAATGAGATGGGGTATAAACCAGTTCAATGTTACGATCATTTAACCACTCTCTGAGAGCTTCACCACCAGCAAAATGATGAGTGGGGCAATTTTCAATCACAACAATGTCTCCGACTTCCAATGCGGGTCTTTCTGTTTCGGCGTTGGTCGCATTTCCTGCTTCACCAAAAAACTGAAGGAAGTCGATGGTATCACAGGCACCATGTACTGTGTTCATATATTCGACACCATTTAGCCCAGCTAGTAGATTTACTGTTATATTGGGCGATTCATGGAAACGAATAAACTCTACGAACCTTTCCCCGACAGGAGCATGTCCAAACAATCTCTTTCCGTGAAAAGGCAGTTTCAAACCACATTCATCGAAGAATTTGAGCTTGAAAAGATTCTTCGCATTGAGGTAATCAATAATCATTTGTGTATAGGCCATGTTCTCAACAGAAAATCTCTCCTGAGCGACAGGGCTGATTTTCTTCCTCATGTATTTCAAACCGGATAACATGTTGTTCTTGAGAGAACGCGATATCGCAGAAATTGACGTTCCATTTGGAATGTCGCCAAATTTGTTCAGTAAATTGTGTATTTCTCTTAGAGATGAAGTCGGCCTTGCTTTTTTGCAGGTTTCAATTAGTTGTAAGTCACCTTGGGTTAAATTATCCTCCACCATGACGCTTTGGTTCGAAAGTACGCTCTCTGAACTGACACCTCCATACGTTTTCCACACAACTCCTAGAAACTTTAAACTGGTTTGCAATATCAGTTAATCGACCTGGAAAATAGCCAGTGTTAATATCTCCACCATTTCTAACTATTTCATTGACAACTGATGAACGAAAATCGACAGAAAGGGCCTGACCTTTCATGTAGGTTCTACCTGAACCATTTAACCTCTCCATCTTGCCTGTTTTGGCACACTTTCATGGAAGGTGCTGACAGGCTGTTGACAATGTTGCTATTGGAAACGATGACAGTTGCCCTTGACAACATTGTAATTTTAGTGCCAAAACCTTGTCACCAAACTTCCGTTGCGCCTTACTCAACTGATAATCGTAGTATCAAGCCTGAGCTCCAGCTGCAATTGGACAACCCATTCAAATCTACCTTACACTTTTTGTAACCTCCTGTGTTATCGTATTAATTTTTAGACTTTTTAAGCTCCACTTTTGTACATGTACTTATTACTTAACATACTCTTATTTTTGTTTGATTTATTTTTACTGACGATCACAAGAGGCAAGGAGTACTTGAAGTGGACGTTGGGGGACATGTTGGCGGCGCAGCTCACCGAAGTTGAATTGAGAGAGGACCACTGTTTGACACACCGCATTGGACCCAGTGATAGCAGAAAGGGCCCTCCGTCAATGTCAAGTGCCCTTTTCACAAAAGGAGATAAGAGATGAGCTTTCTGCCTCGGAAGCCACCCACCGGAGGATTGTAAAAAAGTCACGAACATTCAAGAATGTGAGAAACTGTTACTTAAATATGGGAGATGTTTTAAGTGTATTGAAAAGGGCCATCAACCATAGAATGTAGAATATGTAAGGGTTTGCATAGTACTTGTTTGTGTGAGGCTAAACCCCAACAAACCTCAGGGGGAAATGGCGGTCAACCCTCGGGAAGTTCGGTTAATACTCAGCTTGTGGGAACGGAAAGTAGGATCGCTCTTCAGACCGCCCAAGTGCTAATTAAGGGGGGTAAACAAGGAAGAGTTAGAGTTTTGTTTGACTCTGGGAGTCACAGATCGTTTATGACAGCTAGAGCGGCAAGTAAATATGATTTACCAGTAGTAAGAAAGGAATGGTTAAGCATTAGTACCTTTGGTCAGAAAAGCAAAGAATCAAGTTTGCAAGAAGTCGTTCGTTTTGACGTAAAGCCTCGTCACGGCGGCAGGGTACAGGTGCTCGAAAGCTTACGTTGTGCCGGAAATATCACGCATAAGCAACGAGCACGTGGAGGTTGTCATTGCGTGATTTAAACATAGTCTATTTTAGTGAATCATATGGTGATGACAGTACATGTAACAGATTTTGGGTGTAAAAGCAACTGTTTGTGACGTAAAGTAATGTAAAGACAGATTTGTAAACAGTAATATTCGTTCAGACACGCAATAATACAATTGTTTACCCACGCCTTACGAAATGAATCATAGCAAAATGTAAAGAAACAATTGTGTATCTTAATTACTGTAGAATGTAGTTGGATTTACGTAAATAAGGCATAGCAAAGGCGTATATCCGCATAACATGAATAAATAAGTTGAAGATTGTAACTTTTAGACCAGATTGTATTGTACCAGATTGTAGAAAAGATTGTGATTGTAAGATTGTGAATGCAGATTGTACGACTGATGTGTAACGTTGAAGAGTCATAATAAACTGCAGAAAAGGAAAGATCGTTTTGTGTGGACCAGCATGCGGAGAAATTCCAGAACATAGTGGGAAATTCCGCGAAACCGTATGAATATGCTGTACAACGTGGTTAATTCATTGTCATGGAGTAGCAAAACTGAAGTATGATCCCAATTTGTGTGACCCATCTCAAATAGCACTCCAAGGACATCTTGCTGCGTGGTTACTCACCGAAGATCAGTTGTCACCTGAAATGTTACTCCAGAAACAACAGGAGGTTAGAGAAGGACATGATGCAGAAAGAGCTATTTGCAACTATGTTGATTTTCTTATGTCAACTCAAAATCCATGCAACACTAACAATTGGGTAAAGCCTCCAGTTCACCCTTGTAAGAGAAAATTTAAGGATATTAAAAACAATGAATGAGAAAAAGATTACGAAGACCTCATAAATTCAGTACATAGGCATACACAATGTTCCACAGCATGTTGTTTGTGTGGTAAAAGACAAGAATATTTTAATTTCCCTAAAGATTGCTGTGAGCAAACACACTTAGAAGATGAAAATTTAAAATCCCAAGATGATGTAGAACACTACAAAGTTAAGGTTGTAACAAAACGTAATGATAACCGTCTCAATAATCACCAGCAAGTTCAGCTGCAAGGATGGCAAGCAAATTGTGACATTCAAGCTATCATAGACTACTATTCTTGCTTGAAGTACATAAGTCATAGAAAAATATGCATCTAAAGCTGAGAAAATATCATCTGTTGCAAGAGGGCTTTTACATCAATGCTTTGCAAACCTTCACATCAAAATGATACTAAGAGCACTTTAAGGAAATTAATGATGAGAGCTGTAGGTCAAAGAGATATGAGCATTCAAGAAGTGATGCATGACATTCTTTCAATCAAACTTGCGAGTTCTACTTTTCAAGTAAAAACAACATCCCTTGATGGGTCTCGGAAACTGACGTTGACAAAGGATGGCAATTAATGTACTGAAGCTTCTTTGCTTGACTCATATGCAGGCAGAGCTGTATTAGAAAAAGATTTTGCAGGAATTTCTGAATGCAATTTCATACATTTAGCGTCAAATTACTGTCAAATTAAAACAGGTATATAAAAACGAGCTTCTCCTTTTGTCATCAAGACTTACCCAAACTATTCCTCAAGCCCCAAAGGACCTTTCTTTGGTTTGTTCTGTAGATACCAATTACCAAGAAAAACCTTGGTAGCATTCAGTTGACAATGCTTGAGGTGACAAAGAAGGATCTGATTCTGTTTACATTGATCACTGGCATTCCTTCTTACAAACACCAAAAGCAAAACAGTTTGTTCCAAACTAGCTGCAGCAAATAACTGCAATATCAGAACAGTCATGCGAATCAAATCATTGACAAAGATGACTTCACTGAAACGGAAACTGAAACTGGTGAGAGAGAAGAATGGATGATTCCTGCTGACCTCAAATTCCAAAGAGATGCAACTAATGAAGAACTCTTTGATAGTCAAACTGATGTCAACCTTCCTGAAGACCGATCACTGTATACAATAGGACAAATTGGAGATATGCCCCACTGGATTGATCAGCAAAAAGATGCTGCTATACATGAAACAAATGCAACACCAGAACCAACTTAAGTTCAGAAAATGAATTACAATCAAAGAGTTGCTTTTGACATCATTAAAGAAAACTTTTTGAATGATAATAGTAATCAACTTTTTGTCATAATAACAGGTGTAGGTGGTTCTGGCAAAAGTTTTGTAATACAAGCAGTAACAAACCTACATGAACAATGTAAAGTATGTGCTATATGTAACTCTGGAATAGCTGCATTTAAGATAAAGGGAACTACTCTTCATCCACTTCTTCAGCTACCAATAAGAGGAAAAAGAAATGGGCCCTTAAAGTAGTCAGCTTTAGCAATGTTGCAAAGTGATTTAAGGGGAGTAAACTGTCTGATTATTGATGAATTTTCTGTTACAATTTTTTAAAGCAGTGGAGTCTTGTACGGGCAGTTACGGGCAGTTCAGGTGTCAATGGGTTAAGAAAAAATTCAAAAACTATCTTCTCTGTAAATAATCTTATTGCTAGAAATGTATTTTGCAAACGCTAAAATATATTCTTATGAATTGAAATATGATTTAGGTAATGAATAGTTAACTAATAGCCATGTTATTGTAAAGTAGGTAAAAACACGATGTAACAGGGGCTCTCCTTGTAAGCCCAGTAGGGTTTGTTATCATAACTATGAATTGTACTACTGTAACATCAATCATGGGACAAATAAACTTGCTTGCTTTTACTTCCCTTTTTCCATGAGAAAAACTTACAACCTTTGAAACTCTCACTTAACAGATGAGCGACTACTGAGTAGTCCCAGCCCACAAAGAGAGCTAAGTATGGAATCCCCACATCCCCAACATCACCACCTTCTTCATCAAGAACAAGGAAGTTTTTTTTCTACAATACAATACAATTACTAATAATTGTTCCTTAAGTCGATGACTGAGTTTGTTAGTGTATACATTGTCCTTTGTCCTACCAATGTATTTTTTTACTTCCCTTTGCTTTGTTTTCTTCTATTCATTTATACTATGTTTTGTTTAAAAAAATCGTTCTACTTTGACTGTTTTTTTTTTATGGGGCTAAATGTAATTTAGGCGAGGTTAAAATCGAGACAATGCTGGCCAGCGGCGTTTCCCATGAGCGTAAGGTGGCCTTTGGACCCTTCGGCGGGTCTCGTGATTAATTTGCAGCTCCCCTGTGTAGGTCAGGCATTTCACTCGCGTTGCCATTCTTAAACGTGCTCGTTTGCTTTGTGCTCGCCCTTCGAATTGCTTTTAGCCGTTTCTTTCGCACTATTTTCTTGGTTGGACAGGTCCAAGTAGCTCGTTGCGTGTCTAGCTGTTTGTTGTTTGTAAAGATGTGCTCAAGGAATACCAACAACAGCTCGCAAGCGGTGTTTGACGAGGCGTCCACATCATCTGGAACAGAATCGGTCGACAATGCGGCCTCGATCGCGGCTAGACAAGGGCAAGGCAAAACGCCACCAACTTCAACTTTCACCATATCGCACGAACTAGTGCAGCTGATTGCCCAAACGGTCCAAGCAGCCGTGGCTGCCGAACGGGCAAACTTTGGGTCGCCCACGCCTAATTTATCGTCCGCCATGCCAATGGGAGCCGTTGGGGGCAGTCCTTTGCAGGCCAGCTCGCCGTCGCTCGCGGATCCAAGTGTCCCGGTTGTGGCTAACCCCATCGCATCTCAGTCACCTGCAGGTAGGCCTGTTTCCTCCTTGTTTGTACCGCCATTTGTGCCGACCTTTGTGGCTCCCTGTTTTGTCCGTCGGTTCGCGTCCGTCGACTTCGACAGTACCAACCGTTCGTGGTTGGGAGGAGTGGTGCTCCAGTCCCATCCAAAATTGTCGCGCAAATTGTGGCCGGCAAGTACGTGGATTTGAGCGATCTCATCCCGGCGAATTTGGAAGCTAAGGAACCACAAGGGCAGTTGCTGCTGGATGGTCATCTGCTTTACACGCCCCAGCCCAAAAAGCGCCGACGTCGGATCAAGGATATTGCCACGTGGCTGGAGGCATTCTCAGTGTTTTCCTTCCTGTTGGTATCTCAGTTCCCTCACCGGTGGAGGGATTTAGCACTGTACCGATTACTTATTTTACGTACTTACCACCAATTTAGCGGTCAAGTTTGGCTTAACTACGATCAGGCTTTTCACGAATATGCAGCAGCCACGAGGCTCACTGATTGGTCATGCATGAACTCGCAGCTGTTCAATTTTCACGCGGCCGGCGCGTCCTCTCGCCAGCCTACGTCAACAAGCACCACAGACTGGGAACCCACCAGGTCCAGTGCCAGCTTGATAGAGTGCATATCTTGGAATAGGGGCCGCTGCTCTGCCCCTTCATATGGCTGCCGGTACGCCCACCGTTGCTCATCGCGCTCTGGCCCACATCGTGCAGTGGCTTGTACCAGCGCTCCTAAACGCAAGCGTGACAGCCTATCCCGGCACCCATCTTCACCAGCGGCTCCTGGTTCATCCACAACGAGCAAGTCCTGCCGTCCATAGTGGGAATTTCGTTCACCCTTATGGGGACTGACTTGGGCTCATGGCGCAGGTCCCAACTTTGTTTGTTTCTCATGCTAGGTCCAGTTATAGTAATAGTCTCGCTGGCTTCGCTGCCGCTTGTTGTTTTTGTCAGTTTTTGTCAGTTTTTGTTTATCCTTTCTCTTATCTCATTTTGTTAACTAGCCGCAAAGTTGGTCGGTCGTGACTGGTTATTGTATGCTCCATTGTAACCCGTAGTGCCTCATCACATTGGTAGCCGGGCGGCTCGGTCGGGTTTTGAATGTATTGTGACAAAACTTTTATTATTAATAAATCATAGTTGGTCTGACGCATCGCGCATGTGTCCATCGTTCTTCCCTTTTTGTTTTATCCCTCGCTTAGTTCCACCTACCTTCCATCCAGTTTCAGCAGTGAGCCCCCTCAACGTAGCAGAATTCGCGCGGGCTTTGGTGGGGCATCCTGATCAAGAAGCTGTCTCATTTGTCCTGAATGGTCTTCAACATGGCTTTCGCCTCGGGTTCCATCCCTCGCTCGGACTTAAGTCAGCTAACTGGAATAAACTTTCAGCCAAGCAACACCCCTGCGTGATTGATGAATATTTGGCTAACGAGGTGGCTCGCCGTCGGGTGGTGGGCCCGTTTCTTGCCCCCCCCCCCCCCCCCTGCCAAATTTACATGTTAGTAGCTTCGGGGTAATTCCAAAAAGGGGCCAGGCAGGCAAATGGCATCTTATTGTCGACTTGTCCTCCCCTAGGGGTTCCAGCATGAATGACGGCATGGATGCTGAACAATTTTCAATGCATTACATTAAAGTCGACCAGATCATTTGTATGGTCTCTAAGTATGGGCCCGGGGCCCAGATGGCAAAATTTGATGTCGAAGCCGCATACCGTAATATCGCGGTGCATCCTGAGGATCGTTTTCTATTAGGTATGCGATGGAGGGGAAAGTATTATGTTGACCTAGCGCTTCCCTTCGGCCTGCGGTCGGCTCCATACATTTTTAATTCAGTGGCAAACATGGTGGAATGGATACTACTGCATAGACATCACTTGTCTGACCTACTGCACTATCTGGATGATTTCATCACTGCTGGACCACCCCAGTCAGATCAGTGTGCTCGCAATCTGCTAACGGCCCAAATGGTGTGCCGGACGTTAGGTTTACCTCTCCACCCCGACAAGTGTGTTGGACCCGCTACCCGGCTAGTGGTATTGGGTATCGAACTTGACTCACTAGAGCAGTGGGCTCATCTCCCAGAGGATAAGCTGTCGGCTCTAAGAGAACTAACTACCTCATGGCGCGGTCGGCGGTGGTCTTTACGCAGCCAGCTGTAGTCGCTAATAGGCCATCTGCACCACGCTGCCAAAGTGGTGTGGCCCGGTCGATCGTTTCTCCGGCGCATGATCGATCTTCTCTGCTGCTTCCGTCGCCGTGATCATCCCATTCGCTTGAATTCAGAATTTCACTTGGACCTACAGTGGTGGGATGAGTTTCTCTCCTCGTGGCACAGAGTGAGTTTCTGACTCTTCCCAGGCATGTCAGCAGCAATTGATCTTGAAGTGACATCAGATGTGGCCGGTTCGCTAGGTTTTTGGGCCTAGTTTAAGCAGGAATGGTTCAGTGGAGCCTGGGCCTCTTGCCAGACCAGGTCAATCAATTGCCTATAAGGAGTTATTCCCGATTGTGATGGTGGCTCACATCTGGGGTCCTAGGTGGCTACGGCAGCATGTCCTGTTTCGCTCGGATAACGATAGCAGTGGTCAACATCTTGGTCACCAGGACATCCAAGGTGCCCAGCCTAATGTTTCTAGTGCGCAAGCTTTTATTAACAGCCGCACGTTTCAGCTTTACGTTCACTGCGCAGCATGTGCCAGGTGTTCACAATCAAATCACTGACACTTTGTCTCGCTTCCATTGGCAGGAGTTCCGGCGATTGGCTCCGGAGGCGTGCCACTCCCCTGTGGGAGTTCCCCCAGGACTGTGGGAGGAGTTGACTCAGCCACTCTGGAGGCAGAGTGCCAGCAGTTCTTAATGGAGGGCTTGGCTTCCACTACCCGCAGTACATACGCTTCGGGTCAGAGAAGATTTGTGGAATTTTGTAGGCAGCTAGGGAAGCTGGGCCCAGATGGTTCACCATGTCCAGCCGACGAGTGGACACTGTGCTTGTTTGCCACCCATCTGGCCTAGTCGGTGCAATATGCTACAATAAAAGTATATCTATCGGCAGTTCGGGCGCTTCATATCGAGCAGGGATTCCCGGACCCGCTTATTGACTGCTTACGTTTGCAGAGGGTGCTACGGGGAGTCAAGCGTTGTCATGGAGAAGCGAAGGCGACTCGTCACCCTATCACAGATTTCACCCTATCACAGATTTCACCCTACTAGCAATTTTCAAATTCTTGGACCTGAACATTCCTGACCACCGTATGCTCTGGGTGGCGTGCACTTTGGCTTATTTTGGATTCCTCCGCTCATCTGAATTTACAGTTCCCAATTTGGCGTCATTTTCGGCAGAGGTGCACTTAAGTCTGGCAGATATAGCAATTGACTCCTACGAATCCCCGTCATGTCTTCGTATCTGCTTAAAGGCTTCTAAGACAGACCCATTCAAGAAGGGCTGTTTTATCCATATCGGCAAAGGTTCCTACCCGCTTGTGCGATTCACTCTCTCATGGCTTACCTCACCGTGAGGGGAAACAAAGGTGGCCCTCTATTTCTCTTTCAGGATGGCAGACCGCTATCTCGTGCTACACTTACAGATTGGCTACGTAAGATGTTGTCTACAGCTGGCATTCCAGGAACTTTTTCAAGCCACAACTTTCGCATCGGCGCAGCTATGGTGGCAGCTCGTAATGGCGTTCCAGACCACCTCATCCAAGCTCTAGGACGTTGGACTAGCAACACCTATCAGCTCTATATTCGGACGCCAGCTGAAGCGCTGGCTCAATTGTCTAGCCAACTTGCATTAACATATTCTTCATGATTGTTTCTCGTGCCCAGTGGCCCTGCATTTACAGTTTGGGGCAGGATACTATCTTTGACTTTCGCAAGCTCATCACCAGTCTCGTGGCAATGATTGGTATCTTGTGAATTCGCTCGGGGTTACTTTGACTCGCCACCAGGCGTTTAGCAAGGTTCGCATGGGTAAGAGTCGGCGTCGTCGTGCCGCGGGAGAGGTATCTCAATGACTTCTCGCTCGTGACAAGAGCTAGTATCCCTCGCGGTGGGGGCAGACACCCCTGGCTCAGACCAGGCTCGCGCACGACCAGTCCCGCGGCAGTGACTCGCATTTGGGACAGATGCACCGCGGCTTCACTGTTTGATGATTCTGACTGATCTCGCGGCAGTGACCAGGGTTTTTAGGGAGGACGCTGTGTGCAGGGACATTTTTCTCCCACCTATGCTCACATCGGATGTTATTCGCGGACAGCTGGTGCTCCCCAGCTCTCCAGCTATTGACCGGGTAACCTAGAGGGCAAGGCTCGATGTTGGGTAGTGCTTCATGGCGTGCTGTTCAGACGTTGACGGTAGGGCTTGCCTTTTACATACGGTGAGTAGCTTCTTGTGTGTCGTTTTGCTTATGTGGGGCTGGTGCTTGAAGGATTTGGGGGAATTCGGTCCCTTGACATCCCTGCTTGCGGGCCCGCCTTCTCCAAGCACTTTTTGGAGTGTTCCTTGGTGGTGGCCGCTCACAGGGTTGTCATGGTTACTTCCTGCGCGTGCGGGTGGCCCCCGCCTAGCATTCAGGCACCATCCCCACACTTATCTATTGTTGATGAGTTTAAATGGGGCGAAATGTAATTTAGGCGAGGTTAAAATCGAGACAATGCTGGCCAGCGGCGTTTCCCATGAGCGTAGGGTGGCCTTTGGATCCTTTGGCGGGTCTCGTGATTGATTTGCAGCTCCCCTGCGTAGGTCAGGCATTTCGTTTCGCGTTGCCATTCTTAAACATGCTCGTTTGCTTTGTGCTCTCAGCCCTTCCCCCCCTCTTTAGGTAAGTAATGGTAAGTACATCTGACAGCTTTCCACTGATTCCCATCAGTGTGACGGTGCCTGTGGTGGTGGCCGCTCACAGGGTTGTCATGGTTACCTCCTGCGCGTGCGGGCGGCCTCCGCCTAGCATTCAGGCACCATCCCCACACTTATCTATTGTTGATGAGTTTAATGGTCATTAAACCTGATTAACTAGTATCCTGAGCACGGATACTAGTATTACCACATAGGAAATGAATAGGATGTATTTACTATGTATGTCAGAACAAAAGGCAAGACTAATATTAAATAGAAAATTAATAAATAGCATTATTTAAAAACTATGTATTCTTTTTCCCGCATTTTAAATTATCACATAGTAAATAAATAGGATGTATTTACTATGTATTCAGAACCAAAGGCAAGAATAATGTTACACAGAAAATAAATAGCATTATGTAAAAGCTACGTATCATCTTTGCTACATTTTAAATTACCACCAGGCTTTTAGCCAGAAATTGAAAGGTGGGCGTCCTCAAGATATTTTCCATCATAAATTTTTAAAGGATTAGGTGCAATTTTCATGAATTTCTTCAAAAAGTGGACGTCCAGAGGACGCCTGGACACCCTGCTGGCTAAAAGCTTGATTACCACATAGTAACTAAATTGGATGTATTTACTATGTATGTCAGAACCAAAGGCAAGCATAATATTGCATAGAAAACAAGTAGCATTATGTATAAGCTGTGTATTCTTTTTCCTACATTTTAAATTACCACATAGCAAATAAATAGGATGTATTTACTATGTATGTCAGAACCAAATGCAAGAATAATATTAAATAGAAAATAAATAACATTATGTAAAAGCTATGTATCCTTTTTCTTGCATTTTAAATTGCCACATAGCAAATAAATAGGATGTACTTACTATGTACATGTACATCTGTAACCAGAAACAAAAGCAAGACTACATGTACATAGAAAATAAATAGCTATTTTAAAACTATATGAAGTTATGAAATAGTGTAAACATAGCTATTTATAGACTGTGATTTTCAGATAGCTTTGGTATAGTTTCAACATATCCTTTGCATACCCTGGCCTATGTAATATTGACAGCAACATAGTGATTAAATAGGCAGTTTTGAGCTATGCATAGCTGATACATAGGTTAACATAGCATTTTAACATAGGTTTTAAATTTCTGGTTCTACAAGAGGGGTTAAGGGGGGGGGGGGGGGGCATAATTGAGAATTTACGGTTCGGTAGAAATCTTTTAGTTTAATTATCACTATTCTCACCG
This sequence comes from Cladopsammia gracilis, assembly GCA_022457155.1. NCBI lineage: Eukaryota > Metazoa > Cnidaria > Anthozoa > Scleractinia > Dendrophylliidae > Cladopsammia > Cladopsammia gracilis. The sequence goes on along the minus strand of JAJGOT010000051.1, from coordinate 1,146,625 downwards.
AGGGTATACCTCACCTTTGTCAGCAAGTAAGCAATGGTTACTTTCTGAGAATTTCTTGATTAACTGGAGCTTCCCTATTTCAAAGTCCCTGGTTTTGGTTCACCTCAACATGGACACCACACACATCTGCAGGTACCAGAAAAGAAACCCAGAAAATATAAATCTACGCAAAACTCCACCTGTTTAAATTAAAAGTCTACCTTTTTACAGTTAGCCAAAATGTGACAAAAAGCCTTAGCATTCTTTGTGATCAAACACCAAATACTCCTGAGAACACCAATATAATTTTTGGACAGTCACTAGAATTTACAACATGATTCAACAAAGAGACATTGTTCATGAATCACTCAGTTAACTTACAGTATTTATTCAGTTTCTCTTTCATGGATCACAAGAAAAAATAATTTATTGAATGCAGACTAGCGATTTTACTTGATAAATCACTAAGTTATCCAAACTGTATTAATTCACTCACACTGGTCACAAGTAAATTCAAACCTCCATGTGCAAAATAGTCACAGTCTCACACTCCCACACCGGCCAAAACTGGCCGTAAATCGCACGTGATTATCCGCATGTAAGCGAACAAAACTGTGCTTTTAAAGACCTAAAACATACAAATTTAGTGAAAGTTGCCAAAAATATAATAAGGACATCCTTGCCAGGAGGCGTTCAAGTAAACACAAGAATTGATCTCCCACCGTCACTTTCGCTTGGAAAAAAAGGTTCCGTTGTATGAACAAAAAGTGACCAAAAAGCACTGTGACACGAGCGCAATGAAAATATTATTTCCCTGTGAATATTTACATAACGAGCCGTTCAAAGGAAAAATTTTAGGCACAACTTACCATGCAGGCACAATTTACGCACAAAAAAAGCTAGTCATGGACACTTCATGCACAACTTGTTTGTGCCAAGGCAAAATGTAGAATCCGTAATTTGGGGTAGTCCTGCACTTGTCCAAACGATGTCTGTGATTTGCTAAGAAAACAATATATTTGTTCCCGCTGCGCTGGGATAGGGATTAGGGATAGGGGCATTGTTCAAGTGATATATCAATATTGTATCGTTCACCAATCACAGACATTGTTTGGACAGCTATGACCCCGCTAGTAATTTGATCCTACGCACAACGAAACATATTTTTGTGTAAAATAAACGCTATCTAACCATGAAAATTGGATTGTAGTTCTAATATGGATTTTCCAAAGTTAAAAATGTTACCCCAGGAAATAAGCTGAACTTATGAGCATTTCAAAGTCTTTTGTTTTGTTAACATAGGAAATGGAAAAAATCAAAATCGATTTTGAAAACTTTTGAACAAGCTGTTTTTGAAGGTACGTAATATTGGGTTACCTTGCTGTAAATTGCTATAAATTTGTTATTTTTCGATCATTTATAGTCATTCTTTAAATACATAATGCTCATCAGCTATTAACTTTAATTGCAAAAGAAAAATGCCTACATTTCATCAAAACAGAGAAATTATTAATTGTGCTAGGTTAGACTGTAAATGTTACACGTAGTGTCCAAAATGGCTTCATTTTTGTTGACCTGTAAAACTTTCTCCTTTATTCAACCCTATACACATGCACAGCTGCTTTCAGATTTAATTTTTCTCACCTTTAATTTATGCAACATGCAGTCTTGCAGCGTGCTGTATTTGCTGCCTGCATATTGCGCAGAAAGCATCGCCATTTGCATGGAGGTGCAGGACACAGGTTTCACAAAAGAAACAGTGTTCTGTCACTCCATGTTATCCCAGCAGATTGGACAAGTTGTCTCCGTCACTGTGAAAAGATAAGGAATACAAAAATAAATATAGTCATGAAATATTAAGGTGGGGGTACACGTGAATTTGAATGAAATTTCAAGAGGTTTAAAGAAGGGATGGAAGAAAGAAAAATTAACAGACAGTTGATACCCATGCAAGAGCTGGTGAACTAATTTGGTGTCACAGTAAACAAAATGGCGTCTATCGAAATTCGTTTAATGCGATGGCTAAATGCAATAATACAATCACAGTATTTGTTCTGACAAATTCCAATTAATAACAGCATTTAATCAAGTTTAATTTACGAGGAAAAATTGCCTGTAAAATAGCTTTATTTTGAACAAACGAAAACGATCTGTTTCCTTTGCGGTACGCATGCCACGTTCAAACTCGAATTCCAACTTCGAACTCGAACTGAAATTCGAATTTTGCAGTGTTAATGATAGATAGATACAATATTTTTAGCCTCAGAAGAACTGTTTGAGTCAAACACTTTTGCCCCCTTTTTCCAAATCACTCTTATAAGCTGAGTAGTTCGCGGAAGTAAGAAATACTAGGGCCAGATGCACGGACATGATCAAGTCTCAATCACGATCGGAATGAATGGCTTCATCAGCTCTCGATGCTATGTTTGTGCAAACGGATATTTTATTATCATTATTGTTATTTTTTTGTCGTTTGAGCAAAACAATCAAAAGAACTGTGTGCATTATGCGTGTATATCTGTACGAATCCGTCCGTACCAGTATTGACGCGTACTGAAGCGCTTCTGTGATGAATTAAGCTTACTTTGAATAATCGTTCAGAAAACGAAACTAGAGCGTTAGAAAGTTTTTGTGAACCATTAGAAATGTTGGCTTACCCGTTGAAAGCGTTAGATAATTATTTTGATACAGCGTTAATTTACTACACCGTTAGATACCGAGGTCAATCCGTTAAAAGCGTTAAATCTCTCTGTTTTAACGTTTATCAAGTCGTTCAGCAAACGGGACTTAGAGCGTTAGAAAACTTTTGTAAACCGTTAGAAATTTTGGCTTAACCGTTAGAAGCGTTAAGCAAACCGTTCGAACGCTCTATGAAAGCGTTCGTTGTCCGTTCATTGGCCGTTAATTTTTGCCCGTTTAACGGATAACCATTAGTGTCCGTTTTCCCGTGGAAGGTCACAATTATTAATCATACATGTACAAATCCTTACAAAACACCCCATAACACAGATTCACGAGATGAGCATTGAGTTTTTGGATTGCTTGAAACATGAAAGAAATAATACTTCCATTAAAGCCATTTCAAATGGGGTTCATGTTGACAATGTTCAAGACAAACTTTTCAAGATCCTATGTAAAACTAAAATTGTTCACAGGGAAGAAATTAATGAACTTTAGTTTTTAACCACATCTCAACTTAATCTGAATTTTCATAATTTCAGAAGAGCTAAATTAAGTGCAAATTTTAGCCATGTGCACCAGAAGGGTGCAACAGAAATTCGCCACATGCTTACCAAATTTTCTTGCATGGACAAATTTCCACAATGCGGTTATTAACGCATTTTGATTTTGAGAGTATTCTAACAGACATTTGAATAAAACTTTCAACTGAGAAGATTAGATGTCCTTTTTCCTTTGTTTGTTATTTCAGTAATTGGTCTGGAAAGAGATCTTTTGTAAACAAAACCAGACTTCCATTTTGCAGTTCTAATTTTCCTCGCATTACAAAATTATAATAATAATGTAATTGCATTTTGAACAACGCAATCCTAATTTCGTGTCGGTTGCCCTGTGCCTTTACATGCAGTAAAATTTGAGATAAAATAAAAGCAATTAAATTATTTTTACCCTCTCGTAAGTTACCACTTGGTATATTTTTATATGGACTCATGCTGTTATTTACACCAATGCCACAGGACACCCAAGCAAATAGCATTCAATCAAAAAAATCTATTCAACTAAACAAGCAGAAATAACTAGATAAAAATGACTGCAATCGTCAGGCCTTATTTTCTTTCCTTCTTCGTTCTTACGTGGCTATGTAAACAATTCCATGGTTTTTAACATTTCTTGTGTACAATGGAGACGATTGAGGAACAACTTCTCTCCTGCCTTTTGAAATCGATCTGTGGACTTCGCTCCAAAAGATGCCTTTAACAACAGGTAAAGAACAAAAATGGGTAGACATTTTGAGCATTGTTAATTTTCAATGACTGTTCTCAAGTAATTCTAAATTGCATCTCATATAGAGTGTTTGCACATGACGTCATAAAAATTAAAAAATCGAACGTATATATCTTACAAAGCCGTTTCTAGCATGGTATGTGGATACCAGTGTTATAATCTTTCACAAGAAGTTTCAGGTTTTAATGACGTTTCGTTTTCGATTTATAAATTCGTCACGCTATTTCAGATAAGCCGTAAAAATAAACAAAATTGAACTAGTTGAAAGTTATTAATGAACAAGACGCTGTGGGAGCGTATACTTGGGCGTCGATGTATTAGGCATATTGGAGAATAAGACGAATAATTGTCTTGGGAATCTGCATGCACGTTATTTCACGGTTTGATGATAGGGAGTATTCGGATAGTGTGAGCAGTCTAACAAAGAAGCGCGTTAACCGTCTAAAACAAGAAGACACAGTACACTTAGCGTGCGAGATCGCACGCAAATTATTAAAGTAGCGTGTCCACTGTGTCAAAAGACGAGTACATACTGAAAAATACAAATCGATGCCTACTTTGTACTTACCGTTGAAAAAAAAAAAAAAGGCCGTATGTCAGAGTTTCCCGATGGTTGTTATTGGTTTTAGCTAAATCTTGTAACTAGCTGGTCTGTGTTTCCGACACTTTTGAAGTGAATGCAAATGTGGCCGCAAAGTGGCTTTTCGAAGCCATGATGTAATTGCCTGGTCCGGCCCGAGGTCAAAACAACTTTTCCAATTGAAAGTTTTGCTGGAAGTATTCCCGCCGTTATTGTAATAAAGTTTGAATGAAACATAAATTTAATCAAAGTTAACGACAGAAGTGATAATTTAGGAGGAGAGAAACAAATTTAGCCCTTTGAAATATATTTTTTCAGTTGAGGTAAAAATGTTGCAATTTGCATAATGTGAAAGTAATTTGAAACCTTTCCAGTAACGCATAACGCAGCTGTTTCATAAAACATCTCGCAATCAGACACACGAAAATATATCCAGTTTTTATTCCTCTGTATCCGAAACACAGAAAAGAAAATTAAATGAAAAAGTGATCCCTTTAAGGTTATTTTCGCCCGAGAAACTAACTAGCTAGCGGAAGCAAAACTCGCAAGAAACGTCTCGCAAGACACCGCGTGCATTGTTTACATCTTCTCTCGGCGGTGAATTTTTGCACCCAAAGTTTCAGTTGGCTGTTCTGTTCCTTCAACTTCACGAAATCAAAATTAATGAAAAGCAAACAACCGAAAGAAGTGAAATTAATTGGGATTCCTACCACGCTTATATTTCTTCCTTCGCTGTCCACTGTTCACTTCTTATTAAATAAGCTCTATGTATGTATTCGTCTAAATTATCTTCTTCATGTTCGTTTAAACATGTTTTAGCGGGTTTCCGTCATGAAGGTATCGTAGAATTAAATCGTGAGTGCCAAATACTTTCGCAGTGTCTTCTTGAGTAATTTCCTTACGCATATTGAATATGAAACTGTTAGATGCAACAGAGAAAACACAACTCGCACTTTGTGACGTTCGCCTCGCATCAACAAACAGGTGTACTCCACTGCGGTCAAACGAGAGAAATTTGCAAATGTTAATCAAAGTACTTCAAAGTTAAGGTTGTCATTTTTACTGTTTATTAAAAGTTTCATATATTAACAATACACTGTCAACTCACTAAACGTTTTGAAAGTTTACTAAAAAAGTTCTAAGCATTTGAAAACTATGAACCGCAGAACTGTCGGCGCCATTTGCCAACACAATTTTGCTCAGGCACGAAGCGTTTTGATCAGTTTTCAACGATCGAAAAAAGCTCGTTATTTTGAGCCGGAAAGATGAAAAGATAGTTACATAAACTAATTATTTTATACATCCTTGCCCACGTTTCGACTTAATACTAAATGAATCCCACCAAATAAAACGAAAAATGCCTCGGACGTGTGATCGCGGTGAAGGTTTGAACAATCCCGCCATCCCCAGAGTTGCGCAATACTGCACATTTGTGGACGACCAAACTGCATTTTAATACTTGGTCGCTACGCCCAAGTAATTATAGACGGTTATAAGCCAATTTCATCCCTCTTATAGTGAATACAATATTTCGTGATGAGATTTTTGGTGTTATTAAGACTTTGAATTTTTGGCCGCCATGTTAGTGTCCCTACATGTAAGTGGGACACCAAGATGGCCGCTCCATATATTTCTTACTAAAAATGTAGTCTATACTCATTCGCCTATAACTCTTAAATGAAGTGCTCTTGCGCTTCAAACTTTGGCCCAGATGTGTAGTTTTAAACTCTCTACAATTCCATAAACATTTTAGAATCGAAAACTGCTTCTGAATTTTGATATGACGTCAGTGAAAACACTCTGTAGTCAAACGTACTCCCTTCGGAATAAAAACCAAGATGGCGTCACAGATAAGCTAACAAATTCAATTCGTCCCCTCTGCTGCGTCTGTAGTCGAAAATCGAACGAATGTAATAGATCTAATCCAGCTATTTAACGCAGCTTTTTTTGAAGAGTGTATTGCTAAAAGGCGTTACAATTCAAGCATGTAATTAATTTGACACACTGAAAACCCGACGCGCTGATTAAAACACAAACTTCTGAATCCCACGCAAGAAATAAACCAAAAAATGATGACTTACCGTGTATCAGAGGCGGACAAACTCGACTGCCATACTTTGCTGAAAGGTTTTTAGTGTTGTCAATGCTGTCTTCTTTCCAAAACAGCAAAGGCGTTTTCGGCTGGTGCGTAGCTTTTACACGCTCCAGCGTTCCACGATCTGATAAGACCAACCACAATGCAATGCGCTTTTCTCCCATGTGTAGGAGAGTGCAGCTTGGGGCGAGTTCAGACATTTGATCGTTGCATCCGGCGGCCAGCAGAGTTCTGCAAAGAACCCCGGTCTTGTATACGTTCGTGTTAGACTAACACTTCACAAAAGGGAAGCAATCCCCCCGGGCATGAAGGGTGGATTTTGCTCCAAGACGCTACATTCCGATGACTAGGAAAGCATCAGCCTGAACTGTGACAATGTGTACGCAGGAGCCATTAACTAGCGGAAAAGACTCTTCGGGGATGGAGACGAGAAATACGGTCGTTTAAACCTATGGCAGTATTCATTACTATAGCCTGCGAACATAACGCCTCTCATCGCTCCAGCTATAGCTACTTGACCCCCGGATGGGACAACATGCCTTGTCCTAACTACCCATAGCTCTATTTTCCCGGGCGTCGCAACGGCGAGAAGCGGGAAAATATATCTTACTTAACTCCTGCACGCATTCATCAGGAGATTTACGGTAATGATGCGAAGGAGCTCAAGAAGAGGCGGTGCTTATTGGGGAGGGACCACTTACTTCATTTTTCATAGTGTAAGATACGATGTATGTTGAATTCCTCATTCTGAATGATTTCACAGTACAGTAAGCTCGATTTCCACCGATCTCTCGTGTCCGGTCTTTGTTCCTTCGGCGGGGGGGGGGGGGGGGGCGGGGGATGAGCGCGGGCTCATTTTCCCGAACAGCATCATCATCATCATCAGCTTTATTTAAAAAACACGGTAAATACATCAGGCGTTAACAATTTAATATAAACTACAACTTAATAAAAAACTATGTATGTAAATTAATCTTCTATAATTTAAAAATATAATTAATATAGTCTAACAGTATCTCCCGTAAGCGATCACCCAAAATCAGGCCAAAAATGCAAAGCCGACGTGGTCGGGAGGTGGTCAAACCACAGGGATCTTAACTTTGAAACATGAGCATGTATATTTTATCGGCCTCTTACATTGTGAACTACAACCCTGGCCAATACTTCAATACGCTTCCCTAATATATTATTATCCTACTATTGAGTATGCTCAGGAGATTATGGCTCCTGGTATGCTTCTGAATGTTGTTATGACATGCTATTTTAGTCCCCCCCCCCCCCCCACCCCTCCCCACAGCAATGTTGATTGCCGTGAAAACAATTTTGTACCAGTGAGGTCAATATTGCACTAGGGGGGGAGGGGGAGGGGGAATGCGTTAAATTGCAGAGTTATGTCTAGTTTTCTTCAACTTCAACACATTTAATACACAATTGTATTTGTGTTGCACGACACAGATCGAAATGTACTTGCGCTTTTCAGAAAGTTCGTGCTCTGACGTCATATTGCTAAGTTTATACGTCAATCAACACTTAGATACCGAGGATTGCGCTTGCGCTTGGCCTGTTCCAGATGATAGGCGGCGCGCGAAGGAAAAACTATTGCGAATACTGGCTGATGGAGGGGAATAGGCACGAAACTGAGTTATTTCAAATGTAGTTAAAACCCACTGAATATTCTTTCTTCCTGGTTACCCAAAAACATTAGAGTGATTTTCCTTAATCAGTTAAAATGTATAGACGCGGAGGTTATTCAACGAAAAGACGGAAAACGAAAACTCGTGAAATGCCGATTTTGTACCAAGCGACGTTCCGCTGAACAACCACATCTACGTTTTCCTAGCGCGCAGACAAAAAGGCATTTCAAATGACATATCAAATGATACGCCTTTTGTGCGTATAACCTTGCTATGCCGTGTGAAAATGCCTTTTAGTCTCAAACATAAAAAAAGATATGACAAAACATGGAAGGAGAAATTAGATGTGTTACTCCATAATCTAAGTAAGTAAGCTCCTAAACGCTGGTTCTCATATAACAAGAGGCTACCAGTAGCCTTTACTCATGCGCAAGAAAGTTTTATGGTTTATTTTAAACGTATCACGCACGCTACCACCTCAACGAATTTTGCGTGACACACATTGCACCATCAGTCAAGACACGGGGAAGACACGTTGATTTTTTCTGTATTTGCTTTGAATATTTAATTTATTGATCCCCGTTCAAACCCGCATTATAGTCTTATACTTCCCAAACCGTGAATTATTTCTATTACATTGGGCATTGGGTTATTCCAGAAAGAACCCCCCCCCCCCCCACCCTACCCCACCGACGGATGGCAAGATTGTTTCGTTTCATGCAAATTTCGTGTGGAATGTAATTCGATCGCGCACTCCACAATATTTGTTCTAAAGGTCAAAACATATTTCCTTGAATGAAAATGTCATTCCCTTGAATAAAAGAGTCAAGCGCTCATCAGAATTCATTGATTTTCTGTTTCCGGAAGGCTTGGCGATTTATTTAGCCTAATTGCAGCGAGGAGCGCTAGGGTCTGCGAATTATATTAGTCTCAAGAGCAAAACGCGTTAAATTATCGCATCGAGGAAGCTCTCGGCAACGCAAGCAAATCAAAGAATTTCTCGTGCGGCCGATATTTCGCAAAAATTCTCACTGATAACAGAAATAAACAGTCCATGAAATGTTTCTTACAAAGTAAATGGACATTCAAACATGTTATTTTCTTCACCGTAGTTTTCCAGGAATGCTTGAAAATTCTTAGTAAAGTCTGCCGCTTCGAGCTTCGAGTATCAATTCTGTAGGAACACATATCTCGCTTTGTGCCGGGCTTTGTGTCTCGCTTTGTGATCCTCACAGGATGATTCCATCGCTTTCAGCTCTCTAACCGCCACTTCAAAGGCATACAAATCGTCTTAAGGACTCTTTCTTTCCATTTCGAAGTCTTCAAAGGCATGTTTACATTTTGGTAATGGAAAATGAACGTCTGAAAAATTGAAGTGTAGAGCACAGAAGAGGCCATATTTGTTTGAATCTGAAATTCTTCTCTGAGTGACAAACCGATTCTCTCTAGTCCCCCCTAAAACCCAGACATGTGCTCGGTAGACGGATTTTGATTGGTTTAACCTTCCTGAAGCCTTTTATAACAATAGGGGGCAAAAATAACTTTCTAGGGGAGGCAGGGACGAGTTCGCGTACACTAAACGTGATTACGGGCACGCCACTCGGCACGCCGAAATCACGAGGTCGCGTGTCAACCAATCAGACCAGTGAAAGTCGTCCCGCGGGATACGGGAAACTTTAAAAAAACAAGGCAATTTGTGACTACAAAAAGCGGGACAAAAATCTTACCGAAACCTTGACTCATGCTGCTATGCGCATGAGTAATAATGCACTTTTTGAAACGACTCGGACGACCGGGACCATTATATGAGAACACTTCTGAGACGACCCGAGACGATCGCAAACGACCCGGACGACTGGGACGATCGCGGTCGCTTGGATAGAACTGTGTTCTATCCGGACGACTGGGACGATCGTGAATAATCGGGGACGATCATATGAGAACTACTCTCAGGCGGCCGGGACGACTGAGGCGATCGAAGCGACCAAAATCTACCCCAGAATGCAGTATTTTTTCCCAAAACATGTTGTCGGACACAGTTTACGATGCGCTATTGACGTTCGAGACGACCGGGACGATCATATGAGAACCCAAATCGCTTGAGTCGTCCCGATCGTCTGACTCGTTTGCAAAACACTTTTGAAACGACTCGGACGACCGGGACGATTATATGAGAACCAGCCTTAAGAGCCAACCCGTGAATAAGAAATGCTAATGCGTAACGCAATATCGCAGTAAGCTTATGTTTTCACACTGATACGATTCGATATTTTTTCTTTAAATTAAACGCAAGGATTTTTGACAAACACACACATACGAAAAAAAGTACATCACTTTCATAATGTCCAGTCCGAAGAAAAAAGAAAAGCAAAAAAATGCCCTGAGCGAGACTTGAACTCATGCCTCCGTTTGTCAATGGCGACTCTAATCCACAAGACTATCGCGGAACACATACTAAGATAAGACTAAATTTTGTTATCGTAAGGTAGATGTATCAAAACGCATGCCTGGGTTGAAAAATCCTTTTAGATCGATTTTAATGTTGCATATCAAGATCTTTAAGCTTATTGATGTTTATATTCGTTTACAGCAAATTAGGTATTGTTATCGTTGGATTCACGCGGGGATTCATATTGTTCTCAATTACGAAACGCATTCGTAACAAAGCATTTCCGTCACTAAGTTTACAGCTGAGTGATGGAATGAGTGAGCGGTACAGTTCTTACCCACTTATAAGAACCCATTTTTTTCCAATTTAGCCTAAACAGGTTCTTATGTAAATGGTGCTTAGTAGAATTTTAGGCTACGCAGGTTCTTAAATAGGTTCTTATTTAGTGAGAAATATATTACACACCTGTGAATGGTAGAAAGGTGGTATGTATATTAATTTAATGTCAAAACAGGCCTGGCCTTTAGACAGCATGTGACCGTGACCCATTTTAGTAGATATTTTAATTCTCAGTATCAGGCTAAAAGTTGATTTAATGATATATATCTGATTTTTTTCCATTGTTTTTGGGTATGGTAATATATGCTAATGAATTTGAAACAAAGGAAAAACAAAAATTACCTGAAATAAAAAAAACTACAACATATACATGTTCAAGTTCACTACTTTTGAATCATGTATTTTTGCATGAAGATTTTTTTCGGTTAATTTCTATAAGAACCTTTCTATAAGAACCTGTTTCAAATTTTAGGCTAAATAGGTTCTTATGTAAATGGGGTCTAAATTGATATTTTTAGGCTAATAGGTTCTTAAATTGCAGGTTCTAATAAGCGGGTAAGTACTGTAACGCGATATTGCGGGGTTTTTTTTTGGAAATTAAATGTAACGACTTTTGACGAAACTAGTTTTGTGTAGTCGCATATGTAAATGTGTGTTGAAACTATATGCAAATAAGGTTTTTTTTTATCAATATGATGTCGAGTAACACTTTCTTGGCTTCGGCAAACAAAATTTCACAGAAATTTTGAGTTCGAAAAAACAAAACAAAAAAATCCGACTTGACGAAAACCGAACTCACGTCCTTCGGTTCTATCGTCTGATCGCTTACTCACTGCGCCACCGAGGATTTGACAAATTACCAAAGTCAAATTTTGTTATTTCAACGTTGATATGCGGGAAAAGTTTACATCTGAGTGATGGAACGAGTGAGTGAGTGAATTGGCCCCCGTTACCGATAACCTGTTCATTACGCTTGCGCGTATTCACGGGTTAAAAATGACAAGCATAGGTTCTTTAAGTTTGGGGCTCCGCAGCCCGCGAGAGCTCCGCTAAAAAAAATAACCAAAAATACAGAAAAGGGAATACACCACATACCTGCTATTTGGTCTTACTTGTGAGTCTGCTCAGGTTCTAAATATTGAAAATACATTATAATTTCTTTTAATATTATCATTCCTTGACAATGGTGTGGGGCATTGTAAAAACCACGCGCATCACTGAAATCATTCTTAAGAATCTTAAAAATAAGCAGTTTTAGTTTAATATAATTCATGCAAATGTTTTAAGGATAACTGTGTCAATATTATCATGGGCATGATTTTTTGAGAAATGAGTATTGGTAGTAATGTACAGCAGTACAGAATAATTAGTTGGTCTTTGTATGTAACGTGCATGCTAATTTATCTTTCAAAATTGAAAAGCTTTTAAAGGGAACCTCGGCTGAAAAACAGTTTTAGATCCAAAGTATTCGTAATACCTATATTTAACTCAGGCTGGGGTTTTAAGTCGGTATCTCCGTAACTGGTTACTGAATGTGAAGTGTTCTTTTTGCAGTTTAAATTTCCCGCGGGCCGCCATGTTTTCTTTATGGTAATTTATGACGTCATTGCGTTGTCGAAGATTTCGCGGTAGAACCGTACAATATCCAGTCAAAAATGCATTAAAAGCATATATATATATATTTATAAATTTACGTGATGTTGACTTAAACTGTCGTATTGAAAGCTCACGACAACGCAATGACATCATAATTTCCCATCAAACTTTGCGAAAACAAACATGGTGGCGCGCGGGAAATTTGAAAGCATATAATGCAGAAACAAAATGCCCAGTATTCAAGAGTTAAAGGTTTGTAATCACCTTCAAAACCCGTAAACCAGTTTAACAATGACACGAACTAATGATCTAGAAGAAATATGTTTTCTAGCCGAGATTCCCTTTAACATTATGAGACAATATTGGATCTTTTTTTCTTCACAGAAATTGTAATGAGCAATTTAATTGTTACTTTGGCTTTTAGCAGCCATTATTAGGGTCGTCACGCAACGCTTCTTAGTGGCTGCCTTGGACTAATTTTTTCTTCCGTCGCCACAACCTTTGTATGAACACCAGTAATCAGTGCTGCTTATGGAGTCCACCACTCTCCCTAAAAAGGATCATGCGCTTTTACTTAATAAAACAATCATTTATTAAAACCTAGGAGATAAAACATGTTGAGTAAAAGTGCGATGCTATGTATTTTTGTTCATCATTTGCCCGATTACGGGTTATTAAAGATTTTCGCGTCATATAAAGGTCGTTGTTCCACGATCGTTTATACAATTGAATAAAGAAAGTAATTATTTCATCTAACCACCACTTAATCTCGTTCACAGATCTCATGCGTTCTTGTACTGTTCTGAAATGTGACTGACCGTAATAGACCTACAATTCTCGTCACATTTAGTTGGGACACCTCGCGCTCAAAACATATTCACCCTTACAGTTGGCATCCTTCCCTCCCAATGTTGAATTTTGCGGCTCTGAGATCACTAAATGTCAAACCAACATTGAGAAGGGAGAGATACCCACATGTGTCCCAACAAATGTGGCGAGCATTGTAGGTACGAGATTAACTACCACTATTAGACATTTCTGAATAACGCACTACGCATGTTCGTTACGTCACTGCTTTCCTCGTGGTAGAAATTTGTACACGTGTCAGTTTGTTAAGCCAAAATGTCAGCCTTTTAACTGTGAAAACAAATTTGCCCACCAACTAAAATTATTCAGCGCTGTACCATCATTATGCGTGTTATCATTTGGTATACCTATTCTCGGCTCCAGGCCTCGGTTGTTCAAAAGATGGACAGCACTATCCACGGAACAAATCGCCATTTAGTGGAAAACACTATTCGTTTTGTCATCGCTTATTCGCTACATTGTGATTTATAAGGTGGATAGCACCATTCACATTTGCAACAACCGAAGTCTGCTCCACAAATGACGTCACTAAGGGCGGGAAAACAAATGCGCGTTGCACCGACTCTCAAAGCCAGGTCCATTGTGAACCGCAGTCAAACAGTGAAACTGTTTAATGTAATGTAATGTTTAATTCTCAGTCGACCGGCCGCAAGAATTTTTCGTGTGAAAATTAGTTCAAATCAAACCATTGCGATGCCCCGGTGGCATGACAAAGATTTCAAGAACGACAGGGATACGTAAAAAAAGGAAAGGTCATTCAAGATAAGGTTTTTACTTCGAGACTCAAAGATCATAACTTTCTCTGAGTCTGTGAGTTTACTAAATCATTTTCTGATTTAGTAAAGACGTTTGAAGCTATCTTCAAAGAAAAATTTGTCGAGGCTGGTCTGCGCCAAGCACATGTGTTTACTGTTTGAATGCGGGACAATCAGAAAATCGGTTTCCCTTTTCGCTCGGTTAATACTCGTTTCCATCTCTCAAACTGACCTTATGACTGACCTTATGACCTTTTGAGGTTTTACACAACGTAGTATATTTTATTGTTATACCATAGTACTGACGTACACGACAATAGAACCCTATTTATTGCACAGAGAACCCGGAGAACTGAGAGAACAGAGCTCCGGTTAAGCAAAGAGTAGCGTTTTGGGGTTTAGCATTGATCTACAGTGTTTAGGGTTAAGCACTGATTTGTAAACGGTTAGCTTTCATTTATTGTTATGGGTAACTCTATAAATAGGTTAAAAATTACATCTCTCGGCAGCTAATCCACGTTGGTATAGTGGATAAGGATATTAGTTATGAAGTGAACGACTCGGGTTCGAGGCATACACTATGCTGATCTTTTTTTCTAATTTTACTCTAAGTGTGAAATAGGTTTTACTTCATGTAACTTAAAGTGAAAAGGAAAGGTCAGTTTGAGATATGGAAACGAGTGTTTACCTTTTCGCTTTCCCATGGCTTTGGTTTGACGCATGCGCAAACATTTGACCGCGGTGGAGGTCTAAAGTGCCCTGCGCGTAGACGTTTCCATCTTCTTTCCATTCCATAGAAGACGTCTGGCTATGCACAGCCTTGTTTTTGTTAATTGTTGTTTTAATTTTCATTTAGGACTTAATTTCAGATTGTTCCATAAATAACATTTTTTTTAAAATGCCACTGATCAAGTTCGGCATGTGTTTTCAGGTCTATTTTTAAAAACAATGGTTATTTTCCACACACACACACAAAAAAAATAAAAAACTAAGCAAGATCATATTAAGCATGCATCTATTTGAAGAAAACTTATTGCCCTTCTTATGTTCAAAAACACATGTGCTCTCACAATATATCCATACAAGGATATGATTGATTATCGCTCTTGCCTGTGATTGGTTGAGAGAAAAGCAACCACAGAATGTTTGTTTCTCTTAGTCACCGTTAGTCTCAACCAGTTTATTGCTAAGAGCAGCCAAAATCTACAGTCTGCTACTGAAGAACAGCATTGGTTTGCCTCTGCCAGTCAAAGAGTTGAATCAAAACGCCAATATTTTCCGAGTTGATGTTATCAAAGCGAGGCCTGGTGCAAAACCTTTTGTATAAAAATGGTTTGACTTGCATGTGAATGAAGGCTCATTTTCATATGACAGATGGTGTATCACACCTCGCTTTAATAAGCAACTCGGAAATGGCCTATTAATAGAGATTGACATATTAAAACACATTCAACGATCAGTCGAAACCAATGGGAAATTCTTGGTTTTGCGGAAACTAATGCTGGTTAGCAATTGAATTGTAGTTTGGGTATTGTTATTGTCTTTTGAATCTTTTGCTTTATAATATTCGATTAAAGCAACATCCACAACACCATGGAACTGCCAAATGAATTGCACTTATGTTTTGTTTTGCAACTTTTTACAACACATCTTATGATTTAACCCGAAACTAACTAAACCCATTTTTATTGATTTTGGACCATGACAAAATCACCTTCACGCCTGCATGAAATTATTGTCATAAATTTGTTTCCAAACACCTAATGGGTTATTGAAGCCATCATCACTGTATAAAAAGAAGCCATGTTCTTATTATAATCATGAATTTGACGTTTGCGCCCTCGCTCAAACAAACACGCTTCTTATTTCATTAACAAGGGTGCTGTGGGTGCTGTGATAACTGTCGGAGGTCCCAGTCGAGGTAGAAGTTATTGATATTGGCTGAGATAAATTTGCAGATCTCCTTCCGTCTTCCGGCTGCTGACCATCTAAGTTATTTCTTTCTTCGCCATTTCCACCGTCACCCATTAGACGTTCCCTCTCTTGGTTATCAATGTCTCTTCCTTTGATCAATCTAAATATAACGAAGAATGCGAAAACGACAAAAAGGATGGATCCAGCAGCAACGAATGTTGGTACTCCGATGTTTTTCCAGTCATCTGGAACAGCTGGAAATGCACAATAAAATGTAGTAAGTTTTTTCCGGGACTTCGATTTAGCTTGCTAGCAACAAAAAAACAGCAAAAATAGCTGTTGTTTATAGTGGTCGAGTACTTTAAGCTATGCAGCTAATCTGGCTTATTTAGAGGTACAAACTGAAATGAGGAAGTAGATATCACAACTGAACATTACAGGTTAAACCAAGGAAGCAGAAAGCAGAACAGCGTGGCCAAGGAATTGAAATACCTTGCCTAGTACCAGGCCTCAGTATTTTGCTGCGTTCAATTCGCTTCGGGTCACGTGGTCCCATAATGTCCTTATATGAGACCTCTTACATATCTATTTGAATGATGAAAAATATCAACTAAGATGCATTCATTCAGTATTCAAAGCTGTCGGGTGACAATAATGAACCTCGCGTATAACTAGTCTTTTTCTCATACTAAACAATCGATTCAAAATTAAGATAAAAATTATTTTAAGTTAATGAGACAGTAAAAGTCACTATTATCAACAATAACGACGTCTAAACCTTATATTCTATGGAGAACATTGAGCAATATCGATTTGGGTGTAGAGAAAGGTTTGAAGGTGTCTATTTACCACGTTGTCATTGCTATAACTCACAACCCTTTGATGAACTAATACAACGTCCCAAAAAAACTGGGCTGGAAAGCCAGGCTACTTAACAATTATTCACCGAAGTGGTGGCAAAAAGTGGTGGATATTGGTCGGCGGCGATTGTTCACCGACACTGAGGTAAATAATTGTTTTAGTATGTACCAAACGTGTGAATTACAAGCCCCAATTAGATACTTTGTTTCTAGTTTTGTTCATGGGTGGGATGGGGGAGATGAGATCAACAATGGACCGATAGCGGCTGCCTGAGGCGCCTTCATGAGCTGACGTCCGATCTCATTCTCATAAGTGTATGTAAAGCGCCATGAGACATGTGATATGTGAGCTATATAAGTCTCTTCTTCTTTTTTTCTTTTTTTAAGTCAATGGGGAAAAATCTGCGCGCGAAATCTAGGACAATGCCGGGAGGTCAATAGAAAATCACTGTCTGGAGTTTGTGTACCCAATCAGAGCGCGCGAAAAAACACCATTATGCTGGCCCCGGTTGTTCAAAAGATGGACAGTGTTATCCACCGGATAAACCACCATCCATTGCATAACACAATTAGGTTTGTTAACCTTTACCCAGGTGATAATCTGGTAAATAGCACTATCCACCGTTTGAACAGTCGGGGCCTGGTTTGGTGTTTATGTTGTGGTTCAATTTTATCCTTGGTTTATATTTTATTTTCCTTTGTTTTTGGCTATTGTAATGTATGATAATGAATTTTAAACAAAGGAAAACAAAATTTGAACCAAGGATAAAATTGAACCACAACATATACAGACATGGCATAAATATTCTCGCATGTCTGGAAACTGCATTGAACTTACATGGAGCAGGAGTTACTGTACCTTTAGTAGTAATACCAGTGGGTTTGGTAGTACCAGGACTTTCACGACAACCATTCGGACAAGCACACCTGTGCGTCAGAATAAATTGCTGGAAAAAAAAGCATACACGTGTCATTTGGATCTTGACACCTTGTCACTTATGGCTCCTCATTATCAACGACTATACAAGTGAATTGCTGACATAGAAAGTGATTAACTCCCGGGACAGTGTGTCTAGTGCAGTTAATGGTTTAGGGTTAGCCAGCTACATTTGATTTCTTTTAAATATCACTATAAATAAACAGATAGAGGGCAATGATACGTGTTTTATTGATTTTTTTACTCAATAACTAATTTTTATTTGTTTTAATCATTGCTTACCCTGGGGTTGCTCTGATCCATATGCTCATATACTTTAAACTTCGCATCCTTTACACGTTTCAAGCTGTAATTACACTTCAGCCTGATTATAACCTTCCATCCAACAAACCTTAAATTGACACAGTACATACATTGCATCATTGTTTCATTGTAGTTCTCAAACTTGTTAACAATTCATCACGTTTGAATAAAGCATAGATTTTGGCGATTTTTTACTTCGTTTTCTCTGTATTTAATGATCGATTTGAGAAAGAAAGAGTGTTTCATCAGGATATCCAAACACCGAGAAGTGGGTTAAAACACCTCGGCTGCACTTGCACAGCTGGCAGTATTGTCCACGCGCTATGGCAATATTTCATCACTCAATGGTGGACATTTTCCCGCGCGAACAATACCGCTAGTTAAACAGGTTATGTAGAGGTCCATCAGAAATTTAAGTTGGGTCTGTTTGAATCTTCATTGTTCCTTACCAATGAGTACAATTACGATAGTTAACAAGTAAAGGGAACAAAAAGCAGAAAAAAGCGAGTCAACATTAATCAGAAACAACCATGTATGTACACGTCTGCGATCAATAAACACCGGGAACGTAGCCCTTCATATGTCGTGAAAATCCCAGACGATTGGGGATTTCGCTGTTTTCCGACCGTCCCAGATTTGGCCACCGACTTATGAAAACACTCTCGTAGACATCCCCGATCATCTGGGTGGTCGGGGAGAAATCGGGAAAATCGGGAGCGTTTCTATTTTCCCGATGCGTCCCAGATTTCTGCGATGATCGGCGATTTTCCTGACATATCGGCAAAATCCAGGACGATCTCGAACAGCAAAATTCCCGATCGTCTGGGATTTTCCTGGTGCAGCCGCCAGCAACGGCAACGGCTTTGAACTGCCATGTACAGTGTGTATCAGTGGTATGTTTGTTGTGTGCCTTCGAAGGCTCTTTAGTTGCACGTACTGAAGTCACGATGAATGCTGTGATTAAACAATTATAATGATAAAATAAACAAATGGAAAAAAAAATAAAACTGAAGTTGAATTCCACTGTTTCCGGATCGAATTGGAATTTAGAAATGTCGGTTTTTGTGGAGCGAGGAAAACCGGAGCATCCGGAGAAAATACCTCGTACCAGGGACGAGAACTAACAACACACTCAACCCACATGTGGGATTCAAACCCTGGGCACATTGGTGGGAGACGAGTGCCCCCACCACTGCGTTATCCATATTCCAATGCCGAATTCGTCACACAAAAAGATAATGCGTCATCGTATGAGAAATGTCAGTACATACTTGGCATTGGTATATTCCAGCTGGGGTTTGTTGTTTTGTGTATCGTTACCACATCGAAAACTGCTCTGACTTCCAATGTTGTTGTAACTTTCTTTGCGGACCCATTCACAAACCTGAAATATGCAAAATTGGATTTTAGAAAACCAGTTAAAAAATAGTAATCGTGCCAGGTAGGGAATGAAGGGCAAGAAATGTTGCATTTTACGATTTGATTGGAAAATAAAACGAGACATAACTTATAAAGAATCTATGAGTCGTTGGTCAGGAGCAAAGGGGAAAAAGAGCATATTGAGCGCGGGAAACAGACCGGTCAGTTTTATAAAGCACTGTGAATGGGCACATTTCACAGACTAAAGGTGTGTGATAAAAAACCGAATGGTGAAAACATTGGAGGAGTGGTGATTCTCTATCTCCTGACTAATGAATCGTAGAATTGTAACCAAACTTCAACTCAAAAATAAGTCTCGTTTCATTTTCTAACAAGAGGCTCCAAGCAGCCTATACTCATGCGCATGCGTGAGAAAGTTTTATGGTATGTTTTTAAGAAACAATCCGTGTAAGAAGTAGGCAATTCTCTATTGTTCCGCTGCATTTCGCTTTCCCCACATAAGAATGTTTAGATTTTCGTACTGAGAATACGCCAACCTGTGGACAACATGGTTTTGAAATAAAATTTACTGAAACTTTATTTTAAAGCGATGTTTCTTTTGTGTTACAAGATTTCATCCAATCGTGAGACTCCAAAACAACGGCCAAGAAAGACTTCTAATTTTCCATGTTCCCCACATAGAATTTTTGTTGCATGTAAAATCACAATAGTTTTCACTAAAAGGGGATCAATTAGTAAACTAGAGATAAATAAATGCACTCCCTGATGAAGTTATGGTCGATTTTCATGTTTTAGCCATTGAGGTGGACGGTTTCAACAATAGCACAATTCACACCTTTCTGCATTCCGTGCATTTGGGTTGCCTACTTCTTACACGGATGGTTACTTAAAAGAGTATTTTGCACCGCAGCGCTGATTGGAGTAGTCTCGGGTAGCAAGCCCTGTGACGTTAACTATCCATTTTCTTGAAACATTCTATTCGCAGGGACTAATGTGACTTATCTTAGGAATTATTCAAACTCAAACTGGGTTGAAATTAAGGGGATTGTCTGATTGTGTGTGATATGCGGACGATTTAATCATTTTATCACGTTCTAGAACAGATCTACAAAAATGTATTAATGCATTGTCATCATACTGCAACACGTGGATGTTAAGCATAAATCCCAAAAAAAAAAAAAACTAAGATTATGGTTTTTCAAAAACGAGCAAGAAAATGCTCTGAATATAGATTTTATATGAATAATCAAATTATTGATGTTGTACAAGATTATACTTATTTAGGAACTAAAATTTCCTCTTCAGGAAATTTTAAAGTCTCACTTGATCATCTTAAAGAGAAAGAACCTCACGCTCTTTTCAGTCTGAGGCGACACACAGATTTTAGTAAGCTAAATCCGTCCCTGGCCTGTAAAATGTTTGATACAACGATATCCCCAATTTTGCTCTATAATAGTGAAATTTGGGGTGGATATACCAAATCTGATTTTAAGGCTTGGGATAGCTCACAAATTGAAAGAACGCATCTTCAGTTTTGTAAACGATACTTTCAAGTGAGTAACAAGGCTTCTAATATTGCGTGCAGAGCTGAACTTGGTCGATTTCCTCTAAATATTGCCATTAATCTAAGAATCCTCAACTACTTGTTATACCTTCAAAATAAACCCCAAGACTCTTTTGTTAAACAATCTTTCTTAATCTCATTAGATCTTCACTCGAATGGTAAAATTAGCTTCCACTCTAATGTTATGAAGATATCCGAATATTTCAATTTCAGAAATTTTAACTCCGATTTATTAAACACCGCTAAAGTCAATCACTGTACAAATTTAATGAAACAGAAATATATTTCTTATTGGCAACATATACTTCAGCATTCTCAAACACTAGAATTTTACAAGACTTTTAAAAACGAATATACCCCGTAAAATTATCTAGGCCTAACTAAGTAATCATAAACTTATGATCGAACTGGGCAGATACAACAAGATTCCCAGAGACAAAAGGCTTTGGCCCCGTCCACACGTGTACGTTTACGTTTGTAAACGCATATTTTTTATGCGTTTAGGCCTCCCGTCCACACGTAAACGATGAAAACGGTCACCCTAAACGGATATTTTCGAAAACGCTCTCCAAAGTGGATATTTTCGAAAACGCCGTTTACCTGTTTAAGTGTGGACAGCGTAAACGGATATTTTCGTAAACGGTGATGTCACAGATTCGGACCCAGTCCACAAATATAGAAAATAGAGCAGATATCCAATATGGCGGACGGTCAAGTTCTTATCTACGCATGCTCAATGCAGATTTGAAGCGTTTACGTATCGTTTTAGCGTTTACGTGTGGACAGGTGAAAACGAATCGTAAACGATGGCTGGCTTCGTGTGGACGGGAGCGTTTTAGATAAAAAAAATATGCGTTTACGTATACGTGTGGACGGGTCCTTTGCCCAGTTTGTGGTTCAAATCAAATCGAAATCAAATACGCAACAATAAGAGGTAATTTTTACAATAAAATACCCTTTTATACCAAATATTAGCCATTTACCTGTAACTGAATTGATGATAGAATTAGTGAATTCTTCCATTTACTTTCTAAACATGCAATTAATTAAATTTATTTCATCTTGTTTTGATTCTCGAGATAAAATTGTTACCAATGGAAATTTAATTATTCCAACGTGAATATTATTATCATTTTTTTTGGTTTTCTTTCCTTTTGTTAGTTAGTTGTAAGCTTTTGCAATATTGCAAAATCTACAGTCATGCAAATAGAGCTAAATGTTGTTGTTGACTTGTCACAGAGACCAGTCCCTCAATCAAGTTTCTTAACTTGTCCCTTGTTATACGCGAATAATTCCTCGCGAACCGAGCGTAGCGAGGTTAATAAATTTGTCGTGCCTCGGGAGCTAAGCCGCGCGAATTCGAGCGAAAAATATATTTATATTCATATATATATATATATATATATATATATATATATATATATATATATATATATATATATATATATATATATATATATATGTGTGTGTGTGTGTTTTGCCGTAAGTGAGAGTAGCCGGAAGTCACTAAAACGGAAGTGTAAAGGGCAAAGCTATGAACCGGAAATGCACAATTTAAAATATGCGTGCATAAATTTGCCTGGAAAATCGTGACGCACGTAAAAAAAAAAGAAAACGGAGAGCAAACCTTAACTCATACGCGCTACGCGCATGAGTAATTATACTTCATTCTTGGTCTAAGTAGCTATGAAGTCACGCTAGTCTTTGGAGCCATGTGGCTATACACTTTATTCCAAAATGGAAGGCAATTTATTATTCTTTTGTATGCCTATCAATTAGCCCTCTCTGCCTCATTTTCGCGCGAAAATTCTGTTGTATTTTGCACATGCTGACGAGGCAACAAGGGCTAATTAACATACATATAAAAGAATAATAGATTGGCCGCCATTTTGGAATAAGGTGTATGGAAGGTCTTTCGTTGTTTTGAACAAGTGTATAATGGTACAAGTTCCTCTCCATAGTTCACATCTTCATCAACTAGTTTATCATACAACTGGCAAAAGGTGCTTTCTTTGGACAACTCAGCTCCTTCCATAATCGGTTTATCAGATGACTGAGCAGCTGATATGCCAGCAGTCCGGCTACTATGGGCTTCAAACGACTTGGTGTCGGGATCCATCTTCTTATGGTGTCTCTACTAACGAGCTTTAGCGGCTTCTTGCTGGGTCTTTCTTGTCAGATCCATAAAATTGTTTGTTATTGGCAAACGAATTGTAATATCTGTAATGCCAATACGGATGGCGTCTTTCATATTTTAAATGTGTATCAGTAGTCTGTCGAGTGTGAATGCCACATGGAATATGGCTTATGACATGGGAGCATCTTTGACATTGCCATTGCTGGCATTTAGCCAGTTGTTTCTATTCCGTGTATGTGCCGACTAACCTCCTATAAAGCAGACATTCTATGGGTTCATCATGCACTCATTTCCAACGAACGTTCATGGGGGATGCTGCTTGACCAAAAGATATCTGGCGGCATTGACGGCTATGTATCAACCGTTGAATCTCCCTTCCCACCCACCCGGGGACGTGGTGGATTCCCTAAGATAGGCTATAAAGGTATGTTCAGCGCAAAAGGATATGGTTTTTAAGCTACTATGGTTTTGAAAATGGGTATATGCTTTGAACATATTTGTCTGAAATTGGGTATGTTAAGCCCACCAGACTGGGATGGGGTTTAGATTTTTCCCAGTTTGGCTTGAAAAGGAGAACGTTAGAGGGGCACTGTCTCAGGATTATGGAATGCAATCGACTGAAAAAAAAATTATTAGGGTCTATAAGTATTTAAGGGTTTCAAAAAAAGGGAGGTGGAATGGAAAAATAATCAGTTATGGTATTTTAATTGATGGTACTTTTTGGTAAACTTAGCGTTCTAACATGTTCTAAATTATATAATAGTTGACTAATAAAGACTTTTGTTGTTGTTGTTGTTGTTGTTGTTCTATCTCAATAATGCGCATCAAAACTTATGGGGAGCATATTAAGCAGCTATTTTCACTTTTAGCTTGCATGGAAACACCGATCATCATTTACACTGGGGGTAACTTTTATTTCCAACAACTCAACAATTTTTAACAGTCATGAAATACTATACTTTTTTTTTTTTTTTTTTGTATTTGTAAAAAGAGTATTTTATTTGAATTCGTATTAAATAAAGTTTTGTTGAATGATTTTTTTTTTTTTAATAAAAAAAAAAAAAAATGAAATACTATACTTACAGCTACATCACGACCGAAACAGTTACCAATTGGTTGGCCAAGTGAAAAGGAGCTGCAAGGATTGTAACTGAACTTCCAAGCACCTGAGCCTGTAGCATTAAATCTGTTAAATAAATTCAAATTATAAGCTAAATCAATAGTAGTAACATACACATGATAAATATTATCGAAAACTGATCAACAACACGTTGATCGTTTTTAACTCGTGAAAATGCGAAATGTAATGACCGGGTTATTGCAGACGGTGGCAAATTGGTCACTTCTTCTTTTCCTGCCTAAGTCCATCGATGGGCTGTAAACTTTTCTTGGTTATAAACGATCTGCGGACTTCAAATGGATTTTTTAAGACTTAGGAAAACGCTAAAGCACGGTAAATGTTGTTTTTAAATGTGTGAAGTTTCGCTGACATTTGTAAAAGTTCAAATAAACCAAATTTATGTATTTCATCTTCGCGTGACACAAATACGCATTGTTTGAAATAGGAGGGAATTAAACACGGTAGAAATATTAAAATGTAACCCCACAGACTGTCTGTGACCTCGTGGCACAATCTACTGGCGCACTGTTTGGCTGAGCCATAACCAACGCTCCTGGCTCCTGCATTCAATCCGAATGGAGACGTTAAATAACATTATTTTTCCTTTTTTTAACGGAAGTTGGATAAAGTTAAGCACTTTATTCTAAAATAGCCATCAAAAACATTCAACTCTCAATTAAAACCTGTAGCGATTTTTGTCATTACAGTTAGTTATCGCGGTGTGCCGCAAAATGCGCTAAAGGTCAACTTTCATACGTCGTCAGTGGATCTGTTCCTCAAATAAAAATATATCCTAGTGTTTTTCTACTGAGCAGTGTATGTGTTGTGGTGCAATTTTGTCCTTGGTGCAAATTTCATTTTCCTTTGTTTAAAACTCATCATCATACATTATCATACATTGTCATACATTACCATACCCCAAAACAAAGGAAAGTAACATTTGCACCAAGGATAAAATTGCACCACAACATAAAATGTAGACCTTAAATATCACACAATATCTTGCAAGAGAAGTTCTGTTGGTCTTCTTTTCTAACATTTAGTTCTCTTACCTCATTTAGTAAAGTAAAGTAAAGTCGCGCACCCGAGCCAGAAGGTTCATAACGGCCGGAGCTTAAACCCGGTTTCTATAGCATGAAGCGACTAGGAATATTGCTACTCCCCCCTGGATGGGATGCTAGTCCATCGCAGGGTTACCCCCAGCATTTTGTCGCCGGTACCCATTTATACACCTGGGTGGAGAGAGACAGTGTGGAGTAAAGTTTCTTGTCTAAGGAAACAACACGACGGCAGAGACCAGGCTTCGAACCACCGACCTTCAGGTTGAAAGTCCGACGCGCTAACCACTACACCACCGTGCCGCCCACCTTACCTCATTTAGATTTCAAACGCTTTTTAGAATTTTGGAATTCATGTCTACTAGATAACAGTTAAGTATTTAGAAATTGTCATTAGAAAAAACAAAGACCTTTAATTCTTTAGAGCATCAGCAGGTCACATATACAGTTTCTAGTAATTGCCTGTTATTTACACTTTGATGGATCAATGCTACCACTCTTTATCATTTGATGCTACAATGCCCAAACTTGGTTATTAAAAGCATTCCTTAGTTGACCAATTACTCAGTTTTCATTACGCGGTTTTCAGATGAGCTGTGAAAGTACTTTCGTGATTGCTTTGGTTTTGCATTGCTAAGCTTTGTGATTGGCTAAAAAATCTCGCGTCACTTTCTGAACAAATCAGAAATAAAACCAAAACCACGGCGCTCACATGTATTTGCTTCGAGCTCTGATTGGTTCATTGGATAATGTCTGTGCCTGTTGTGATTGGCCAGAGTAATTACTTTGGTTTTTCTTACGACATTCAAGTGAAAACCGCTCTAGAACGATATTTTGTTTCACATCATTCAGTGCTACTTTTACTTCTTGGTTTCATTTGGAGACCTTTCCAAGTAGCTTTAGCTTTAGCCTTTTTAATCCGTGAATACGCGCAAGCGTAATGAACGGGTTATCGGTAACGGTGGCTAATTCACTCACTCACTCGCTCGCTTGATCCATCATTCAGATGTAAACTTTTTCCGCATATCTACGTTGAAATAACAAAATTTGGCCTTGGTAATTGGCCATATGCTAGGTAAATGAGGGGACGATAGACCCGGAGGGAGCGGAAGGACGTGAGTTCGATTCTCGCCAAGGACGGATTTTTTTTTTTGAACCGAAAATTACTGTTTTTTTTTCTTTTACGTTCGTCAAAAGCCGTTACATTTAATTTCCAAAAAAACCTGGCAATATTGCGTTACCGTGACATTTCGTATTCACGGGTTGGCTCGCAGGAGCCCTTGATAGTTTAAATCGCTACATTGCAACACAACACATCCCAAATCTTTACGGTTGACTTTAAGCAAAGTTCCATCTGTTGTTACAAAGGCCAGCACAATAAATAATCTTTCAAGAATTATACATCTTGATTGTGCTTTTGATCTTGTACAGCACATGTGCGTTCGGCCGGTTTAGACTCCTCCTCGTTCTTAGCCATCGGTGAAATTACTAAAATTACTACCCTCTTCAAGGACTTGGATAACAAGTCAAAAAACTTATTTATTTTTAATAGCATTAATCTTACCACCTGTAGGTCACTTGCTACTTTTATTTTTGAATGTATGAACTATAGAAACGAGAAATTATTTCAGAAACGAATGTAATAATTATCATTTCTCTCAATACTTCCCCTTTAATAAAAGATGTATTAACTTTTATTTTTTAATATTTTAAACAGGTTATACCTTGTATATTTAAGGTAATACCTCAATAGATCCATGACTCAAATGACTCATGACCCTGAAGGTTACACCTTAAAGGCGTTAATAAACCCGTCAACCTTTCATGTGTCACAACAAAATTACGAGACAGGTACAAGCTGATGGAAATATTACGCAGTGTAACATGCCCTGAAACGAATTTTTGTCGCAATCCTCGCGGGAAGTTTTACTCGTTCCTATTTTCTGAAACGCTGCCCCAAGGGATTTTCTAAGCGTTACTAAGGGTAGCATGCTCCAGTCTGATAAATTAATCGCTCCTCTACGCTGCGGAACCTTCGAGAGCGAGAAAAATGGTAAGAATGCTTGCTTGATACACCTTTACTTGAAACATCGCAAGGCACAGTTTCAGCCCGTTGCGAGAAACGTTGCAGAAGCATTATTTATCGTATTAAACCGCCCTTTAGGTAAATATGCTCGCACCCGCACCAGACGGCCCACATGGCTGGGATTCTCCATGGCATCCTTAGTGGAGGTTTCGCTCGTCGAACGCAGCTTGAGATGGGGGATGGTGGTGGCGGAGGCTCTGTCACCCCCCCCCCCCCTTTCCCGAGGCAATGTGGAGCAAATCTATTGTCTATGGAAATGACGAAATAGCGAAGACGTTCAACGCCCTAACCACTACAATTGTAAACTGCCGCGTCTCCACAACACAACCCTAAAACACTTTCTGACTAACTATGTAGTACTTTACAAACCTGGGTTTCCCATCTTTGCGTCGTAACGGAGACAGGTTGTACACCGCGTCTCCATAAGGGCAAGAACAGCTGTAACTAGTCTGTGGTGTAGTATTGTTCCCATATGTTTCTGCATATTGAAAGAAACTACATAGCAAAGTCGAACACATGATACAGCTCATCCGTCTCAGCAAGAACATGGCGCTGCAATTACATAATAATCATACATCTTTAGTTAATTATCCTAGGTGGCAACTTCAACAGAACCACCAACAACCACAAGTAGCTTTATTTGCATGACTATAAATCCTCACAGTATTGCAAAAGCATTACAACATAACAAAATGAAATTACAATAATATAATAAAGAAAGAAAAAGTACGATTAAGATACATCAGTCTGGATTGATAATTTGATTATTGTGGAGATCTAAGCATGAAAGAATGAATTTCACTAATTGAATATTTACAAAATAATTACGAGAGTTCATTAATTCATTGGTAACTTCTGAAGGAGATAACTATTTTATATTTGGTAGGTGATACCCTATTTTGCTGTAAAATCCATCAGCACTTATCCGTACATTATCAAGTGTTGGAAGCAACAGCAGCCTATAACCAGGAGGCTCCTGGTTCAATAACTTCCTGTGTGTTTCGTGCCCAGCACTGTTAAGGTCCGTTTATACATGCGCTTTTTAAAGCGATTTTTGTCGCGCTCTTCAATGCAACTTTTATCATATCGCAAGTTTAAACTGGTGAAGATTTTTGTGCCATTAATTGGGTGCGACATTTGCTTTGACTTGCTGTGATATCCCAAAAATAGCCGCCAAGTTGCAACAAGCTTCGAACATGTTCGAAACTTCTGCGACATCGCGCGACAAATCCGCTCCCAAATCGCACTGAAATCGCCGCTGTTTACACAGGCGATTGCAGATGCAACTTACGCGCAACAAAAATTTCATCGAACAGTGCGACAAAAATTGCACAAAAAATCGCCTCTAAACGAGCCTTTACATGACAGTGTTGTACTAAAATTTAATAGCGGAGCTCTTGCGGACCGAACGCCCGCGCGGAGCCCTATACTCATAGAACCCATACCCGTCATTTTTCATGGTCATGGCCAGCGGAATGTTTCACGGGCGGCGTCTGTTACATGTGTGTCCGAGCGTCGCGCAAGGCTAGCTCGCGGGCGTGTATGACGTCGCAAAACATCCGGGATCTTAGCAATTTTGAAACCAAAACGAGGCTTTGTTTTTCGTGCGGCTACACAGCCGAATGTCACGTCAGCTGTACGCTCAACACTCTTGTTGAGTTTGGTTAACCGTTGAATTTAGCCGAGAAAACCATGTTGTTTTTCCCGGCATTTATCCGCGGTTTGCTACTCAAGACAGGTTTCACATTTCTCAAACAGTGGTCAAGACCGCATTTGAGGCTGCGTGTAACTCTGCAAGTCAAGCGTTTTTGGAGGAATATACAGCTAAGTGCTTATTTTTAAACCTGATTTCGTCTTAAATTGAAGCTAGTAGAATGTCGAAGCATTTGTTTACAGCTAAACTCTTTTGAGTTTAATTCTTGTGCTTCCGACCTTTTCACCTTACTTAAGCTTAATATTATTACTTTACTGTTCTATATTGTGCAAGTTGAAATAGGTTGAAAAGCGATTTTATGTAAACAAAACAAGACTTGAATTTTATATAGTTCTAACTTCACTCGCGTCGCCTTATGCAAATATGTTTGTGTATTTTTTGCAATTTTGTTTTCCAAATCAGTTACTCGGGCAATTTGTAACAAGCAACAACTGTATTTTATTTGGAAAGTAGTCCGCGTACTTTCCAGACGGAGAAAATGTTGTTTTTGTGAACTTTTGTTCGGTCTAAATGTACTGTGCAGACGGTCGCGTAATACTGTTTTTGAGAATTGCTAATATTTAAAAATAGCCCAGTCGTCAATCTTAAATCTTGTGCTTCCGACCTTTCACCTTAGTTAAGTTTCACCTTAGTTAAGCTTGTTCAAAGTGCGACGTTGTTAGGCTCAGCCTATCTATATATATTACAGTCAAACCTCTTCTAAGCGAACACTTTTCCAAAATACCAAATTTTCGTTCCAGTCAAACCATTATACCCCCGTCAGTCAATTAATCAATCAATTAACCAATCATTTATTATGACAAAACGCCTGGGAGTTAACCACGTGAAGACAAGTCAAAGTCTAAACTAAAGGGCAAAACTGCTTTGGAAAAATCTCTATTGTTTAATTATTTAACTGAAATGAAAAAAATGACGCTGGGTTAGTTTAATCCCGCCTTGAACAACCCGGCCCTGGACTCCACAGAACTTTTATTACGACATGTAATTCATGGTAAAAATGATTTTGGTTTGATGAAAAACCATAAACCTCCATATACGACCACCTCTCCTAAGCGACCACTTTTCCAAAATACCAAATTTTTGTTTCAGTCAAACCATTAAAGTCGAATTCTATCGTAAGCGACCACCTCTCGAAAGCGACCGTGACCGTTTCAACGGTGGTTGTTTGATTTTTTTCTATTGATTTTTTTCTATTGGTTGAGCGACCACTTGCTATTTTTTTCATGTCACTACAAACGCAAATGAATAATGTCATTGTCTTACAGGAGTCAACTTCAATAAAACAAAAAAAATTTCCCTTTGCATCAAAACTTCTCTATGATAAAATATTTTGTGTTGACAGGTACTTTATTCTTACAAGTTTTTTTTTCTTAAAAGTATTCGTACAAGTATGATTCAAAGATCATACATTTAGTTCGTTAAATAACGTCTTAATTTCACTTTGCATTATTTTCCTTACTTATTTGTGTTGTCCGTGACTGTGCTCACATTGTGGGTGGCTCCTCCTAAAATGTTCTGCAATTGGTATAGGATTTAATGGAGCCGAAACCAATTGTAGAATTGCACACATTTTAGGCATCCTAGTGATGAACAGTTACGACACAGATGTATATATATATATATATATATATAAAGAGAATAAGTGGACACGGTTAAACTTTTGACTTCGGTTTAATGCATACAGGTCTGTTTCGTACAGGGCGAACCTGCACTCCTCAGTGCAAGACTTTATATATATATATATATATATATATATATATATATATATATATATATATATATATATATTTAGCAACTACTGTGATTTGCAGTCTGTCCATTTGAATAGCAAAGCGCACAGATGACGTCAGTACTCATGTTCGTCTGAGTTTATAATTTATTCTTGTTTATTCTTGCATTTCTGACAATAGAAATTCGTTATTAGGAATCCCCTGAGAGTCACTTTTGGTTTGTTTGTCTGAGTTTAAGTTCTATAAATAATAATTGTGCGCTTTGCTATTGAATGCATACATACATACATGCATGCATGCATGCATACATACATACATACATACATACATACATACATACATACATATACTTTATTGAGCATCCCTGAAGAGGGCTTTTCAGCATCGATATCAAAAATTTAAATACAATATCAGACCCACTATTGGGTGACCTCTCGAAAGCGATAACTTTGGCTTCGCATTTTGGGTGATCGCTTAGGGGAGGTTCGACTGCATATACTAAGTTCACGGAGTAAGTTGGTCAAAGTAACATGCACTTTAGTATTGGTTTTGTAAAAAGTAAAAGACACGAACAGCTGAACTCAAAATCGCAAACCGTGAATGAACGAACGAACGGAAGGGCAGCCAAAATGACGCACAAAAGATCAGAGCACAACTGAAAGGACAACTGAACCCATGAATGACTAAGCAACAAGGTGACCGACAACCGAACGTAAAAACCAGCAAGCAAAGGAGAGAAGGACTGAAGGAATCCTTTGTGCAAGAAGAAAAGGAATTGTAGCAAAGAAACAAACCTTAATATGTGGCTAATGCTATCATTTATATTAAAGCATTAGAGTTTCACCCTGAATGTTTTAATACCTGCTGCAAACCTTTAATTTAAAATGTTTGAACCAAATGGGCGAAATATTTCGTTTGTGTCAAACCGTAATTAACATACAACAAAAAGTCCAACTTTGTTTTTGTAAAAAGTAAAAGACACGAACAGCTCAACTCAAAGTCGAAAACCAAGAATCAACGAATGGAAGGACAGCCAAAATGACGCACAGAAAATCAGGGAACATTTGACAGGACAACCTAACCTATGAATCACCGAACGACAAGGTGACCGACAACCGAACGCAAAACCCAGCAGGCGAAAGAGAGAAGGACTGCATGAATCCTTTATGTTAGACGCAAAAGAATTGTAGATAAAAAAGAAGCCTTAACATGTGGCATATGCTTAATAAAACAGTCTACTAAATTTTTCTCGTGGACATTTTTAGTTTGTTATAGTGTTTGAGTGTTTCAGTCAGTTAGTTTAATTCAAAGATCTCCATCGGGATGAAACCACAAAAGTAAAAATTGTCTCCCCCCTTTTTTGTCATCATAGAAAAATGTACCCGTAGCTATAATTAACGAACAGTCCCTAATACTAAAATACACCGTTACACTGCATGTGCGACGAGTACGTGTATAAAACGCTACACAACTCCGACACAACGAATACGGAGCGATACTCACTAAAAGAACAGTAATTTGAATGGGCGTCACGGTCTTCACTTACATATAGAGCGCAGACGGAAAGAAAGAATTTTTTGTAGGAATCAACGTCAAAAGGCTGTCTGGTGACAGTTGTGAAACTAAAGGTAAACAAGTCTACACGTCTGTCCTCAAACAGATCAAGTTTTAGGTCTCTGAGCTTTGGAACAAATTATGATACTCTCAGTTTTTTTTACACATTTTGCTGAACGACCTGAACTCTATTTTGGTTACCTATTCAAAACAAGAGAAACATGGACAAACAGTAGCATATATTAGAAACCTATTATCATTGCCTGTAACTATTGATATCTGATATGACGAAAAGAATAATACAAAATTCTTGGAAACGGGGTTGGGGTTAGACAGTTTTGTTTTGGCACACAGAGCATTGCTTCGCCGTATATTTTCTGTTCTTTGTCGCCTTAGATATGCAGATTTAACTTTCATGTGCAAATTTTTCGTCACGTAAAATGCAATTTAAACCTACATACAACAGGTATCGCAATTATTTAAAACTGCCTCAGATTTATAGAGTAGCTTAACGAGCTAATCTCGTCGAGAATAATAAACGAACAGAGAAAGAAAATTGATGACTTGCGAAATTGGAAAGGGACCCTCCTGAGAAAGGCAAATGAAACTCCTTTCTTGCCGGAAGGATCCAACAGATTTAAAATACCTTTTTAGAGCACTGCCGAAATGATATGGGTGCCCTTGTTAATTTCATTTTAAAATAAACTATGAACTTGTGTAGTCAAGGTCGGAAAATATCCTTTTCCAGTTTGTTTAACTTGATTTTGGATTTTAATATAGAGCGAGGAATACATCATTAAATATACCAGCATGCTATGGTAGTTAGACGTGATTCGTTTTCTTGCTTCCCCTGCCTGGATCGTTAATGGAGTTCGAATGTTTATGATAGGTAAAGTTATATACTGTCTATACTAACGAGCTAAACCCGGGCTAAACAAGCCGGCTTGTTTGCATACAGATATTATTTGGTCTATTGCTTGTTCGAGCAAAACTCCAAAAATTCTAAAAAAATATTGAAATCACAAAGGGTGGATTACCACGATAACCGTCGTAAGTTTTACAGAAATTCGCAACAGGCAAATGCGACAGCTATACGAGTATGCTGCAACTAAATTCACCAGAAGTCAAAAAAGATTAAAGTCAAATATTTCTGGGAAACCCCCTATCAAACTCGATACCGCACGGTCATCATTGAACCAGTTACAACTATCTTCCTGCTAATAGATCAAGTTATTTCACTTTAGTTTAGCTTTCAAAATGGAAATTATATACAAGACAGTAAAAATAGCAAAAGGTTTCTTCGTAAAAATGGATGTGCCAAAAAAGAAATGCGATACATTGCATAAACGCCGATCACCAAGCTATACACTACACTACACTTCCCAGACTTCCGGTTTCGTTTTGAAATCATAATAAATTTATACTTAATTAAGGCATTGCAAACGATATCTTTCCTTTCCATTTTGCTCAAAGACGGCTTCTTCAAAGAAGTAAACAAAGTTTCCGAATACAGTACATTCAAACGTGAGGAATGTGGAAAAATATCGTATTCTGCTCGAAGGCAATCGTACCAATTGGCATGACCTGAAGAAGACTAATATTAAAGACGTTTAGTTCGTTCCTTACCATATCAAATTATGACATTCTAAGCTCCAGTTACCATCCTTCGGATGTGTTGCAAATTATAAATCTCAGTGCTTTAATGTTACATGAAAGACAGAACCATCGATGGAAGCCACATTTCCGTAAACGGACCGAGAATGCGAGATGTCCGGGCCTCTCGGTCAGCGGATATCTATTAAATAAGCTTTTGTTTGTTTGTAATTCATGTAAATGTAACGCAATCTACAGGGGAAAATATTATGTGGGCTTATTTTTATTGGCAAACAAACTTAGAAGCAAGGCTGATACTACGTATAAAAACTTTGCAAGATAGACATTAACATGACACGAGATAGAACCCAACACAGTAGGATCGTATAATTGTAGGATTGGGTTCTATCTCGTGTCATGTTAATGTCTTACAAAGTTGTTATAAGTGGTATCAGCCTTGCTTCTCAGTTTGTTTGCCTATTGCTATTTTTGGCTGTTTAGATCGTTTACAGATCCTACGTTCACTAGCAGCATTTTCGTTCGCGGTCCTGTGTTTTGTTCTATCGTTGCTTATTTTTATTGACCGTTT
Organism: Cladopsammia gracilis; assembly: GCA_022457155.1. NCBI lineage: Eukaryota > Metazoa > Cnidaria > Anthozoa > Scleractinia > Dendrophylliidae > Cladopsammia > Cladopsammia gracilis. The sequence goes on along the minus strand of JAJGOT010000051.1, from coordinate 1,111,889 downwards.
CTATCAATCTGAGGGCAGGTGCACATTGAACGAGAGGTAGACGTTTACTACTATGCAATATCATTCAACAAACACCACTTCATATTAAAACGCCAAAAATACATTATGCCTCTTATTATTGTCTTGAAAGAAATCGAGTAAGAAAATGGCGGATTTCTGTTCGCGCAGTGAATTTTGGGTGACTCGAATCATGTAATTTCTAACATCCGAGTGACATAGGAACGAACTGCAGTCGACGGCTTGAGTGTCGTCATGGGCCATTTCGTGACTATTTAAGGGTCAATTTCGTTCCCAGGGCCTCTAGTCTTCCCGAACGAGGTTGTTTTAGGGTTTGGCGGGAGATATTTATCATTCTATGTCGGTCAGTCTTCTCGAACGTTGCCTTTTTCGTATAAGTTTTTATTTGTGATAGGTTGGGAAATGAAATGATACAGAATTCGAAGTATCAAGTAATGTACCCTGGGTTCCAGAGTTTTTTTTTTTTTTAGGGAAAACCGGCAAGTTTGAGCGGCGTAGCCGCGACAAAGAGGCGCAACGCACCGAGGAAAAAAAAAAACGTCTCGCGAGCTTCTTCTAACCGTTTGTACGGTTAATTTCACTCATGATATTTAGAGAACGGACCTCTGGATCCAGGGTGCAAGTAATGTTATCAGTTTTTGTACCTTTGCCCCATAGGTCCAGTGCCACTGCATTGTATTGGGGAAGGGTATACGTTTCCACATTTTTTGGCCACATCCAAAGGGTTATTTAAAGTGGTTTTTCGTAGCTGGCGTGGCACAATTTTCTAAACTTTTGAAACATACCCTCAGTGAAATGTAAGTTAAAAGGGTCAGGAGAATAGACAGAATATGTTATTAAGATACATTCATCAGATGACGGACTGACTCATCCTAAATAAACTATTTCACATTGAATGTCTCGTGTTAGTGGTCAAAATCTCTAATTTCCGCTTAGCCCCCTCAGCTCCGCAGGTAACTCTTTGGGCAGGAAGAATGAAGACGAGTAAATGGCCAGGCGAGAGACTGGTAAAGTGGATAAAAAATAGACTGACTAGGTAGGTGGGCGGGAGGAGGAAAAAATAAACGTGAAACTCCGCTTCTCGCTCACCTCGGCCCCTTAACCCCTCCCCTGCTATTCTTTTTTTTCTTTGCCCCAGACCCGGAATTAACTGCGAAAGAGACTAATTTCCACTGTGACTTGAAAAATATATCTACACAATCAATTTAACCCTATCCAGACCGGGGTGGGGGGGGGGGGGGGGCTTTTGGAGCCCGCTCGAACTTTGAATTTGTGTCGTTTCAAAACAGTCGATGCAATGACCACCAAATTTGGTGACTTTTCCTAAAATTTATCTGGAAACATTTTCCCGTTAGCGTCCTTTGTCCACCGACATTGACGTTTCCATAGCAACAGCTTTTTGACACCTATGTTTTACAAAATTAGCATTTTTCGCTTTAATCAAGATTATTTCAAAGTTTTCTTATTGAATTAATATTTTCCACTTAATTTAGCGATAATTGATCAAATTATGTATAATTGTTTATCGATTAAGGTTAATTAACGGTAATTTTAGGAAAACGTGGAATATGAAATGTCAAAATCGAGGATGGCGGATCGAAGTTTTACTAAAGGTCTTCTCTCTCTATAATTTTATTATTGGTTCATATTTAGGATTGTAAAACATTTGCCCACAATAAACTAAGCTTTAGCAGTCCATTTGCCTTATTTTTCGGTGTTTTTACCGAAATAAACACGTTTGGACTAATTCAAGATGGCGAATCCAAGATGGCGAATCCAAGATGGCGGATCCAAGATGGCGGACAATAAAATGCGAAATTTATTTACCTGTCTGTGTAATTCCATTATCTCTAAACATTTATTGAAAAAATATCATAAAAATGTCCTTTTCACTTGAGAAAGCTTTTTTGAATTCATTAGGTATATGAAAAGCCATAATTTGCAAAGTTATCTGCTCCAGTTTTTAAGAAAATGTACACATCACTTCTATGACGTCACATGCTGTTACCATGGCAACAAAGCGTACGAATTCATTAACTTTTACTCCTGCATCAACATGTGAAAGTTTGGTATGAACACTACCGTTTGTTTCAGAGATATGCCTTATAGAACGTTTCAGTTGGTTATTTCATTGTATATGATGTCATAATGACGTCACTGTTATTGTTAACAACAAAAACAATGTTACTAAACATAAGACTTATATCAAATAGGTAGCTGTTAAAGTATTGTTGTTATATGTTCAAAATTGAGAAAATATTGATGAGTCTGTTTTAGCCAATAAAATCGACTATATGACGTCATAATGACGTCACGTTACGTCATTATGACACCAAAGTATGTGTAGTTACTGGAATTCATGACAACATTATCCTGTGTAAATTTGATGGCCATAGCATAAGCGATTTCAAAGTTACATGGGGGGGGGGGGGGGGATTCTGGAGCTCTTCCCCCCGGTCCCAGATGGTCAAAAAAAGCCCGGTCTGAATAGGGTTAAGGAATTCATGGCTTTTCTCTTAATACAATATTGGTATCACAAAGATTCTTTGGACACCAATGTGCTTACAACCTAATTTTAGCTGTTGATAATTTCTCTTTATATGCACCCATCCCTTGTAAAACCTCGATAGCTGATTGCCCTCGTTAATTTGATCCAAAACACGTCCTCCTGCTTCATAATGTGAATAAAGTCTCAGCCAGGTCGACTAAAATTGGCTTTGCCATACAAAATAAGAGTGATTTCTATGCAAAAAGGTGGCTTCACAGGAGCAGATATCAATTAAAGTACAAAATGGCAAAATTGCGAGTTTATTCCGATGATTGGCTAATTACACAGCAGAATGGAGACTGGTCAAAGAATGGCGACTTCACCTGGAAAGAAACAGTTATTGTAATTTAACCAGGCAAATCTGCAGTGAAATAATACCGCCAGTATATATATATTTCAAAGAAATCAATAGGCTGATTTCGAACAATTTGATGTCAAGCGCCATCTTGTTTGGATTTATCTAGGCAGTCTTTATATTTTTAGCCCTGGTTGAAACTCGCCATATAATTGGCCCTACATTCACGTGTCTAAGTCTTGCTATATTCTCATTGGCACAGACCAAAACGCTGCAAGGCCCCTCTGGAAGGCTTGCTAAGTGAGATTAAACCACAGAATGAATGCAACAACAGATACAAACTTTTTTTCTCAGTTTTAATGTATTTACGTTATAAGTTAGTAATATCGAAAGCAAAGAAACCCGTAGCCCGTAGGTCAAAACGCTAGTTAGTACTCATGGAAGCCAGAAAAGAAAAATTTACTAATGCTTTTCGGGCAAAATAGATCTCTTCCTTTTTTACTTTTTGCGCAATCGCGTTCGAATTAGCCGCTTCGGTAGTTATGAATAATTAACTATGTCCAGCCATTCTGCCCGATGGCAAAGAATTTTACACGTTATCAAGGGGTAGCTGTTACGCCGCAAAATGCAATAATCGCCGCAAAATGTAATGCTAACGCAAAATGTAATAACAATCAACCAAAATGTAATAAAAGGTTAACGCAAAATGTAATAACATTTTAACGCAAATGTAATAACTTTTCTAACGCAAAATGTAATAACGTAAAATGAATAACACTCCAATTGCGTATTATTTAATGCTATCAGACGAAGTCAAAGTACGAAAGTATTTTACTGTGACTTATGCATTCCTTTCCAGCATATGTGGATTGAAATTAACTTTTTTCCATCAGTAAAATGATAATATGATTGAGCTGGAAAGCGAGACTTGTACATTGTGCAAAAATTAGTTCATCTATAGATGCAAGTTGAACGTTTCGGTAAAAGGCCGCATACGCGTCCCCTTCGGTACTGTGACTTTGCGCAAGCATGGTACGTTGAAGAGGATCTCAGTGGGGTGGTGGCTGCTGTAACGGTTAACGGTTTAGAAAAGATCTATCTCGTTCCATGTTTGCCAACGTGATGGTGACAAAATGAAAAACGTATTTCAATGCAGCACGACTGAAAGATCGTCGTCGACAACCGCCTTAAGCAATGTAACTATCCTGATATATATTTTTTGCACGTTTTCTGAACACAGGTTATAGTAGCCACCACCACAGTAACTTAACATAAACTGCACGACAGCCTGGAATTCGAGTTTGGAATCTTTTACTTTCCCACGAACGCCATAAACAACCACTATCATTTGACACCTTGTAAACTACCTTGTAATTGAAAACCCAAATCTGACATATATCCACGTCGCATTACATGTGATCACAGTAGGAGACGTTCGCTGTGAAAAGTAAAGACTATATATATATATATATATATATATATATATACTAATTTTGATTCCATAACAATAACCAGAAATAAGATATATTAAAGTTTTCGTAAAACACTTTCGTACTTTGACTTCGTCTGACATCATCGTCTGCAATTGAAGTGTTATTACATTTTCCATTATTACATTTTGCGTTAGAAAAGTTACATTTTGCGTTAAAATGTCATTACATTTTGCGTTAACCACTTTAATTATTACATTTTGTGTTGATTGTTATTACATTTTGCATTAGTATTACATTTTGCGGCGATTATTACATTTTGCGACGTAACAGAGCAGTTTTTTTTTTCACGGTTAAAAGAAAATCACTCTATTGAAATATACAATTGTAACATAATATGTTTGTACAAGGATACCTAGTGCTCTGTACAATTTTTAGAGAAAATCTTATGTTAAAGTGATTTTCGTAAGACCATGAAACAGTTACTAAGTTAGTGGGCACTAGTAGACACTATTAGACAATAATTCCATTGTTTTCTTTTGTTTAGTTTTAGCTAATTTTGACTAATTTTGATTAATTGCTAGATACTGTTTCGCGGTCTTATGAAAATCACTCTATTGGCATGGATTGGAAAGTTCAAGTGTCAAGAGATATAGTTGAAGTATGTAAAATAACGAGAGAAAATAAAAAAGGCCAATTCAGGTAAAGAAATGTTCGTGTCAAACAAAAATCTCTATGCTCTGACGACCATGGCCACATACATGTATTGGCGTGCAAGACACTGTGATATAGTAAGATCTGGCTGGCAATGGTTGAGAACTCCTTCATCCGATTGGGTTAACATAAGTGATGGGAGCTGCTTGGGCTTCGCCATTTCCCTGATCAAGGATATGTTGCCTTTGGTTGTCATTGTTCCGGATTTTGCGACATTTCCAGATGACCAATCCAGCAATAGCAATAGCTCCAAAAGCACCAATTGGAATAAAGATCTCTTCCATCAGCTCGTTTTGACTACCTGGACCGGCACAGACAAAATGTACACTATTAAAAGTACTACAGAGCTTTTGTTCAAATTCATACATAAACGATTTCTATGAGAAATAATTTGTATTTTGTTCTAAACAACAAGCTCCCTCACAACACACGAAAAATAAAGACCAAACAACATTTTCTGGTTAATAATGCCATAATAGGACGTTTCACTTTATTAAGCCCCACGCATTAACACATTTTTTAGTATTTTATAGTATCCCGTCGAAGAGATCGCGCAGTAGTCAGCAGTATCGATACAGATTTAGATTAAGATTTAAAGGTTCGTTCTGATTAACCATGTTTGCCTTATTGTGGCAACCTTTTGACAGACAAACGATGCAACCTCTCAAAAAGTGCTTAGCTATAAGCCAGACTCATATTCTTCGCATAATCTGAAACTATATTTAACTTACTTAATGGAGCAGGTGTTACTGTGGCTTCAATAGTACCAGTGGATTTGGTAGTACTGGGATTCTCTCGACAACCATTCGGACAAGCACATTTGTGCGTGAGAATGAATGCCTGCAGAAAAAAGGCCACAAGCATGTGAGAGAGACATGTACAAATGTTCTGGTAACTCTTGACATTTACTCGTGACATTTACGTCGCCAGGAGGAATTCTACTACTGATCTGAGCTATCAAATCCTTGTTTGTTGAGAGCAGTCAATAGACCGTTTGCATTATAACGTCAAACGCGCAAAGACTCGTGGAGACTGGGCCAAACGAGCAGTAACGATCGCGGCAAAATGATAAACGTGATAAATGAAAAAGGTTGTTCACTGAAGAAGACGTTCCTGACGCCTCGTTAAAAAAGCAAAATCAAAACAATTTTCATCGCGAGCAACTCATCATTAAATGATTGAAATCTTGAGGAGCTTAGACAAGTACAACTTGTATTAATTAAATTAAATTTTTACTGTATTTAAAATTTCTGAATGTAATGTATTTTTTATTAGACGCAGGGCCCCTATGGATACCAGCCTTGAGCTGAAAGGGCCACCCTGTTGAAATAAAGTTTTACAATTACAATTAAAATTGCAATTACAAGCTTGAAATGTGAAAACAAAAAGGACATGAAATGCTATAATCCTTAATGACAAGAAGAGTAAACTGTTTGCGAATGCAAGCGTACAAAGTTCAAAATAAACTAACCAGCAAAAAGCTTGGCACGTAAGTATAGTGTTAAAGGCTGGTTCTCATATAATCGTCCCGGTCGCCCCGGTCGTCCGAGTCGTTTCAAAACATTTTTGCAAACGACTCAGACGATCCGGACGACTCAAGCAATTTGGGTTCTCATATGATCGTCCCGGTCGTCTCGAACGTCAATAGCGCAGTCGTAAACTGTGTCCGACAACATGTTTTGGGCAATAATACTGCATTCTGGGGTAGATTTGGGTCGCTTCGATCGCCTCAGTCGTCCCGGTCGCCTGAGAGTAGTTCTCATATGATCGTCCCCGATTTTTCACGATCGTCCCAGTCGTCCAGATAGAACACAGTTCTATCCAAGCGACCGCGATCGTCCCAGTCGTCCGGGTCGTTTGCGGTCGTCCCGGGTCGTCTCAGACGTGTTCTCATATAATCGTCCCGGTCGTCCCGGTCGTCCGAGTCGTTTCAAAAAGTGTACGGACGACCGGGACGATTATATGAGAACACTTCTGAGACGACCCGGGACGATCGCAAACGACCCGGACGACTGGGACGATCGCGGTCGCTTGGATAGAACTGTGTTCTATCCGGACGACTGGGACGATCGTGAATAATCGGGGACGATCATTTGAGAACTACCTTATTCGTACTAAATTTCGCGAGGCTTTAATTTCGCGATTTTCGCGATTTGTAAAAAATCGCGAAATTAAAGACTCGCTAAAATTAGGATACGCGAAAATTAAACACGCGAAATTTAATACACTTCTATAATTGCTTTAATCAATGATTAACTGCGTTTATAGCTACATGGTAATTGTCATCTGTCTATTTATCTTCTACTTCAGCACTTTCTTCATCATTTTTTCATTCATCTATAGTTTTGTTCTGTTTCAAGGGTGTTAAGCATTTATAATCATTACAGAACTGTATGGCATAGGTATTTAAAATCATATTTTTACAATTGACTTTTTCAATTGACTTTTGTTAAGTACAATATTGCATTAGCATTTGATTGATTTGCAGTATTTGCTTGATTAGTCTGATTATAAACGCTATTTCTATTACCTAATTGCAAATCATGATTGCAAATCAATCGTCATTTAAGTGATCATTCAATAAAAAACGGTTTTCTAAGTCTGTCTTTTGTCAATTTTCGCGAAATTAAATGCCCTAAATTTATCATTTTTTGCAAAATCGCGAAAATTAATGCTCGCGAAATATTCGTGTTCCAAATTCGCGAAATTAAGTGCCCGCGAAAATTAGTACGAATAAGGTACTCTCAGGCGACAGGGACGGCTGAGGCGATCGAAGCGACGCAAATCTACCCCAGAATGCAGTATTATTGCCCAAAACATGTTGTCGGACACAGTTTACGACTGCGCTATTGACGTTCAAGACGACCGGGACGATCATATGAGAACCCAAATCGCTTGAGTCGTCCCGATCGTCTGAGTCGTTTGCAAATAAATTTTGAAACGACTCGGACGACCGGGACGACCGGGACGACCGGGACGATTATATGAGAACCAGCCTGAAAAGAGTTAAAAGCAAAACAACACTTTTGCTCGTCATTAAAATAGTTTAATCAGAAAAAACAACAATTTCGCATCTGCATTAAAACGTATAATTTGCACAACAACGGTTTTGCACGAGCATTTAAATAGTTTAATTAGCAAAACAAAACAACTTCGTTTGCTACCAGATAATTCAATTCCATAAAGTCAGAATATGCAATGCCCGCTACAAGGCATTACACCCATAGACTCCAAATGATCCTCAACCCCAAATTATCCCCGACTCCGAAATGATCTCAAAATAGTGCCTTATTTAGTGCCTATAACTTGTGCGGTTTTCTGACTTTGTCTGTCACTTTTAGCTACATTTCATAAGCCTCACACATCTGGATACACGATTATTTGTTCTCGAGCTGGCCATATCTTTTTAGCTTTCACATTTCAGGTAGCTCTTGCCGCTAACGCGAAGGTCATGAGTCCACATCCCATGCAAAAACTTCAAATATTTTTTTCAGACTGTATTGGCAATTTTATTAATTGAGCTCAAAACTGCGAGTCAGGATCTATTCTATATTATACAATGAACTGAATAATACGCGCTCTCTGATTGGTCGATGATCTATCAGAGTACAGACGCACGGCTGACGTCATATAAAAATTGTTTGCTTTGTTTTGTCCAAAATGGCGCACAGTTTTGAAAATGTTTGCCGAGATTATTCTAGATTGAACAAGCGAAAGCCTCGAAAAATGTTTAGCAGGAGCTGTTTACGAGCAAGTAAAAAGAAGAAACCAAGACGAAAATTGTTCTTGGCGACTTGAAAAATACCTAAACTGGATTAAATCTTCGAACAGTCGAGCGCTACGGGGCAAGATCGTAATTTTACTCTTTTTATTATTCTGTTCATTATATAAAACAAATAGATTCCATTTGGCCGTGTGTCTGTTCAGTTATAGATTACAGAAGACGTCAAAATGTAGTAAGAACATCAGTGACACACTCGCCTGCGGCTCGTGTGCCACTTTTTTTGTTCTTACCACATTTTGACGTCATCTGTGATCTATAACTGAACAAACACGCGGTCAAATGGAATCTATTTGTTAATTTCATTATATTCCCGCAGCATGTGTATGTTTTGTAAGCATTTTTTATACCAGAACAGTTAATTATAAGAAACATGTTGTTGGTAATGGTGAGGATGTTAGTTGCAGGTCCATGCAGGATAGAAAGAGTTTAACGTTACTTACCCTAGGATTGTTAAGATCCTCGTGATTATATACTTCAAACCTGGCTTTCTCTTTAGTCTTTAACGTGGGATTGCACTGCAGCTTGATTATTACCTTCCATCCTGGAAACCTTAATGTAACGAGTAACCATCATTATTAACCCTTTCACTCCCAGAGTCAATTATGGAGACATGTAGTGTAGCTCTAACGTTTGAGTCTGTGGACGAAATCCTATGGTGTGACCATTCAAATGAAACCTGTTCGGCAGTACTTTTGCATGGTACCATTTGTTCTAACTTTTGAGTCTGTTGATGAAATCCTATGGTGTGACCATTCAAATGAAACCTGTTCGGCAGTACTTTTGCATGGTACCATTGGTTCTTACTTTTGAGTCTATGGACGAAATCCTATGGTGTGACCATTCAGATGAAACCTCTTCAGCAGCACTTTTGCTTTGTACCATTTGTACTAACTTTTGAGTCTGTTGATGAAATCCTATGGTGTGACCATTCAAATGAAACCTGTTCGGCAGTTCTTTTGCATGGTACCATTTGTTTTATAATATTTTATAAAATAAAATTGGGGATTTTATATGAATTTTTATCTTTGGCACTCTTGGGGATTAAAGGGTTAAATAATTTCGTATTTTTGACGAGTTGATAAAAGGTTAAATGTGCAATAACAGACATTCTTAGTTTTCGCGGACGCTTGACTTTGACATTGATATTGACATTGGTTTGTTGGATTTCAACACTGTTACATTAATTAATATAGTACGTCGAACGTGTACAGCAGACGTGATGTCGCATGAATATTCTATATGATAATCTAAGCTAATCTAGAGAACATCTTTACGAATGACTTGCAGAAATAATTATTACGATTTTATACCAGAAAAGAGGGATGATTTATTTTTCTTTCATTGAAATCATTTCTTCGTGGCTGTTGTGTACATGAGTGATTAAATTTAAGACATGTATGTACAGTTCTCTAATAATTCGTTCGTGTCACTTTTCAGTTTTTTACGCTATTCAAGTGCTCTCAAACAAGAAGAATAAAGAAAACGAATATTTTTCACAAGATGAGTGCTTGAGTATCAGTATGAACTGTCCTTTGGTTTAATCAAAAAGAAGACATCGAAAGCCGCCGCACTTTAATTGACACAGGTTTCAAGTTAATCATCATCGCCATGGTTTATCTGCTTCTTTGTTACGTTAACTGATTGTTTGCATAATTTTATCACAGCCCTATTTTCAATAGCTTAAGGAGACATACTTTATTTAGTATTTTATTCAATAATAAACCCGTCGTTTTCTTGAGTCACAGAACAAAATGCGTTAAAGCAACGATAGAAGTGTAAAACAGGACGAAAACAAACGAGGCACAATTGCTGGATAAAATAAAGTACCTACTGTTGATTGGTATATTCCAGCTGAGGCGTCTTTAATTGTCTATCATAACCACAAAAAAATTTGCTCTGACTTCCTATAACTTGGAAACTTGCCAGATTTTCGGTCCACATACACATCTGAAACATGCAAAATTAGAATTTTATATTATGTGGGATGTTATATGGAATATCATACATTGCAAATGTACAGATTATGAATCCAACTTAAAATTGCGTTTTCCACCATTACAAGACATTACTGCTCCCGAGCACATGGTTCAACTCGAACGGCTTCCCAGCCTACACCGCGGTGAATAATACAAAGTCACACACATTATTCAGTCTTAACACATTGTGTCACACACACACACACCGCGCTGAAATCTGGTTAGTTGCTTCCATAGACTAATTCCGATATATTAAAATTCATACTTGGCTCCGAGGCTTAGGGGAATAAAACAAAAGAAATCACATCGAGGTTCAGGGATGAATAATTAATTTGTTTTGTTTTATTCCCCTAAGCCTCGGAGCCATAGCTTAACTATGTAATAACGAAATCAATCTTTGAAATTGCAGCGAACAACCAGAATTGCAAAAGCGTTCACCATTGGGTCAGGATAGATGTTTTCCATTTTAAGCCTTACTATATACAACTAATTGAAGAATCATTGTCGAGAAAAAAAGCACATAGCATAAAGACAGATAGATAACCTTTATTTATACACGATTTGTATAAAAGGTAAAAGCTTGTGGGGTTGTGTGCAGCAATCTATATATAAAAGCTAATATATATAGATAGCCTGAGCCTAACAGCGTCGCTCTTTGAACAGTAAGCCGATGATAAACTTAACTGAGGTGAAAGGTCGGAAGCACAAGAATAAAATTGACGACCGGGCCTATCTTTTAATTTTAGAAATTCTCAAAAACAGACTTACGCGACCGTTTGCACAGTACATTTAGACCGTACAAAAGTTCACAAAAACAACTTTTTCTCCGTCTAGAATAATTAGTACGACTAATTTCCAAATAAAATACACCTGCTGCTTATAAAAATTGTCCGAGAAACTGATTTGGAAATCAAAATTGCAAAAAATACACAAACATATTTGCATAAGACCACGCGTGTGAAGTATCCAAGTCTTGTTTTGTTTTGTTTACATAAAATCGCTTTTCAACCTATGTAATGAATGAACAAACACATAAAAATGGACAACACAATCTTCTTTCGAAAAAATTAATTCAAATCTCCATAAGTTTGTGTTTAAAAGCAAAACGCGAACCATTAAGAGGCCGAGATGTCTCCGGTGAAAGAAATCAAAACAACTGAATTTAATTGAGCGAGTGTTATAAACAATTCTCCCGAAAACTAGCGAGAACACAAAAAAGTCAATCACAGATTGATATCAACATAAATTCCCATCGAAAAATGTATTTTGTTTTACCTTTAAGTCCATCCACTGCTTGGAAATTGTTTAAATCTCCGCTTCTTCAGTTCTGAAACCCGAAGTGACAAACATCTTCCCGCATTGCTCCCATCCTCGAAGCAAGATTTTATCTCTGAAAGCTCTTCTATTTCCACTATAGCGGCTTCTGAGTATCCCATAATTAGTATCCCTGTCTTGAGTAGCAAACCGCGAAAAAATTCAGGAGAATAACGACTTTAATTTAAACGGTTTTCTCCGCTAAAACACAGCAGTGTTTTCCCAGGTGACTTGAAAATTGCAAAGATCCCGGTGTGGCGTCATACGCGCATGTTTTGCGACGGTCTACGCGCCCGCGAGTTAATAGCCCTAAGCGACGGCGGCGGACGACGGACGACAGCGGCGGACACATAACGCGCCCGCGAAACATTCCGCTAGCCATGACCATGAAAAATGACGGCCATGGGTTCTATGGTTCTATGGTTCTCTGGTTCTATGAGTATGGAGCTGCGCAGCCAGGCCTTCGGCCCGGCGAGAGCTCCGCTACAAAGCAATAAAATAATATATATATATATATATATATATATATATATATATATATATATATATATATATATATAGATATATATATATATATAGATAGCCTGAGCCTAACAACGTCGCTCTTTGAACAGAAAGCCGATGATAAACTTAATTGAGGTGAAAGGTCGGAAGCACAAGAATAAAATTGACGACCGGGCTATCTTTTAATTTTAGCAATTCTCAAAAACAGACTAACGCGACCGTTTGCACAGTACATTTAGACCGTACAAAAGTTCACAAAAACAACTTTTTCTCCGTCTAGAATAATTAGTACGACTAATTTCCAAATAAAATACACCTGCTGCTTATAAAAATTGTCCGAGAAACTGATTTGGAAATCAAAATTGCAAAAAATACACAAACATATTTGCATAAGACCGAGCGAGTGAAGTTTACAACTATAAAATCCAAGTCTTGTTTTGTTTTGTTTACATAAAATCGCTTTTCAACCTATGTAATGAATGAACAAACACATAAAAATGGACAACACAATCTTCTTTCGAAAAATTTTATTCAAATCTCCATAAGTTTATGTTTAAAAGCAAAACGCGTACCATTAAGAGCTCATCGAGGCCGAGATGTCTCCGATGAAAGAAATCAAAACAACTGAATTTAATTGAGCGCGTTATAAACAATTCTTCCGAAAACTAGCGAGAACACAAAAAAGTCAATCACAGATTGATATCAACATAAATTCCCATCGAAAATGTATTTTGTTTTACCTTTAAGGCCCTCCACTGCTTGGAAATTGTTTAAATCTCCGCTTCTTCAGTTCTGAAACCCGAAGTGACAAACATCTTCCTGCATTGCCCCCATCCTCGAAGCAAGATTTTATCTCTGAAAGCTCTTCTATTTCCACTATAGCGGATTCTGAATATCCCTTAATTAGTATCCCTGTCTTGAGAAGCAAACCGCGAAAAAATTCAGGAGAATAACTACTTTAATTTAAACGGTTTTCTCCGCTAAACACAGCAGTGTTTTCCCAGGTGACGGAAATTGCAATGTTGTTGAGTGGCGTCATACGCGCATGTTTTGCGACGGTCTAGCGCCCGCGAGTTAACCCTAGGCGACGGCGGCGGCGGCACACAACGCGCCCGCGAAACATTCCGCTAGCCAGGACCATGAAAAATGACGAGGATGGGTTATATGGTTCTCTAGTTCTATGAGTATGGCGCTCCGCGCGGGCCTTCGGCCCGCAGAGCTCCGCTATAAAAACTATAATGAGAAAACAATATTGAATAAAAATAATAAGTTAGTTAATGGCCCAATCTATATTCAAACATTGAGAATGATGAAAATTTAATATTTTAAAAATGATTCTAGGAGCATGGAAAATAGGGCTTGATAAATTTATTCTTTTCTAAAGGATTTTGAGAGGATGATTTTGCGCATACTTTGTTATAACAATGTTCAATTTGTAATCGCATAAGCCCGAGTAAAATTAAGGATTTTAAAATATCACGCGTGTTTTAAAGCTGTAGAAATTGCACGAGTCGCGAAGCAACTCGGGCAATTTCTACAGCTTCTGAAAATAAAGTGATATTAATCCTTAATTTTACGAGGGAACATGCGATTTCTTGTTTATAATGTAGAAGGCAAAATTATAGGGAGACCTTTTAGAGTTACTCGAAACCGACCCGAAATGAAAATACTTTCTCGCAAAACTGACAACAAAAACTTTTCAACTCACTGTTGTTAAATAAATTTCTAATGTCAAAGATACATTTGGCTGTTATGTACATCTAAAGAACATAACCTGATTTTTATCGATAAAAGACACTTTACGACAAAAACAAAGCAAGTTTTATTTAAGCGTACCTCTGTTTTGAAGTTTTTGCCGCTTTGCCAACAACAACAAATGGCGAGAGTTCAAACTTCCTTGCACGTTTGGCGATTTAATTGCTTTTTTTCACTTCTTTTAGCCTTATTCGTTCTCCTGTTAAACGTATATTTTCCCTTTCAGCAAAATCTTTCAAAGTACTTTTCTTTAGGTCCGCAGAAATTCGCATTTTTTCAATGAAGTAATGGAACTTTAAAACCTTTTGTCGTCATGAATGAATTTCTTCGAGGTCTTCAACGTCGCAAACTGGCCTGCAGGCGCCTAGTTAATCCAATATTTGACACAAACAATCGCTTCCTGTTTGGCGTAAAATGCTGTAATTCACCTGTAGAATTCCTTTCTTAGGTATCTTCCGATTTCATTCTTTTTTCTATAACAAAATCTCCGGCGAAACATGCGAGCGCTCCGTTTGTAAATTTTCTTAAAAATTCCGCCAAGCCAACTGAATGCAACGAGAACGACGCCCTCAACCAATTACGAGTGAGAAATTTTGATGCTCGAACAATCAGGAGCGAGTAATTTTGCCCTCAATTAAGAAAAAATGCCCTCTTCGTCAGCCAATCAACATTCAGTAATTTTGTTTTTTTTTTCGTTTCCAGAGAACCGTCGTATCGTTCATGGTGTAAACGTTTTACTCGACAACGTTTTTTCAATCAGGTGTATAGAGCGTATGCACTCACGTGGCAAGCAGCTATGCAAATTTATTGGAACAAAAGAAAGTGTTAACATAAGAAAAGCGTTCAAATCCCACAGGATTGTTTTGGTACACCAACATGGCCGCCGTTCTATTGTTTTGGTACACCAATATGGCCGCCGTGACGTCATGTGCATACGCTCTATACAAAGAATGTTGAGCATATAAGTAACTCAGATTTCCACAGCTTTCATGGGAAACAAGGGCCTTGGTCTGCGATAAATGTTAACAGTTATCAAACACTTACAGCTACGTCATCACCGAAGCAGTTACCAGTCTCACCGAGCGAGAAGCTACTGCACGGGTTATAGCTGTATTTCCATTGACCTGAACCTGGTGCTGTAAACCTGGTGGAAAATACAAATATATTTATTTTAACGCCACCCCACTGTCCCGCCCAAATAACAAAGTTGGCAATTGGTGTTCTTTATTGGTGTTTTCCAAAACAACAGGAGCAGTGTTCTATGTAAAAAAAAACCCAGACCTTTGCCGTTCTCTGTTAACATCACCATATAGCTAAAATATCACATGAAGCTGTTTGAAAAAGAGCAATATTCCTAGTCGCTTCATGCTATAGAAACCGGGTTTAAGCTCCGGCCGTTATGAGCCTTCTGGCTCGGGTGCGCGACTTTTATATAGACAAAATAACGGCTAAAAAGTCAAAATACCAGAATAATGGCAATTTTGACCGCGTTTCGTGAAGTCAAATTTGATGAACTGTAATACTCTTCTATCCTGTACTTTATCCCCAAACTATGTACTGCTTCTGTTTTTCTCTATATAATCTTTTTATCCAATTAATTTGTATAGAGCAGTTGTCAATTCAGTGTCGTAAAACCAAAACCAAAGTAATTACTCTGACCAATCACAGCAGTCGTAATTATTCCAATGGACCAATGATAGCTCGAGGCAATTACATGTCGGCCGCGCCAAGCGCGGGAAAGTCACGATTGATTTTACTTCTGATTGGTCGAGAAAGTGACGCGAGATTTTTTAGCCAATCACAAAGCGTAGCAATGCAAAACCAAAGGAATTGACGGCATTTGGGGATACAACATGGAAATAAAGTAAACAAAATTTTGTTATTTCGGCGGACTGTCCCGCGGGACAGTGTCCCTTTGATATGAATTGAATGGAGAAAAGATAAATAACCGATTTGGCTTCTTGTGATTCTTGCTTTGCTGACCTTGGTTTCCCATCGTTTCTTTGTAATGGAGCTAAGTTATAAATCCCGTCGTGGTCTGTGCATGCACAGCTATAGTTGAATTGAGGTATTGTCTTGTTTCCATTTGTTCCTTGATATTGAAAGGAACTGAAGAGTAATACTGAACACATGAAACATCTCATCCATCTCAACGAGGACATGGTGCTGCAATCACTAAACATACATTTGAAGTTAGTTAACATAAGTAATGCAAAATCCAAATACCATGTCAATACTGATATCCGTCCATTAGTTCATAGAGGTGTCAACCTTTGAAGATTCGCGACTAGTCCAGCGCCGTAACTATGAAAGTATTAAACTAAAACTTGGTATATAGCTATTTCAATTACGTTGTCGGATGAAAAAGGCGAAAAGCCAAGACCACAAGGTAGTGTGGGATTTTTATGCAATGGCTATTAACCCTAACCCATACTACCTTGTATATGTTGTGGTGCAATTTTGTCCTTGGTGCAAATTTTATTTTCCTTTGTTTTGGGGTATGGTAATGTCTGATAATGAGTTTTAAACAAAGGAAAATAAAATTTGCACCAAGGATAAAATTGCACCACAACATATACAAAGTTGATAAAGTTACCTGGTCGACATAAAGAAATCGATCAACAGTACATACATTTGAGAGCTCGATCACTTGGGAATCATCATTTTTATAAAAACAGTTTGATATGACACAATTCAATGACCCTTTCAAGACTTTTTTACCACAATAGTTTTGATATATGCGTTAATATATTTCTTTGGTTAGTTGATAGAAATTGAGATTCTAAACAGGAATTGCATAATTATTTTGAGACGTAGGCCGTGAAAGGGTGATATTTTACAAAGTATACATGTACTACTGATGTCTTGGAACAAATTCAATATGATAATCTTTGAACTGATGATTATGATTCTTGACAAAGGTAGCTTTTTGAGAAGGGCAAATGAAACTCCTTTCTTCACTCAAGAATCTGAACAGATCTAACATGCCTTTAGAAAGCACTGAAATGATATAAATTCCTTGTACATTGTAAATGCCATTTTTAGGTAAGATGTGAAGGAAGTTGAAGGAAATATGTAACAAGATTAAACATTGTTGTTATGACCTGACGTTGACAGATGTAAAGAAGTTTAAAGTTCCCATAAAAAAATTATGACAAACTAAACACCAGTTAGCAATTCAGTTTGGATGTTTAAAGATGCTTTGCATATATATGATATATGAAAGAGAAACGCTCGCTGGAAGCTAATTATCAGGCTTTTCGAAAGTCGATTTAAGGTACGTTAAGTGAACTTGTGTAGTCACACAGAACTTGCCCGGTTTTCTATGAGTTTACCGGCACAGTAGTAGTAAATAAAACGCGCTACCTCAGTTATTTTTTAAATTAAGATGGCGCAATACTGACTATCATTTTGGCGTGTAATCAACGAAGCGAAACATCTTTTGTCGGTCCGTCTGGCCCAATTACCTTGACGTGACTTGGCCAAGACCTGATTCGGTTGTTGCTTCGTTTGTCTGGCTTGTTGGGGCTAGTTTGCGTACCGATACATTATTTGGTCTATTACTTATTCAGACAACGTACCAGTTTGCCATTCTAAGAATTCTAAAAATATACATATTACTAAGTTGTAACAAAGTCCAAGTCTTGCTGGGAAACCCCCTTTTAAACTTGATACGCCAATGTTTCTCCCTGCCAGTAGATCAAAGTATTTCACTTTCATTTTGGTTAATGGAAATTTTAAACAAGACTATAACAACAAAAAATATTTAAACTGTTATTAGATATTAAGTTTTCTTCTTAAAGAATGGATATGCTGAAAATAATACCATGTAATAGACGAGCAATAAACATACACACTCGATTACACTTCCGGCTTTCGTTTGAAATCGCAATTATTTTGTCCGCAATTAACGCTTTGAGAACGTTATCTTACCTTCCCACTTATTTCAAAAATAAATACTCAAAGAAAGTCACCAAAGCTTCTAAATACTTTGCATTTTAACGTGTAAACTATAGAAAAACAACTTCCGCTTGAAACCCAGTAGAGATTGTTGTTACATATAACCTCAACAGTGAACAGCGATCATAAATAACTTCAGTTCGTTGCTTACCATAGGAAACAATGACGATTCAACTCCAACAACCATGCTTTAGCGGATTAAGCTGCGTTGCAAATGAGAAATATTTGTGCTCATACGAAAGAGCAATCCGTTCATGAAAGCCACACCGTTAATTTTTTTTTCTACCGGCCTCGTTTGGTCAGCGGATGTTCACTGGATCAACTTATTCCTAAGCGGTATCCCCAGGGATATCGCATTCCAATAAGTGTTTTAGTGTGACACGTGTGTGACCATAAATATTATGGTTTTTATGGGAACTTCAACGGTCGTTTAAAACAGGACCAATTTTAAGTTTAGGTAAAATGAAATTATTTAGACATTTCTTTGTGGTATTTGAAATTAGTTTTTTCTTCTAACCGCTTTTTCCTGTATACTTTTATAACTGAAGTTGAACGCGTGATCGAATTCAGTGACGAAGTGGCAAGGTGAGAAACAATTTGAACAAAATTTAACAAATTTACACCGGTTTTCCGTGGTGCGGACTCTTATTTACCACGATTTACGTCATCACATGGTCAAAATGTTGTGGAGTGGCAAACTCAAAATGTTGTGAGTCAGCAACAAATTTTGACCATGTGATGACGTAAATCGTGGTAAATAAGAGTCCACACCACGGAAAACCGGTGTAAATTTGTTTTCTACAACAATATTTAGAAAATAAAAGGCAGTCGAGGACTGCATGGGCTTCTGCCGTAATATATATTTGGACTGTAGAGGGAATGGGTCAAAGCAAATTACAGAAGAAATTACCGACCAATGGCAACAGATGTGGAAGGTTTCAGGAGGCTGCAACGTATATAGATAATTCATTACTATAGCTTCCGTTCAACTATGTATTTTGACCATTGGATCCCGAAGGATAGGTTTTGAGTGCCGAAGCACTAGTTTTGTATCCCGAATAGAGTGCCCAAGCACTAACTAAATATCGCCAAAGATTCGTGTCGAGAAACAAAGCCCAATTGGAGTCTTCTTAAGCCAAAGGGAATTTGATGATGCAACATGAACTACAAATGATCGACGAAACAAACAATTCATGTCAGTGGGTTTTCTGTAACGAAATCTGGACAAATTGCTATCAAAATACCTTTGAAAACTTCCAAACGCAAAAGCTTGGTAGATTTTATAAAGAATATTGTTGGTTACAGAAGCAAAATAGTGCAAAGACATCGTACTAACTTACCTATCAAATCCCGTTGCGAGAAACCAAAGCACATGGGCAACGCTGTCATAACGTTCACTGCCGATATATGATCGGCAAATACTCGAGAAGTCAATAAAAATTGTCGAGTCAGACCATTGGCGACTGTCAACTCGACGTATACTCGAGAAGTCAATAAAAATTTTCAAGAGTCATAGGCGACTGTCAAATCGATGTGTTTTCGGACGCGAAAGCGAGGTTTGCAGAAGAGACCGGTACTGGAAAGGATAATAAGAGAAGTACTGGACACGATAGGACTTACATTACATTACATTACATTACATTACATTACATTACATTACATTACATTACATTACATTACATTACATTATAAACACCATGACATAGGGCTTCCAGCTTCCTGAAGAAGCAGAAGCCCAAAAATACAAGGAAAAATCGACGTCTTGTTACAAAACGTGACAGCAAAGAAAGAGCAAGCGTTGTCTATAACTTTCTCGTAATCTGATTGTTTTTTTTTTCAAGCGCGCTTGATGTTAGCGTCAGCACCGTTGTCTGGACTCTCATTTACCACTCACGTCGACCAATCAGATTGCGAGTTTAGCGGCAATTGTGGTAAAAAAACCATATTCACTCAAAAATCGAAATAAATCCAGAAAAATATAACTCCTTGCCTACCAAGCTTTATAGAATCTTACAGTCCTAAGGTTCACATCTCTACTTCCTTCCTAACATTTTTGGGGCACCACGTTGTGAGTACCCTGGGTTTGAAAGGTTCTCCAACAGTATAGGCTTGTGCGAGAAGTCGGGGCCAGTTTTTGTGGTGCTTTATTGACCTCGGTTTCCCATCTTTTTTTCTAATGGAGCTAAGTTGTAAATCCTGTCATGATCCGCGAGGTATTGTTTTGTTTTCATTTTGTTTTCATTTGTTCCTTGATATTGAAAGGAACTGCAGAGTAATAGAGAACATATAAAACATGTTGCTGCAATCACTAAACATTTAAAGTTACTTAACATAAATAATGCAAAATCCAAACACTATTGCAGCTCGTTTTCGTAGGCTTTGTAGTTTTTAATTATCTCGTGATAAGAGGTTTACAACATCGCAATAGCCAAGAATTGGTAGCCCGGATTATAGAATTATAGACTACAAGTGCTGCTTGTTTTGAGATAAGAGGCCAGATGCTTTCCGGAAGGTTAGGGTGACCCGATTTTGATATATATTAAGAAAAGCACCTTTTATAATAAAATTTTTCATTGGTTTGCCTGATCAACCCAGTGGTCTAGTGGTAAAGGAGAGATGTTAGTATGCACAGGTTCCGGGTTCGATTCTAGGTAATTAATTGCATTTTTCTTTTTCTGATAGAAAAAATAATTCTAAAATTGGTGAAAATGTTTCTAAGTGTCGCTAAAATGGCATCGACCGTTTACGAAAGGGACAATTGCAGCGCCGAGAGTCCCGTTTTTGCCTCTCGGGTGGGGTATTCCTCTCGAAAAGGTTATTTAACGGTACATTGGTGAAATTCAATAGGAGGTTTTCACGTTACGTCACGGCGGCCATGTTGGTGCACACCTACAAAAGAATTTTAACAAACATCTTTTGTATGTGCACCAACATGGCCGCCATGGCTTTGCCATTTGACTCCCACAGGACTGAAGGTCGCGTGAGTGAAACCAGCAATACTGAATGCGTCGTTAATGGCCCTTATCGTAGATGAGTACGCCACGCCAACATATCAGCGGTTTCTCGCTTTCTTGGCCCAATAGTCTCGTTTTGATGTTTATGCTCATCGTCGTCAGAGGTTCTCGTAAACATCAAAACGAGACTATAGGGTCAAGAAAGCGAGAAACCGCTGATATGTTGGCGTGGCGTACTCGTCTACGATAAGGGCCACTGTCACATATTTAATATTTTTGCCATTTTCACTCTTCATTTAATAATTCACAAGTTATATCTTAAGATATTTTTAGAAATGAATAATGAAACAGTGTGACTGACACTTATGTCCAGAAATACAGGCAAGTATTGTTTAACGAGTACTTCATATTTGACAGAGTTGTTCGTCGTTTATATATTACTTCATAAAGTATGTGACAGAATTTTGTAAACATTCTTTATGTGAGGGCACTTTGTGATGCCAGTCATGGAGTAGTGTGGCCCCATCTAACTACATAAGATAAGATAAGATAAGATAAGATAAGATAAGATAAGATAAGATAAGATAAGATAAGATAAGATAAGATAAGATAAGATAAGATAAGATAAGATAAGATAAGATAAGATAAGATAAGATAAGATAAGATAAGATAAGATAAGATAAGATAAGATAAGATAAGATAAGATAAGATAAGATAAGATAAGATAAGATAAGATAAGATAAGATAAGATAAGATAAGATAAGATAAGATAAGAACTTTATTAATCATTTCTGGATACATCTCCCGTTAACATGATTGCTTTATATTTTTAATATATTTTTCTTTTTTTCATCAATTATCACTCGTTCGGTGCATCATACAATTCATTTTAAATAATACTTCACCATATTATACCATGTAAACATGGTGTAATATAAGGCGTCTCAAACAGGCACACTAGCTACTCCGGTTTTGTCGAAAACATCTTTGTTTGGCACCGTGATATCGCTACACGAGCTCGAGCTCGCTGACTTTGTCAAAGATGCATATTGTAAATTTGCAGTATTCCCTGCGTCATTCAACTTAGGAAAAATGTTTCTACTTCTGTCAGTACCGCTGTCTTCTTCACCAATGAGACGCCGTCTCTCGCCAGCTTCGTTTGAAGTGTTTTGGCTTTTGAGTAATAGCCAGATGACGACGATACTGATTACAATGAACACAAATACCATACTCCCAGCAGCAATAATAACTGGTTCCCAGATGTACTTCCATGGGCTATCTGAATATGAACAAAGAAAAATCGTTATCTTATTGTTTTTTCTTCACCAGAGTCGGTTTACCGTAAATCCTCTGTTAAGCCCCAACCTCCCCCGCCAAACCAATACACCCACCCCAACCCAACCCCCACCCCCCTCTGGCTCGTAATTCATTCAGGTTTATCCTACATTTTCAACGATGTTTCTCACTCTCTGAACCCAATTTTCATATATCATGAACCGGACCTGAAAAGTCGACCTCCCATTCATCCCGACGTCTATTTCGCGAGCAAGAAGCAATTCATTATCAGGTCTTGCAATAGAAATCCAATACGAGGGACTGGGCCTTTGCAAAAAAAATTATAAAAAAAGATGTTTAGATGATATTGATGTAAAGCTAAAAGTACCAATAATTATAATAATTATAATTATAATAATTATATTATATAATTATTATATAAGATCTAAAAGAGGGAATGGATCTGCTAATGTGTTTTGAGTGGAAGAGTTGATTGGAGTACTGAATGCGATCAAAAAGAGATCTTACAAAGAGCATGTGGCTGTTAGGGTATATGTTTGATATCATCTCCTTTTTTCTTGCAGTGATGGTACCATTTACCAATCCCGAGACAGTGTTACTGTATTTCACCAGAAAGTTCTTGTTTAACGCATGTGATAATATTTTTTTAACTCAGTTGTTTAGAAAGGGTTGCTGTAATATTCGATAGTTGTTACTATTCAAGTTTCTGCCGGAAGTTTAAAGTAAAAACAAAAACAGACATTACTTGTGTTCAATTGCGTATGGGCTTTTTTCTCCACTTTCAACTGTTGCTCACATTGTGAGACCCGAATGCGATATATATACGGTCCTTTATTCTAATTCGAATTTATAAAAAAATCGATCAACACCTCAAAAGTGACTCCATCGTGAAACAAATAAATAAACATTCAGCTATCTTACACATTACGATGAACAATCAACCACATTTTCAATAACAACTTCAATATTGTCTCGATTCGGACCAACAAGTGAAACTAAAAATATTCCGAATAAACAAGAATCCGGAATAGTGTCAACAAGGCATTATCGATTACTTACATGAGGGAGTTGTAGTCTTGGTAGAAACAGGTGCAGGTTTGTTGGTACTAGGAATAGGTTTGGTAGTACCAGGAGTAGGTTTAGTAGTAGGATCCAATGGACAACCACCCGCACACGCGCAAATGTGGGACAAAAAAAAATTCTGTTGAAAAATAGGAACATAAAATGTAAGTACTAACAAAATTACTGTTTAGATTTTCAATAAACATGTTAATCTAAAACAAAACTTTATGTACTTGTGTATCAATTGGTTGCAATTTAACTGCTATTGCAGGAATTTTGAGTGATTAAAAACTGCAAATTGCTGTTAAGAAACAGAAAGTTTCCTTCTTTCTTTTGAATTGTGAATCGAAGCAAGTTGCAATAAACTTTCCAGTTTATTTCACTTTGATATCTATGCCACGCACGTAACACTTCTACACTTGTTACGAATTATTTGTTTACTGTTTAGGAAGCCTGTGATTCATAATTATTTGCAGCGTCAGTATGGTTATGCTTTTTTAAGACGGGTCGTGTCTCCCTTTCGTTTTCGTGCACACGCTTTAAAGGGGTTATGTCACGAGGTGACACGCATGCTTACAATCTTGCATTGAACAAGAAGCTGTACACAGTTTGAACTCGTGGCATCTTTAACACATTTCAGTATTGATTCCCGAGTGTTTTTACTGCTTTCACGGAGAATCATAAATTATCGCTAAAAGTAAGACTACAATACAATCACTTCATTAACACTTAAAACCTCGATCGCTAAGCAAATAGCAAGCCGGAACAAACATCTCACAGCAATAAGCGCCGAACAGAATATTAAAAGATTCTATCCATCCATGAACGCCTTGCATTGTCTTTAAAACTTGTACGAAGTAATTTTTTCTTCTCAAGTCAACGCACGGAGAGATTTTTCCGCCATTTTGAAATCAAGAGCGAGATCACGAGGTCGCGTGTCAACCAATCAGAACAGTGAAACTAAAATAGGCTTGTATAAATGTGCATACGCTAATGTGACACAAATCTCCAACTTGTCGGTTGCGCCATGAGTAAAAACGTTGATAGAAGATAAATCGTTTATTAGATAAATCACTTTGCAGTCCGAAGACTGAATTACGTTATAGTTAATTTACATTATAATAAAAAGCATAAATAAATAAATATTAATATAATAGATACTAAAATTTGATAATGATTGCATACAAGACATGATCATATTTAAAGGTTGTGTCCTAAAATAAATCTTAAAAATTAGTAATCTACATTTTTGAACTATGGCTGATCATAAAAGATTTCTTGAATCGATCTGTTCTACACACGGGGATGTTAAAAGTTCTTGAATGTCTTAAATCTCTGCAACTGATATTTCTTGCTGGGAGAAGAGCCGCCGTTTTTCAGAATACGCCATCGCATTAGAAATTAGGCACAATCCATTCAATGCTGGGGTGCTGTGTACTCCGAAATATCTCAAATTGTTCATACATGTCTTGATTTAGGTTTGGTTATTTTACCGATGTTTGAATCGTACGGCAATATCTTAATGTCTATAATAGAAGTATGCAGTGGAAATCAGTCGAGTATGGACGAAGGCAGTTTTCCGAGCCAACCTAGTTGCTGGATCGCTGTGGAATCAAGCATGAAGTTGTCAGATTTTCCTCGGTTCTAGCACCGTTGTGGTATGTTTTGAATTCTTTAACTTGCAATGGTTATCTATCTGATTTGGGAATCGTTCTCCTAAATACCGACGTCGCCGGTTCTTCGATCTGTCCAATGTTCTAGCGATATCAGGCGCATAGCTGGGGTTTCAGAAGGGGTGTTCGTATTTATCTTTTATGGACCAACAGCTGGAACATTGGGGCAGTGTTGCTGTCTTCCTGCAATTCTTGATGCTGTTGGAGCAACACATATTTTCTATGCCATGGCTAGAGCTAGATCGTAGATGATTGTCTGAAAGGTTGCGGTTTTTACGGCAAAAACATCAAATATCATAAGAATTTCAGGATCCCTAACATTTCAGGATTCCTAACATTTTTCCTTTGCACTGGATGGAGTCGAGACATCGGAAGAGCTTAGAGGATACAAACAACTCGTTTATATTAACATTTCTTCTGGCTTGATCACCAGCACATAATTTAAATGCTAAATAATCAGCGTTTCATCTTCAGTCCGCCATTATTGATCTTCAAAGGGGGTTCGTTCGAACCTCGAATCCCTCGAACCCCCTCCCCTCCCCCTCCTCCTACGCGCCTGGATATTCTGGACGATTCTGTAGCGATAATTCACTGATCGGTGAACGTAAATTGATTTAGCCTTCCTATCTAAGAATTCAACTGGATCGTCCTTGATTTCTCATTGCATGGATGAAATTAATGACTGAATAGGATTTTTGTGACAATTGTGATCTTTGTATCTTTAAAATAGCTCTAGTTTTCACCATGTGATTATGTGGTAGTTGAGCGTTATGTTATATATGGTATATGTCATATATTATCTCACTGTTGACAAAAAATGGCACACTTTGGTATAAAAACCTAGTCGGCATAGAAACTTCGCTTTGTAATTTGTTATTGCCACAGAATATTTTTATAGTTTTTTTTTTGGTCGCTTGAAAGACATATCAATGAAAATAGGTTTAAAATTATGTCTAAAAAGTAAGACTAAACTATATTCATTACATTCAGTAGCCGACACTTGAAACCTCGATCGCTAAGCAAATTGCAAGTTATATAAAAGTTATGCAACTTCTAGATATTGTGATTCCGAGGCGTACGATTCCACTGCTGATTCCAGAATTGGGGAAATAACCGAAACAAAATCAAGACAAATAGACTATTAACATGTGTGAAAATCTGAGATTTATATATCCGTTCGTCGTTATTCAAGATTCTTCGTCTGCGTAACATATATCTGATGACTTACCATGTAGCATGAAAATTTTGCGAATTGACGATTTTTTGTGTTTTGCGGGAACAATTTTTTTCGGTTCGAGATGACTGAAATTTCTGCTGGGAATTAGTTTTTGCGATTTCCTGTTTAAGCAGCAGAACATTAACAAGGAAAGAACTTAATATTTTCAACTTTTATTACTTGTTGAGTTACGGTACGCTCTACTTAGAGACATTTCACGAAAGCCCTAAAGACTGACGCTACAACAAAATCAAACAAAAACTCCTATCCTTTGCCCTCTGCCATGATCAAGAAAAAACTGTTATCACTATTGAAAAACACTGTTGTTTTCTTTGAAAAATCAATGTTAATAGTTCTTATTTACGTTCGATACCGTCCCAGTAACGCAAGTTTACATTAAAAAGCAGAGTTCTTCATTTGACTAAAGCCGGAGTAAATTTTTGCCGAGTTTTATTCTGCGAGAGTTTTTTTCCTGCGGGAACTTATTTTTGTGGAACGAAGGCAATCCGCAAAATCCGCAAAAATTAAAACCCGCAAAAAAATTCAGCTGCACGGTATCTCCTTTAACCCTTTAACTCCCATGAGTGCCAAACATCAAAATTCAAGTAAAGTTCCACTTTTAATTTCATTATGAAAATATTCAGACAAGTAATAGCATGCAAAAGAACTGCCGACAGACTGAAAAGTTAAAACTACGCTACATGTCTCCATAATTTCCTTTGGGAGTGAAACGTTAACAACAAGGAAGGTTGATGTTATATTGTTTCACGCGGCCAGACTTCCGGTGAGTCGGATCGACTTTTATGAAGATGGATCGTGTCGAGCGGAGCACACGCTTGATAAATTTCCGCTTTGTCGTGAACGCGCTTAAGAACGAGGAAGGTCTACGTTGCGTTGTTGTCTCACGCAGCCACACTTCTGGCCTCATGCAACCACTCTTTCGGTGAGTCGGATCGACTTAATCGCGATCTCATTTCCGGTCAGCCGAATCAACTCCCTTTGACGAATCGGCTCAGGTTGGGTGTATCGCACATGCTTGTCCAAATAAAACAAATGAGCTCTAATTCTTGGTTTTCACTTACGTCATATCAAAATTCCGAAGCATTAAACAATAGATTTCGATTCCAAAATGTTTATGGAATTGTAGAGAGTTTAAAACTACACATCTTGGCCAAATTTTGAGGACGCAAAAGCATTTCATTCAAGAGTTATAGGCAAACGAGTATTAGACTTTTTTAGTAACAAATATATCGAGCGGCCATCTTGGTGTCCCACATAGGGGCACCGACATGGCGGCCAAAAATTAAAAGTCTTTATTACACCAAAAATCTCATCACAAAATATTGTATTCACTATAAGTGCCATTTAATCGGCTTATAAACATCTATAATGCAAAAATAACTTTCAATTGGTTCAATTTTGTTTATTTTCACGGAAAATCCGAAATAGCGTGACGAATTGCGTGACACATTTAAAACCTTTATAAATAGGAAGCAAAGCATCGTTAAAACCTGAAACTTTTAGTGAAAGATTATAACACTGGTATCCACATACCATGTTAGAAACAGCTTTGTAGAACGTATACTTTTGATTTTTGAATTTTATGACGTCATGTGAAAACCAAGAATACAAATGAGAACGGTTCGTGCAAAAACAGATTCCAAAGTCCACTTAGGATGTAACTTAGTTCAGCTGCCGCAGTAACATCAACGATGTTGATCAAGATAAGTCGGCATCATTTGAATGATTCATCGACTTTTCATAACTAGAAACTAAAGTATACATCAGCGTTACCTACCCGTTTGTTCCTCACCTCCTTATCCTTAGATCTTCTTTGGCTACTACTGTATTAACATGGTTAGGGCGGCAATATATCAGGGTCCCAAAAGGGGTGGGGTTGTCCCTGGAGCCCTGTAGCTTAATTGTTTTTCTTCGAAGCCCCGGAGACCGGGGTCAATGTCTGGAACCCGGAGCCCTTAAATAAATCCCCGATTTTTTTGGTCGTGGAACCCTTAGTCCATAAGCCAAGGCCTGGAAAAATCATTTTTGTTGCATCCCCCACAGGACATAGTGACTTTGGTATCAAATTAAAGCTTGTTGCTTTTATTTTACGAATCTGCTTGTTACCAATTATGTAACCTGTGCTTAAGCGAGATATGTGGTCATTTCCATGTTTTTTTTTTTTTTTTTGGGGGGGGGGGGGGGGGGGGTGGGTATTTTGCTCCCTGTGAATTCAACACAACATAAAATGATTCATTATTCTGCTGAAACTCAACCAATTTGATTCAAATGTTCTGTGTATGTATTATAGAACATCCCCAACAATTTGCAATATGTGTCATGCATTTCCATGTTTCCATGGAAACGGTTGCCATGGAAATCTTTAAAGATTTGCAGGTTTTTACTTTTTTGGCCAATTCATAATCAAAACTTCGATTAATTAGCAGATGTCTATAAATTTCACTCAAAACATTTCAACTATGTCCAGAATAGACTCTCTGGAATTGGGAAACTTTCACTATTATCCTTTCGTCATGATTTTAAGAAACAGGGCACCCATATTCTAAGTGTGGTGCATAACTGCTGCATATTTAGTGAGAAATTTACCAGTGGTTGATGGGATATGAATTTTCACAATGTTAGCACAAAATGTTTCCTAACTACCCCATACGTCTCATTTATGGGTGCCCTGTTGCTTAAAATCATGACGAAACGATAATAATGAAAGTTAAAAGTAAAAACCTGCATATCTTTAAAGATTTTCATGGTAACCGTTTCCATGGAAACATGGAAATGCATGACACATATTGCAAATTGTTGGGAATGGTCTATAATGCATTCACAGAACATTTGAATCAAATTGGTTGAGTTTCAGCAGAATTATGAATCATTTTATGTTGTGTGGAATTCACAGGGAGCAAAATATCCCCCCCCCCGCCCCTCATACAAATGGCCACATATCTCGCTTAAGCACAGGTTATATAATTGGTAACAAGCAGATTCGTAAAATACAGGCAACAAGCTTTAATTTGATACCAAAGTCACTATGTCCCGTAGGGGTTGCAACGAAAATCAATTTCTAGCCACTTTTCAGAGCTTGGCTCATGGACTACCTGGAGCCCTGGAGCTGTAAAATCCTTTGAACCCTGATATATATTTTGAAACATTTTAAGCTGTTTACACTTACCCATGGGTTATTCTGGTCTTGTACAAAGGTTGCCTCCTTCACAGTTTTCTTTGTCCGATTGCATTTTAGAGTAACTGTGCTTTGCCACTCAGGCCCATCACTAAAAATAGGTTGCAGGACTCAATGGTATTATAACAGGTAAGTGCAATACGTTTGGTGTTTACCATATTGCAACGTTTTCCCTCCTAAACATGCATAGGCACAAAATATTGTTTCCTTCTCGGCTTATAGCAGGTAAAGGATTGATGGAATCGTTTCACCCCAGGTGTTCCGCCCTGTTTACGCCTCA
This sequence comes from Cladopsammia gracilis, assembly GCA_022457155.1. NCBI lineage: Eukaryota > Metazoa > Cnidaria > Anthozoa > Scleractinia > Dendrophylliidae > Cladopsammia > Cladopsammia gracilis. The sequence continues at coordinate 1,081,914 of JAJGOT010000051.1, read as the reverse complement.
GGTTATTACCCAAATCATTTTTTACATCAAGCAAAAATCACTTCACTCAAGAGCAAAAGTGTCGTTTGAAATAAAAAAATTGATAATTGGAAGAAATCTGGGCAAGGTTGACAGTCCCATTTTCTTGCGAACTATGCACATTGGAACGGAATGACAGTTAATCGTTATGAGAACGACTACAGCCAAAACAATCAATACGCATTTTTTGCAAACTAAGCGTTATTACGTACACAGTAGCCTTATATATCAGCTGTGGTGTCTTGGGGTCAATACCACATTTTGCCGTGCTTTGATTTCCTATGTTTTCAGTTTCAGTTTTTGTCCACTGACATATCTGGAAAAAGGAAAAAAAGGAAATAAATTTTAAGAAAAGGATCATTAAACATTTTGCATAATAGACTGATCGCGTCTAACTCTTGAGAAATCTTTGCAAGCTTGATACGCGAAGCACAAAAAATATATCCACGTTACGGCAATCCCTGTGATTCCTACGAGTTTTTATAAGATTTATACGATATTCTGGAGCTAAACCTAGAGGCATTTAAAGGTTTATAGTTAAATTTTAAAATAAATACGATACTTAATTGGCAGCCAAGGAAGAGACTTCAGCAGGGGTGTTGCATGACAACATCTAAGTGAACCAGTCACGAGTCGAGCCGCAACGTTTAGAATACGTTTTTTTTTTGCAATATGTGAGGCTGGAAGACCATATAGTAAACTATTACAGTAATCAAACTTACAGGTAATAAAGGCATTCACTGAACTCTCAGTGTCTTGGCGCGTTAAATACTTCCTGATTCTGCGAATGATATACAAGTAAAAAAAAAACGCCGAGCTACATGTACATGTTTTATTAATATGATACGACATGCTTAATTAGAATCGAACCACGATCCCAACTTCCTAATCACTGAAAATGGACTTATGCAAAAGTTACCAACACACTAGTGATCGATGTTAACTTTCTCGAGCAGTTGCCTTGATCCAATAAGAATGAAATCAGTCTTATTGGGATTTAGTTTAAGATTGTCCGACAGCATCCATCGACGTCATCAGCAATGCAATGTTCCATAGCTGAACGGCAACAGCTTTGTAAGAGGCTCTTCCAGCACAAGGAAATCAGCAAATGTACTACCAGGAAGTCACAAAAATTAAATATACCTCTGTTTAATTAGCTTGTAGCGAGCGTTCCAGTACGGAACAGTCAATATCTGGAATTTACCAGATCCGTCTCTGGATATAGAATTCACCATTGATATGGTGTGTGAAGTGTTCTTTGAAAGTGACATCAGTATTCGAGGTATCGATTATGCAGAGTGGGGTTGTACCTGGCAATGACGACGTCGCCTGAGGTGCTAACAAAGCTGGGCATAGTTTGTGTATGTCCAATGAGGCAAATAGACAAATAGAGGGAGACCACCCACAATTACTGCAAGTGGGAGTGAAGAACAGAAAGAGAAGCGCTTTAAGCCATGGAGTTTACCAGACAACCGGATGAACGAACGAGACGTGTAATGCTGAGAGAGGCACTGAGAGTCGCATTGACAGTGATTATGAAGGATCACGTGTACACTTTTTACAACGAGATCAGGAAGCAAACCAAAGGCGGCCCGATTGGCTTGAAGTTGACTGGAGTGCTGGCCCAGATCTTCATGATTTGGTGGGATAAGGAATTGCTGCGAGACTGGACGAGATGGCCTCATAATGAACATGAACAAACGGTATTTGGATGATATCAACTTGGCTGTACAGGGCACGCCCTGGAATGAGGTACAAGGACGGTAAAACTACGCGGATGAAAGTTTTGTTGCTGAGGATGAAAGATATAATCAACAATGACAAAAGGACAATGGCGTTGATTGAATAATAATAATAATATATAAACTTTATTAACGTGTCATTGAAACCTAGGTTACATATATGGTAAACTAATTAGGGACACCTATCTAAACCCCCTCCTATCTAACCCGTATAGAGATACTTCATAAATAATTGACTAAATAAATAGGTAGAGATACTTTATAAATAATAGACTAATAGGAAACGACATCCACCCATCGATACAACTTGAAGTATATTATCCGTCTAAATACCAAGACGTAAAGCTACCCATCCTCGACTTTAAGGTGTGGATAGAAACAAGGGAGAAGGAAACGGAGAGGCAAGTCGGGAAAGTGTCAGTGATCATGTGTGAGTTCCACTCCAAGGACGTGGCGTCTAAAGCAGTCATAAATGCTAGATCTGCCTTAAACTGCAATACCAAAGAACAGTGCTAACCCAAGAAGGACTAAGAGTTCTACTAAACTGTAGCAAATTGTTACCATGGGAGAGAGTAGTTGAAAATATTAATGAGATGGTCCTGAGGATGCAGCACTCGGAGTACAGTAAGACATTCAGGCGAATAGAGCTTGAAAGGAAGCTGATCAAGAAGGAGAACGACCATTACATCGACCCAAAGAGTGGAGGAAGGACGAACAAGAACAAGAAAAAGTGAGAAAGAAAAGCAACTGGTACAAGCGGGGCGGAAACAAGGCGGTCATCTTTGTTCCAGCTACACCGAATTCACAGCTACGGAGGAAGTAACAAAAAGAGATAAAGCAGCAAGGTTCAAGATCAAAGTTGTCGAGAAGGCTCGTATTGCAATTAAGAGTTTTTTATTTAGTTATTTTATTTATTTAAACATGCTAAAAACTTGCATCGATTACTGGATGAACTAGTGTGGGATAATCTTGAAGAAAGGAGATCAGAACAATTAGCAATACTAATGTATAAAACGCTAAAACTCAGTGACCTTTTTTTACATTCTTATTACCTTAGTTAACTTATCAATTTTATTTCGTATTTTTCATTAAATTAGGTAATTTAGAGGAACGGCTCTCAGGAAGAGCATATGTATGAATGGAGAAACCGTGGTTAAATAAAGATTATGTTTGTATGTATGTATGCATGCATGCATGCATGCATGCATGTATGTATGTATGTATGTATGTATGTATGTATGTATGTATGTATGTATGTATGTATGTATGTATGTATGTATCGAATTAATACAAGAAAATAATACAAGCAAAAATACAGAAGCTACAATATATATCGAACATGATAAGGTTGACAAGTTGGACATGTTAATTGACAGTTTATTATTTTAAATATTCAAACTAGTTACAAGGTGACTAGCTTAACAAGGTGGGGTTTTCGAAATTGTATCTTCAATTAAGTTTGACTTAAACTCATTGAATGATAATTCTATTTGAGCTAATTTTTGTATACAGCTGTTTCAATTTACGTTGTCGGATGAAAAAGGCGAAAAGCCAAGACCGCAAGGCAGTATGGACTGTTTATGCAATGGCTATTAACCCAAACCCATACTACCTTGCGGTCTTGGCTTTAAGCTTTCATCCGACAACGTTAATTGAAATAGCTGTATACAGATAGTACTTAGCAACCAGGAGTGTAAAGTCGAGTTTTCTAACAATGTCTAGTGTGCTTTGTTCTATCCTGTATTTTTTTAGACCAAAGATTGATTCACTTTCGCATAATAGAAAGGATGTGGCATTTTCGTCATTGAACCATTTGATAACTTCTGAAAAGAACCGCTTGGACGCTTGGACCAGTGACAGTTGCAAAACGTGTGAGATATTGAGTCGTGTTAATTGCAATATAGACACCATTGCTATACCATACGTGAATAATTCTCTTTTGGTGACAACAATTCTGTGTAATAGCTTAAAGTAAAATTCTCTAAGTTTATTATCACTGCATATATTTTTCACGCGGGGGAAGCAGTTTTGGACATCACAATTTATTGAACATATGAAATAAATTTCACTTAATCAACAACTCTTGTTTCTATTTTGAGTTATGAGCTTTGCCGAAACATCCAATCACGGACCGCAGGTTGACCTTATGTGAGAATCCCGATAACCATCCAACGAGAATGAACTTTGACATCTCGATACGTGCTTGCTACATTTGCTCGTTGTCTTTGTTTTCACACGAAATTAACAACAGTGCGGCATTTTTGTCAGGAATAGTTTTTGCTCCCTCCCACCCACCCACCCACTCACCATGCTCATAGTACTTTTCACCATTATAGGTTATTGTTGAATGAAAACTTAAATTGTAGAGCAACTCAGTATTACACTTAGGTTGGTTTCTGTACATAAGCATTAAAATGCCTTGGATGAACATTTTTTAAAAATCTTCAAGACGTTAAGAGCGACACTCAAGTAGATGGTCAATGAAAACACGGGAATGAGGACGAAGTGTTCCTCTCGTCACACTTTTGCCCCCATCGACTCGATTTTTGGAGGCCCAACTCCCTCCAATCTCTACCCCCTACCCCTCTACCCACTCCCTCCAATCAGAGAGGAGGTCCAATTCCCTCCTCTCCAACCAGGAATGCTCGCAGTGGCTCTGAGAGAAGGCCCAACTCCCTCCTCTTCATCCATTGTGTGCGTCATCTTGGGCTGTAGGTTGTGTTTTCTTGACACTCCAGGGGTTCATGGGGCTGATATATTAATCGAGCACTTTGTCACCCACTTCCCCATTTTCAGCCACACAAAGTTGTTGTTGTCCTTATTTTATGAAAATAAAAACAAGGGGAAGTTGATTAAATTAATGTTCTCGGCTAATAGACCCTTTTCCCATTTCAAACAAACATTTAATTCCTGTTGATCTTTATTTATTAATAGCCAGTAGTAATCTTTGTTCTTCATTTTCAGCAAGTCGAGGGAGGGATCGCAGGGAAGTTGGAAAGAGTTTTCTGAGAGGATATTGGTTTTGTCAATGTTAGTTCTTCGTGCTTCGTCTGATGAGATGTTTAGGAATTGCAGAGACAACTTGAAAGTACAGTAAACTGAAAGTTGCCTTATATTTGATATTTCCTTAAAAACTCAGGATAAGAAAGTATCTTGCCATCGTCTCTTAGAAGGTCCTGAACAAGAAAGACATTATTTTTTAGCAAACTTCTGTAGAAAATTGGTCGGCCACCGATTAAGATCTCTTTGTTGTTAAAAACTACAAACCGACAAACTTGCCTATTATATGAAGTTTTAAGTTCCAGAAACTACTGTAAGATCAATTTGTAGAAGCAAGGTACATTTCTTCAAGACACATTTGTTCGAGGAAGGTTTTATCGTAATTGCAACGAAGCAGGAAGTTCAATCCACCATATTTATCAAGGAAGTGAGTAGGAATGGCCTTCCAAGATTCATCAAGAGAAGGTTCGTTTATCAACAATCTAGAAATCCAAGTTAATTTGAGTGATTTGGCCACAGGGAACCCAATCGCTTTATTAGCCATAACATAATCATTTAATAAAAATATTGTTATTTACCTGTTTTCCTGTGTCTTTTTGAGTCGTTTTGGAAGCGATTTGAATCAGAACGAAGACGGTTGCCAGTTGCACGTTTCAAATATCATCTTGTCTGTCGCTTCGTAAATACGACGCGCCTATTACGTCTCAAGTTTCCATAATTATTAACTATTAACTCTCCGCGGCCGTTAATTTGAAACGTTTAACGCCTCGCCCAAACTTATGACGACTTCCTCGGTTGTTGTATACGCTTCCTCGGGTATGCCGTGTATTTCCAGGGAGTTTTTGCGCGTATATTGCTCTAATTAATCGAGATCGTATTCTAATCTTTCCTTATCCTCGATAACTGCATCTAATTTCTGCTTAGTAGCTTGAAGATCCTTTTTCAGTTCCACGTTTTCGCTGGTAGCTTTTGCGATGGAGGTGTTCATCGTTTCCCATTTTCGCTTTTGAGTTTCGAGAGACGCTTTTTATTGAGCTATTTCCTCTTTTAGACTTAGATTCTCTTGTTTCATCGTTGTTAACGTATCTTGAATTTCAGACATTTCTTTTAATTCAGTCAGAGTCGGTTCAGCTTGAGTGTTGTCCTGGGAAGACGCTGGAACATTGGATTCCTCTGTGTCACATGGTTCCGCCATGTTAGGTCTTTTCGCGTCATTCAATTTTTGTTCCTCGACTGATCCACGTGCTCCGCGTTATTCTTCCGACCACTTTTCGTCATCTACTTAACGTTGCATTTAACGGTCGTCAATTACCGTAGTTTCTGGTACAGAAGGAGGGAGTTGTTTCTCCTTCAAAGCTCACGTCTGTCTGACTCGGTTGAACTCGCGCATATGTTTATACCGTTTAAGAGTTTGCTCCAGAGGTCTGATCCATTTAAAAAAGCGACAATGTGAAAGAGAAGACTGCCTGGTATGTAGGACAAATGGGACTGGCCGTGCGATAGACAAAGTGTAACATATGGAATCAAATGTACCAAGTGTAACAACGTCTACGTGGGAGAAACATCAAGAAGCACATATACCAGAGGGAAGAAACACACGAAGTCACGCAGCAAGATGGAAATATTGTAAGGAGAAACATAACAATGAAGTACAGAAATTTTAAATGAATGTTACCGGTTTTTACTCCAACGATTCTACGCTTAGAAAAATATCTGAGGGTGTTAGGATAAACAAAGTAGCAGAAGGCCCAGTTATGAACTCTAAGAACGAGTGGAATTATTATCCCACCAGGAAAGGATATCTCGCGATGACTTACATGAAGTCAAAGAACACGTGGATTGTTTCGATGCTTCTTACATGATAAATTTTGACATTTTATATGGCGGACGACTGAAGAGACTCGAAGAGCGAAATACATATCAAACTATCGCTTTTAACAGTGTTTAGATCGTTTTAAAGTTATTTTAAGTTCGTCAAATGTGTATAAAAGACATGATGTCTTATTCTTCTCGTCTTTAAAAGTTATAGAAGTATAAATATGCCCGCGGTTTGGTGTCCGCATTAAAAAGGTGTGACTTGTTTTAAGCGATCCCTGCTGTAAATAATCGACACAAGATCAGTAGTTGCAAGTGTTTAATTCGGTTGGTATGCGCCACTTAACATACCAGGTCCCCGTTTCTCGAAAGTTCCGTTAACTTTGTAAGCCCGGAGCTATATTATAAAATCAGAATCTATAAAATGGTGATGCAGTTGTTAGCTCGCAAACTAGCTCGACCTATTTCGTCAACTTAGAATTGTATTGCTTTACTTTAAAAACCAACAATCTTTTCATCTTGCGCAAAGGACATGGCATGCACGTGCATCTTCGAAGTCGCGACCCAAATTACTCATGATTACTCTTGTGCCTACAACGCAGGTATTCTAAAGTTGTTCTGTATGACGCGGTGAATTCAGTTGTGGGGGTAGTCGCTGTTATTTATGGTCTCTAAAATCGATACAGGTTTTTTTTCTCTTTGTTAAATAACTTTATTAGGCCTCCATGTAATTCGAATACAGAAATGGTATTAATACAAAAAAAGGAAAAAAGTAAAGAAGAAATTTAATTAAAAAGTATGAAAGCGGAAAAAAGAAAAAGAGAATATGAAGGACCCAAATAGGTGGGACACAAACCGGACATAAAGTCCCATGCCAGCACTCCTCCCCTTCCCCCGATTCATTTTACGTTTTCAGCATGTTGAGAATTTAGCGCAGACGCCGATTTAAAGAATTATGTAATGCAAAATGGTTCCTTGTATTTTACTTTCCTTAGATTCTAGAAGTAGTTGTTTATGAGGTGCGCGCGTGTGCTTATATGACATTTATTTAGTGTCTTTTATAGTATATAGAAATGTTAAATAAATAAAAGGAATAGAAACTATTCAAACACAAAAATAATTTTGACTGTATTAGTCAATAATAAGTACTAAACAAAAAAGGAAAAAGCAGGGGAAAAAGTCAATCAATTCGTCAGGAATGAATGCTTATTTAACTTTTTACAATCTATTAGAAAAAAACCTACCGCTACATCATTTAAGCAAGTGCTTTGTTTTCCTGTTTTTATGAAAGAGGTACAGGGATTGTAGTCATAGTCGTAGCCACGCATCGTATTAACGCCGGGTGTGGTAAATCTGTTGGAGAAATCCCAGTGGTAGAAAACATGAGTTCAGATACAAGTCATAAACCCGGTTATAGGCCCATCAGTTTATATATATATATATATATATATATATATATATATATATATATATATATATATATATATATATATATATATATAAGCACATCACAGTTCATCAACAGCAATTCTTTACAAAAAGTCACACCAAATTAACTGAAGCAACACTTCTTTATCACAACATTTTTTGCTTGTCAACCGAAACACCATTAGTATAATCTAAGGGATTATAAGCGGCATTTTACGGTAACAGGTTAGGATTTTTGAATGATCGCCAGATTCTCTGGTTATTTTTGTTGTAGTAAGGCGGAGAGCGCACTTAATATGACAAAACGCAACCTCCTCCTTCGTTTGTGGCGTAGTATTTGAAACATCCTTTACGTATCTCAATAAGTTAATTTATTCCTAAGTACTCCCAATCCCTTTAGCAAGTACAAGGAATTGAAACTGGCAAGTCCTTTAAACTAAGTTTTAGAAATTTTGATTTGCAACTATGCGAAAACGGTGTTTAAGTGGCTATCTCCCTAAGATCCTCATAATCAAAATTAGTCATGAAACAGATTTTCTTCAATCTTGCATGTGAATTACACTTTCTCTGGTAACTATAAAAACACATTTCGTTTGGTCTCAAAGTGTTTTCTTCAGCAATTTTACAGGGGGTCCCCTGGGGGACCAAATTTGATATTTTGTAAGTATGAAAAATGCAAAATTTCTCTAAATTTGGCAACTTCTCACAACACTTAAAATTTGATGCAGAGCTAAATTCTACTGTTGTTTGACAGGTACAAGTCCAGTTATTAGAACAACATTATAAAAGTTTCCAGATCATTGTTCCAAGTAGCTAAACATTAACTTCTATCAACCCACTTTCACAGCTTGTAATAAAACAGGAAAAATGAGTTCACAAAAATTCATCTAAACCAAAAGTGGATCATCGGTACAGCACTTTCCTTGTAGCCATAGAACAATAAAGACCTAATCTTAAATATCATGAAAAACAATTGTGTGGCCAGTTGGTTTTAAGACCATGAGGTCGCTTTGCACCGTGGTATATTATATTATTAGTATATAATTTTATAATTTTATATTATTTGTATATAATTTATTTTTTGCATAATTTTGCATAATTCGTAAATACCGTTATTTCAAAGCGTCCCCATGGTCTTAAAACCAACTGGCCATACATTTTTTTTCATGATATTTAAGATTAAGTCTTTATTGTTCTATGGCTGCAAGGAAATTGCTTTCCGACTATCCACTTTTGGTTTAGATGAATTTTGTGAACCCATTATTCCTGTTTTATTACAAGCTGTGAAAGTGGGTTGATAAAAGTTAATGTTTAACTACTTGGAACAACGATATGGAAACTTTTACAATGTTGTTATAATAACTGGACTTGTACCTGTCAAACAACAGTAGAATTTTAGCTACGTATCAAATTTTAAGCGTTGTGAGAAGTTGCCAAAGTTAGGGAAATTTTGTATTTTTCATACTAAAAAAATATCAAATTTGGTCCCCCAGGGGACCCCCTGTAAATTGCTGAAGAAAACATTTTGAGACCAAACAAAATGTATTTTTAAAGATACTAGACAAAGTGTAATTCACATGCAAGAATTGAAGAAAATCTGTTCCATGACCAATTTTGATTATGAGGGTCTTAGGGAGACAGCCACTTAAAAACACACAATCCATTTTGGGGTCACTGGACACACAAGAATTATACATTAGGCTTTTTCAAAAAGAAAGAGTTCAGAAGAGTATGAAACCCTCGCAAAACTTATAACTAATATTAAACCTCATCTGATCTCCAAGAAATCCAGAAGTCTTCGAACGTGATACTACTCAGCAAAATACTTTAATTACCAGATATTTTAGATTTGTTTTCAGCAAATGGTTTTACGGAGTTTATTTGACATCAGATTCCCATGCATGACATTGTTTTAAAGCCTGTTTTTCCCTAAAGAGCAGTTTTCACTTGAGTGTACTAAAACCAAAACCAAAATGATTATTCTGGCCAAGTACAACAGACGCAGACAATCCAATGAACCAATAAGAACTGGAAGCAAATACATGTAAAGGGCATCACGTGCGAACAACTCGCAATTGGTTTTGGTTTTACTTCTGATTAGTTGAGAAAGTGGCGCAAGATTTTTTAGCCAATCAGGAAGCATAGCAATGCACAATTTAACAATTAGTTCATGCGTCAGCGTGCGTATGTCGAGATATTGAGCACGCGGGAAGTTTGGAGAGCACGAAAGAGGCGTAAGAGTTGCATGAGACGCAGCCGAGTGCAACTCTAGCCTCTTGAGTGCTCTCCAAACTTCCCAAGTGCTCAATATCTCAACATACGCACAGCTGCAGCATGAACTAATTGTTTTATAACATTATCAACGCGGTGTTTCTCGAGGTGTTAGTTTGCTGACGTCATTAGCGTGCTCAATTAAAGAAATAAAAAACGCGCCGAGTGCATTATTGAGTTATAAAGCACGCGGGAATTTTTAAGAACACGAGAGAAGTGCAGAGAAGCACGAGCCAAAGGCGAGTGCTTCTCGCACTTCTCGAGTGTTCTTAAAAATTCCCAAGTGCTTTATAACTCAATAATGCACGAGGAACAAGTTTTTTTATTTCTTTTATAAAATGAAAACGGTTTTAATGAAGCTTACGTCACGCGCGTGCTTTATCGAGTTATAATGAACTCGGTTTGACCAATCATAGCGCGCGCATTTCCTTGAGCATTTTATAAAAGAATATGAAGCACGCTCGCGCTATTAAATTTGATTTCGTGAAAATTCTAGCTATGTAATAATAAAGCATAGTTAATAAAGTGCAATGGTTATGAAACCTGAGAAAAGTCTTTGTTCGATGTTTTTGTTATCGTTTTTCGGCCTTGACCCTGCACAACACAATAGAGACAATAGATGTTGATATTTTGTTCGAGCAACTGACCAATACAAATGGTGCTATTAAGTTATTCAGGTTCAACATTAATTGTAGCTCCTTTGTCATCGCCATTGAAGTCTGCAAGGTTTTATAACCAGTCTCTCGATTAACTGTCACCAAAGCAATTGCAAAATTACTTTCGACACTCAGTTGAAAACCAATCTAACAAAGTAATCGCCAAAAACAAAAATGCGTTACGCCGTGTCGTTTGAGTCTTTCCTATTGAAAATCATCACTAACAGTGTTTTGCAAACCTTGGGTTAGTTCCATCGGTACTCTGCAGTGGTGCAAGGTTGTAAACCTTATCCCCATAAGTGCAAACACAAGTTCCTTTGGTTCCACCTGCTCCTCGGTATTCAAAGAAAGTGTACAGGAAGGCTAAATACGTAACATGCTTCATCCAGGACATGAAAGACTGTGCTGGAAGCTATATAAAAAATATATATATACCGTTAATTGAATAAAAGAGCCAAATAAGCAGGCGGAAATAAAAAAATAAAAAACAAGCAGAGGCAAACTCAATTGGATCAATATGCATCTGGATATTTGAACAAAACTTAAAATAATCTAAACAGGAAATCATACTGAAATCTTAAAAATCGTTCTCTGGTTAAAAATTATTTAAAAAACTGAGCTTTCGGCTACCAGTCTGCAGTTTTTTAAATAATTTTTAACTAGAGAACGTTTTTTAAGATTTTAATATGTTTAACCCTAGTTACTCATCGATTTTTCCAGGAAATCATGCATACATAAAATATTCTACATAATGTATTACCCAAGATAACTGATGAGCACTCTACTACACAAGTTTAATAGTTATGTGTCGCCTCTTTAAGGTTATGGATTTTGAACCGTTTCGATTTGGTAAATAAATAAATATCTCAGGCCGTTAATGTTTCATGTAACAATTTCACAGCCACATGCAAACCTTGAGTTGTGTCATGTAGCTTTGACCTTTACATCTGTGATTGAAAACCTTTGGTGTGACTATTCAAATAAAAGCTTCTGAGCAGTATTTTACCAAATGAAACTTCAGTATTTTGCAAAATAAACTTCAGGGCCCTTATGGCCCTTATAAAAAAAAGTAAACAAATAAAACCACACAGAATTATTACCCATCATGATCTTCTGTATATTTTTCCTCATTTGTCACCCATTTGTTTCTCAAAAATATTTTTTGTTTTCCAGCAGTTTGTATGTAACTCATCTAGGACAGGATACTAGGTACTTTTATGTTTTATGTATAGCCGGATTTTAGAAAAAGAGTTCCAAAATTTTACAAATCAAAAGATCAGGTATAGATGTCCATTGAACAACCATCAATATTGAAAGGCCCTAAGCCGGCTCCAGTATTTTCGCTCATAGTTATAAAATTCTGAATAATCGCATATGATCAAAAGAGCCATTCTTTTTTACCTCCCGATTGAGAGAAGGTTAAGAAGGGCCCTACGATTTTCCTTTTCTTGAATAGACAGATCGATTAATTTTGTATGAAAACAATATTTTGACAAGGACGAGTTATACAATAAATGGTAAGTATGAGAGGTTTTCTCAGCGCAGTAGTTTTGATACGTGAGTCGAGTGAACACGAGTAATATTAATCCTGTCTGGGCTCAAAAATTGAATCTTGACAACTTCTTCATTTTTCTCGGAAACTGCGCCTTTCAATAACATGTGGAATTTGAAATTCAAATCTCCACCAACAGTTGCGTTATTCCCTACCGTCAATCATAATTAATACGAAAGTCAACGGACCATGTAAAAAAGAAACAAACAAAACGGATCGTAATCTACCAATCAAAATGCACGGACGTGACCTTTTGACCTCATCGAAGTGAAGAAAAGATGATTGACGGCAAATTCCGCGTGTTATTGAAAGGCGCAGTAATATTTTAATGAAAAATCTACCCAGCGTTTGTGAACTTGCTAAGGACTAAAAACCAAAGTAGACTGACGAATTTGTTTTTTGGCTTTACCAGAAATTTGCGATTTTATTGCGTTTTGTACGGATTTGCTCTTAAACGTTAGGTAAAGGCGAAATCAGGAAATTAAAAGAAAAAAGATTGAGGTTCTTAATTTTAACATCTCAGGGTCACGGGGTTCATTAAATTCTGCGAAAGCTGAAAGATGAAACTTAGTATTTTGAAGTAAGCCCTACACATACTATCGAACCACTAAAAGTGGTTTTAAAGTTTTAAAGTTTCAAGTTAAACCCTGAACACTATATTCTGCGTTGTGACATTCTGTGTTCAAACCTGCAGAACCGATAAAATGTGATCTATATTATTTTGTAACTGAATTTAATCAATTGCAAAGTAACGTTAAAATTTCATAGTACTACCGACCCAGACTAACACATCCACCATACATATATCCACTTCAATGGACCTTTTAAAGAATAAAAAAGCAAGTAAACAGTCTTTTAAATACTGCCATGAACGATTACGCAGTTATTTCATGTTATGAATGAAAAGAAGAAAGGTCAAGAAACACTCGCATATAACGGACGTATGAAATATGCTTGTTAAATAAATACTTGGAACCATGTTGAACCGATCGAGACGATATTGCAATAACGTAAACTTTATGCTTTATTACCTTAATAAATAAACGAACAGGATGATGTGGTGCGAGTTTTGATCGCTCGTTACCGTAGTTTTCCTTGGCAGTTGATTAGCTTTGATTCTGCATTGTGCCCGGACGGCGCTCGTTTCGCTCTGTAGGCTCTTTCGCTGAGAATGAATTTAGATCAATTTAAACGCTTGTAAGTTCCTAGAATGACCCTTAAGTGGCTGTCTCCCTAAGATCCTCGCGATATTTTTCATACACAGAGAGAAAAATATCGCGAATGTAATTGTGGTAAACATCACTGAAAGTCAATTGACATTCCATCGCACAATACGACAAACCAAAATGTGCAGAGCCAAGTCAACATTCGATAAAGATTTAGTCTATTTTAGTTCCTTTCTTACCTCAGGAAAATCCACGAACTAGCTGTTCGCCGCTCTTTCTAAGACTAGTGAATTTATCAGTCTGTCTGTTTGACTGAAAGCCTGAAACTTTGTAAATGTAAGGAGAAGTGTCTTCCTGCCGTCCACGAAGCTAGAAAAACAGTCGTTTCCGGGAAAGTCCCTGGATATCACATGACACATTAGACTGTTACTATTTATAATTGCGCTGCTTCTCGTTCGTCCAGCCAAACATGACTAAAAAAGCATTGCGGACCATAGACAGAGTAAAAATCCTTGAATGAAAGCAAAGAAATGAATTTGAACCTTAGACTGAGACACTAAAAATTTGTTCATTGTGTGTTAATATTGTATATTGTATTGTACTTATCAATAAACTTCAAAAAAAAAAAAAAAAAAAAATAGAAACACTAAAAATATTTACTTACAAAGCAAAACACTTCCATTATCAGTTGGATAAGTGACTAAAGTGTGCGCGAATCATTGTGTTGTGTATGTATCTAAGGTAATTATTTCATTGGAGCCGTCTGCAATTATTAATTGCTATTACAATTTATACCGGTTATCACACTGAGACCGCCAATAATTTTTAAAGGTTTGCGCATCAAGATACACGGCTTCGATCGGTATGGGTGGGAGTACTTAAGCTTACATTGAGGGCTATCATTTACAGAAGGCGAGCAGTAATGCTATTTTGAATGCATGTGACTACCATGTGAACCGAGAAACTCTAATATAATTGAAACAAATGCCGTTGTTTTTCAGTCTGGTATAGAGCGTATGCACTCACGTGGCAAGCAGCTATGCAAATTTATTGGAACAAAAGAAAGTGTTAACATAAGAAAAGCGTTCAAATCCCACAGGATTGTTTTGGTACACCAACATGGCCGCCGTTCTATTGCTTTGGTACACCAATATGGCCGCCGTGACGTCATGTGCATACGCTCTATTACTTGCAATACCTGTTTTTGCATGGTGTTTGCTTCAGAATTACGACTGTTGAAAGTGATAGCGGTGAGCAAAACGCATATTGTGCATGAGGCCAAAATGATATTACCATATCATCAAGATAATTTTTTTGGCGCCTTCACGGACCGAGACGTCTTTTATAATGAATTTTTTGTGAAAAATTTATGGTAATATTTACTGATATTATCATTCAACTGGAAAAATTCTCCTCGTTTTGTTATTTTTACTGTGAGGCTTCCCTACCTTGTAGGCGAAGTTTTTGAATAATTAAATAAATAAAATTAATTAATTAATAAAAAATACATTAATAAAAAATTTTGCAACTTAGTTGTTAACAGTTGAACTTTTGCCCCTGCTGTAATGCACCACCTTAGTTTGTATTGTCCCTTCGTGGGAAATAAAGCATGGAAAAAAGGAACCAAGCAGCGTAATATGGTTATTTAGCGAAAAGTCAATACCGTGAAATGTCAATTCAAAATTTAATCATGTATATTTGAGAATAAATGCGATGGGGATCCTTTTTCGTAAATAAAAGTGAAGTTGGCGAAGATACGAGGAAACATGCGATTATTTGTTTATAATGTAGAGGACAAAAATAAAGGGAAGCCTTTCAGACTTTTCAAGAGTCACTCAGTGAAAATACTTAGTCTCGCAAACTGACAAAAATACATTTGGCTGTTATGTACATGTAGAGAACAAAGCCTAATTTATCGATAAAAGGCACTTTACGACAAAAAAGCAAATTTTCTTAAGCATACCTGTGATACTTGTGTTGTGAAGTTTTTGTGGCTTTGATAACAACAAATGGCGTATTCAAACTAACTTGCACGTTTGGCGGTTTAATTGCTTTCTTTTACTTTTTTAGCCTTATTATTTTTCCTGTTAAACGTATATTGTCCCTTTCAACAACATTGGTCGAAGTTCTTTTAGGGTTAGGGTTAGGGTTAAAAAATCGAACGAGATATGATGATCGAAAATGGTAGATTGCTATTTAGACCGACTCAGTCGTCAAAACTTCATATAACGAAATACGAAATTAGGGGAAACTATTAATTAAAAAGGGTTTAGGTAACTTTCGGTTAGAATCATTTTCACAGCTTTGTACATTGTAGTAGCAGTGGTGCCAAAAATGTTGCATCTTGGTGCAAAAATCCTTAATAACCAGATAAAAAGTTGAAGTGATTGTTTTATTAGCTAAAACGATTGCATTATTGTTGCATTGGAAATATATTCTCTGGTAATTTTTCATTTTCGCTAGTAAACTGCACATTCCTTCGTGTGAGGCTGACAAACATTGCCGAGCTGAGATTGTGCAGTACGGACTGTAATTCACCTTTAAAGCATTGTTGATAAAAAAAATCACAGTGGATTTCACTTGCAACGTGTTTGCTATACGTTCTGGAGAATAATCCAGGACTCCCTCAGCTACGTATACACACGAAGGTTTTAGAGGTCCTTCTTCTGTTTGGTAAATGATATTGTTACGTGGATCCGCAACATAAGGGAAGTAGTCATAATATGTACAATCTAAGAGGACCTATTTTGTGTAGGGTAGGAAAAGGTCCGTTGTTTGTTTCATATTCACGACTTGGCTCGCAAGGAGCCTTTGATTGTAGCTCGTTTTCGTAGGCTTTGTAGTTTTTAATTTTTTCGTGATAAGAGGTTTCCCATACAACATCGCCATACTATAAATTAGGTAGGAGAATAGACCTCTTTCATAATGGCGGCGGATCTATTTATTCCTTATATGTATGTTAATCAGCCTTAGTGGCCTCGTTAGCGTGTGCAAAATTCAAAAGAATTTTTACTCTAAAATGAGGCCAGTGAAGAATAAATAATTCGGCCGCCATTATGAAAGAGGTCTATAGAATTATAGACTGCAAGTGCTGCTTGTTTTGAGATAAGAGGCCAGATGCTTTCCGGAACGTTGATCCTTTTTTGCAGCATTTTTACAGACATGGTATGTGTGTTCTTGCCATATCATGTGCTTGTCGAACGAGTCCGCAAACCAAGATATCTGTTATATTCTCAATTGAAGGGTGCAGTGTTTTGTGAGCGCCGAGAGTCCCTTTTTTGCCACTCGGGCGGGGTATTCCTCTCCAAAAGGTAGTTTAACAGTACACTGGTGAAATTCAATACTGAGTATGTTGTAAATTGTCACAAATTTAATATTTAGGAGGTTTTCACGTTACGTCACGGCGGCCATGTTGGTGCACACCTACAAAAGAATTTTAACAAACATCTTTTGTATGTGCACCAACATGGCCGCCATGGCTTTGCTATTTGACTCCCACAGGACTGAAGGTCACGTGAGTGAAAACCAGCAATACTGAATGCGTCATTAATGGCCCTTATCGTAGATGAGTACGCCACGCCAACATATCAGCGGTTTCTCGCTTTCTTGACCCTATAGTCTCGTTTTGATGTTTACGAGAACCTCTGACGACGATGAGCATAAACATCAAAACGAGACTATTGGGCCAAGAAAGCGAGAAACCGCTGATATGATGGCGTGGCGTACTCATCTACGATAAGGGCCACTGTCACAAATTTAATATTTTTGCCATTTTCACTCTTCATTTAATAATTCACAAGTTATATCAGAATAGATTTTTTAGTAACGAATAATGAAACAGTGTGACAGTTATGTCCAGAAATGCAGGCAAGTATTGTTTAACGAGTACTTCATATTTGACAGAGTTGATTGTCGTTTTCATATTACTTCATATGTGACAGAATTTCGTGAACTTTCGTAATGCCAGTCATGGAGTAGCGTGGCCCTATCTGCCTGCATTTCTGGCCATATCTACCGTTAACATGCAAATTGCTGTATATTTTTAGTATGTTTTTCTTTTTTTTTCATCAATGTTCTTCGGTGCATGATACAATTCGTTTCAAATAATCCTTCAACAAAGGAAGCCATGTAAACATGGTGTAATATAAGGCGACTCAAACAGGCACACTGGCTGCTCCGGTTTTGTCGAAAACATCTTTGTTGGGCATTGTGATATCACTACACGAGCTCAAGCTCGCTGACTTTATCAAAGATGCATATCGCAAATTCTCAGTATTCCCTGTGTCATTTAACTTAGTAAAACTGTTTCTACTTTCGTCAATTCCGCTGTCTTCTTCGTCAATGAGACGCCGTCTCTCGCCAGCTTCGTTTGGAGTGTTTTGCCGTTTGAGTAATAGCCGGATGACGACGATACTGATTACAATGAAGACAAATACCATACTCCCAGCAGCAATAGTAACTGGTTCCCAGATGACCGTCCAAGCGCTATCTGAATATGAACAAAGAAAATCATTATCTTACTTTTTTTTCTTCACCAGAGCCGCTTTGCCGTAAATCCTCTATTAGGCCCCCACCCTATCCGGCTCGTGTTTCATCCAGGTTTATCCTACATTTTCAACTGCGTTTCTCACTCTCCGAACCCAATTTTCATATATCATAAACCGGACCTGAAAAGTCGACATTCCACCGTCCCGACATCTATTTCGCGGCGAGAAGCAATTAATGATCAGGACTTGCAAAATTAAAAAATAAAAAATAAGGGACCGGGTCTTTGCAAGAAAATTTATGAAAAAAAGATGTTTACATGATATTGATTTAAAGCTAAAAGAACAAATCATTTTATATTATAAAGATCTAAACGAGGGCAACTTATCTGCTAATGTGTTTTGAATGGAAGAGTTGATTGGAGCACTGAATGCGAACAAATCACACCTCATACAAAGAGCATGTGGCAATTAAGGTATATGTTTGAGATCATGTTTTCTTTCGGGCGGTGATGATACCATTTCATGTAGAGACAGTGACAGTGTTACTGTATTTCATCAACAAGTTCTTGTTTAACGCATGTGATATTTTTTAACTTGTTTAGAAAGGCTTGCAGTTATATTCGATAGTTACTATTCATGTTTCTGCCGGAAGTTCAAAGTACTTGTGTTCAATTGCGTTACGGCTTTTTTATCCACTTTCAACTGTTGATCACATTGTAAGACCCAAATGCGACATATATACGGTCCTTTATTTTAATACGAATTTTTTAAAAATCGACCAACACCTTAAAGTGACTCCATCGTGAAACAAATAAATAAACATTCAGCTATCTTACACATTACGATGAACACTAACCACATTTTCAATAACAACTTCAATATTGTCTCGGTTCGGACCAACAAGTGAAACTAAAAAGATTCCGAATAAACACGAATCCGGAATAGTGTCAACAAGGCATTATCGATTACTTACATGAGGTAGTTGTAGTCTTGGTAGAAACAGGTGCAGGTTTGTTGGTACTAGGAATAGGTTTGGTAGTACCAGGAGTAGGTTTAGTAGTAGGATCCAATGGACAACCACCCGCACACGCGCAAATATGGGACAAAAAAAAATTCTGTTGAAAAAAAAAAGGAACATAAAATGTAAGTACTAACAAAATTACTGATTCAATTTTCAATGAACATCTAAAGCTAAAAATAAACTTTATATATGTGTGCATCGATTGGCTTCAATTTTACTGCTATTGCGGGAATTTTGAGTGATTGAAAACTGCAAATTACTGTAAAGAAAATAAAAGTATCGTCTTTCTTTTGGATTGTGAATCGAAGCAAGTTGCAAAAAAACTTTCCAGTTTATTTTACTTTGATGTATTTGTCACACACGTAACACTTCCACTCTTGTTACGAATAATTTATTTACTTAGTTTAGGAAGCCTATGATTCTTAATTGTTTACCGCGTCAGTATGGATATTACGATTTAAGACGGGTGGTGTCGAACCGAGCACACGCTTGATATATTTCCTTTTAATTCTCGTGCACACGCTTTAAAGGGGCTATTTCACGGCGTCACGCAAGCTTGCAATCTTGAACAAGAAGCTGTACACAGTTTGAAGTAATATCTTTAAAACATTGCAGTATCGATTACCGAGTTTTTTGAGTGCTTTTGCGGGGAAATATAAATTCTCTTCAAAAAGTTAGACTACAATGCATTCACTTCATTGACACTTCGATCGCTAAGCAAATGGCAAGTTACATAAAACACTTGCCGGAACAAAAATCCCACAGCAATAAGCGGCGAACAGAATATCAAACGGTCCTATCCATCCATGACACCTTGTATTGTCTTTAAAACTTGTACAATGTGATTTTTTCTTCTGCTTCTCAAAGGAACACACGGAGAGATTTTTCCGCCATCTTGAAATCAAGAGCGTGATCATAGGTCGACACTCGTTAACATCCGTCGAAAGGCCCTCTTATCTTCGGCCAGCTTTCGTAATCTAATGACGTCACGCTTGTGCTGCCCTCGGCTTTTATTTACATTTGGCCACCAATGGCTGCTTCCATCTTCGACTCTGGTGTTTGTTTTGAGTAAATTGCCCCGTTTTTCGATCCTACTTTGCTTGATTCAGATAAATTCCGTTTGGAAAGGATGTTGTGATGTCTTCAACCTCTTTTTGCTCCGTAACTGAGAGGGGCCCTTCAGCGTATGTTATTGAATGAAACTAGACACTGAAAGTACTCAGTAACATAACTTGAATGGCCCCGGGATCGGATCGCATTCATGAAGAATGATACGAAATGAGAAAATAAAATATAGATAAACCTCAGCCCCGTTGCACAACTTTTATAAAATATTGACGGGAATTATAGAGAAATTGTGTAGTCAGCTCTTTGTTTATAAAATAATAATGAATGCTTGCACTAAGCTGTCTAAGCTGTCTGATAATTTCTTCTCCGTTTCAACGGCCGATGAAGCCTACAAGCTAATCCAAGATTTCGAGACTCGAAATACAGTAAAATTTTCCTGCTACAAGGCAAGCAAAGGCTTTGGAAGCTCAGGTAAGCGTTAGCTGTAAACGGAAAGTAAGCAGTCTGGGATATCTTTAAAAGAAGAAGCGCTCTACGGTTCACCGATATTTCTGATTAAGATAACAGCTTCTTCGTCGTAAAGGAGTGGAAATTTATTGTGGAAAGGTGAAACAACGGTGGCAGTCTCCTGGCAGTGAGGAGACAAAGAGAATTTTCGCACGCTGTAATTATTTTCCGGATTTGGGGGCGGGCATATGTTTAAAACATGTGATGGTATTCGTCCATCCTACCTTGGGATATTTTTCCTGTCAAATACTGACGACTGAATGTGTACTCGAAAACATCCAGGGTATTTAGCTACATATTTTTTGAGGCGGGGGGAGGGGGGTAGGAAACATTCTTGTGAAGTCCCTCCCCCCACCCCAATCCCCCGCCCCCGGCCAACATGCGTCGTTAGTACCGAGGAATCAGCAGACTTCACGATGCATGTCGGGGTTCTATTCCTAGGGTGGGGTCGTTTCCTCCAGAAGGTTACAAGTTCAGGAAACGAACTTTAAATAATTCTCGTGAAAGATCTAGGGCCTCGTTTATTGTGTCCGTTTTATTCACGAGGACTGTTGTTGTTCTTTTATCTGCCTTTTTAAGGTTTATGTCAGAGTTTGTGATGGCTTTGGCTTTGACCTCGCTACATGACAAGTTATTTTTTGGCTTTGAAAGCCTCATTTTAATTTAATCTCAGAGAGTTGTATTTTAATACTCTCCAAATAGCTCTCAAGGGCAACGGATGGTTGAACCGGTGGAATCCAATTCGATTTGACGTGAAATGGATGTGTTTCTTTATTTTGGCCGTGAAAGATATATTGGAGGCGCATTCGTCTCGCAAATTGTTCAAAATCCCGCAAGAGTCCTTGCCTTGTTTTAGTTTCGTTTGTCAGGGGTGTTGGGATGAATTTGAGTCCCTTTGATAACAAGCTGACCTGGCTGTCAGTTCCTTTCTGCCCGCCTTTTTATATGTTTCTCCTACGCTTAATATCGGTGAACCGTAGAGCGCTTCTTCTTTTAAAGATATCCCGGACTGCTCACTTTCTCTTTACAGCTAACGCTTACCTGAGCTTCCAAAGCCTTTGCTTGCCTTGTAGCAGGAAAATTTTACTGTATTTCGAGTTTCGAAATCTTGGATTAGCTTGTAGGCTTCATCGGCCGTTAAAACGGAGAAGAAATTATCAGACAGCTTAGACAGCTTAGTGCAAGCATTCATTATTGATCTGACTACACAATTTCCCTATAATTCCCGCCAATATTTTATAAAAGTTGTGCAACGGGGCTGCGGTTTATTTTTTTATTTTCTCATTTCGTGTCATTCTTCATGAATGCGATCCGATCCGGGGGCCATTCAAGGGATGTTACTGAGTACTTTCAGTGTCTAGTTTCATTCAATAACATACGCTGAAGGTCTCTCTCAGTTACGGAGCAAAACGAGGTTGAAGACATCACAACATCCTTTCCAAACGGAATTTATCTGAATCAAGCGAAGTAGGATCGAAAAACGGGGCAATTTACTCAAAACAAACACCAGAGTCGAAGATGGAAGCAGCCATTGGTGGCCAAATGTAAATAAAAGCCGAGGGCAGCACAAGCGTGACGTCATTAGATTACGAAAGCTGGCCGAAGATAAGAGGGCCTTTCGACGGATGTTAACGAGTGTCGACCTGCACGTGATCATAAGGTCGCGTGTCAACCAATCAGAACAGTGAAACTAAAATAGCGTGCATACATTTGCATGCGGTAATGTGACACATAAAGAAAAGAAAACTCAGAGCCGAATCTTCAACTTGTCGGCTGCGCCGCTGATTGTTATTATAATTCAATCCGTGAGGTATGTTTGAGTCTTTGACGTCACTTTCTCCCATTCGCAACTAAGCCTTGGAACAAGGTTGATTAATGGCGGCCGTAAATTCTCGGAAATAAATGTTGAAATAAAATGACTTCTGATGTTCGTAATGGATTGAAATTTGGCAAGATGAGCAAGAAAGTCTAATAGTACACGAAAATGTAAAAAAATGAAAATCAAAAATTTGATCACAGGGGCACTTTAAAGGCGCCACGAGTTCAAGCTGTGTACAGCGTCTTGTTTAGGAACAATTTAGGACCGCTTTGTTCCGAGTTCCCATGTGTGAATGGAACACATTGTTCCCAAATTGGTAATTTAGGAACAATTTAGGACTGTTTTGTTCCGAGTTCCCATGTGTGAATGGAACACATTGTTCCCAAATTGGTTATTCAGGAACAATTAAGGACTGTTTTGTTCCAAAGTCCCATCTGTGAATGGAACATGGTGTTCCCAAATTGGTAATTTAGGAACAATTTAGGTACCGTTTTGTTCCGAATTCCCATCTGCGAATGGAACACATTGTTCCGAAATTGGTAATTTAGGAACAATTAAGGTACCCGTTTGTCTCGAATTCCCATCTGCGAATGGAACACATTGTTCCGAAATTGGTAATTTAGGAACACTTAGGCCTAGGGCAAACGTCGAACTTAACATGTGCCGAATCTAATTCAAATGAGCAAGAACAATAGATTTTGCTCATTTGCATTAGATGCGGCACATGTGAAATTCGACTTTTGCCGTAGGCCTTAGGACCGTTTGGTTCTGAATTCCTACTTGTGAATGGAACACATCGTTCCCAAATTGGTGATTTAGGAACATGTGTTCCTAACAGTAATTGTACCTGTTTGGATAGCTTATTCCTTTTCATACTTAAGAAGAACAATTGTTCTTTCTTACTGTAAGTGCTTTAATATAAGCATTATTTCAAGGCACGCACAGGCCTGCTTGGTCAAGTTCAACACCATTTTGGTTGCATCACACTGGCTGTGTTTTCACGAGGCGGTTTTTCTCGCTTAACATTCCTGTAGGTGATTTGTTTACTGACCGCGTTAAGCAGCTTAAAAAATTTATGCGTTTTCACGGACAGAACTTTATTCATTTTTTTTATACCATGCGCGATATATTTTCTTTTGTTAAAACAATAGAAAATTAGTACACAAAAGAACGACAATACAATGCCCTTCTTTGTTGTTTGAAAGCAGGCGAAATGTGATTGGCCGAAATTAATTGCCGACAAGCTTAAGCGACCTGGTTTGGTGGCTTAAATTTAATGAGAATGCTATTGTAGTTCGCCGACTCGCTTAACTTTAAGCGAGTTGGACAAGCAACTGTTTTCACGAGATTTCCGACTGTCACTAGCTAGGCGACTTGAAAAATCGCTCGTGAAAACACGGCCACTGTCATGAACTTTGCACAATAGTGAATAAGGGCGGGCAAGCATGGGGGCATGTTGTGACAAGTTGAAACATGCAAGAGGTTCCACAGTTTGGTTTGCTTTTGCTAAGGTGAAAAGGCAAGTGTGTTGGCCAAATATTCTTTAACGG
This sequence comes from Cladopsammia gracilis, assembly GCA_022457155.1. Classification (NCBI taxonomy): domain Eukaryota; kingdom Metazoa; phylum Cnidaria; class Anthozoa; order Scleractinia; family Dendrophylliidae; genus Cladopsammia; species Cladopsammia gracilis. Next base: position 1,057,814 of record JAJGOT010000051.1, on the reverse strand, counting down.
GAAAAATGAGCAAGAAGAGCAAAGACGAATGATCGAACATTGATGGAGCATCGCCCAAACCAAAACGACTTCACTTGGAAAAGGACGAAACAGATCGTATGTATCACTGTCCAATACAAGTTTGTGAACACGAAGGATTTCAAAGTCAACGTGGCTACAGGAAACATGTGAATAACAAGCATAGATGGTTCTTCTATTTTGACGAAAAACCCTATCTGAAAGAAGCGAAAAGCTCGTTGCAAGTGCCAAAGAACTTACCGGTAACAGACAAAGATGACGACGCATCGCGCGTAACCGCAAAACAAGCCGTCCGAGCATTAATTCCTTCATTTTCAGTCTCTGGCCAAATTGGCGAAACGTTTACAAATTGGTTGACTGGAAGCGGCGGTGGTTACAAGAAAGATCGTCCAGCTCAACAGATTGTGAATAGATGCTTTAAATTTCTCAAGTTTTGCTGCCAAGACGACGATGAGTTGACCTTCGAGGTGATGGACTTTAGCCTGTGTTCACCAAATCTGTTGTTCAAGTTCATTGACTATCTGCAAGAAGCATGCAAGCTCGGCCATGGTGGACGATTGGGCTACATAGATGCTCTTTCGGAATTAATCGACTTCAGAAAAATTAATGGCGCATCAGATGCAGTTCTTCGAAAGTTATCCGCGACAGAGTTGTACCTGAAAAGAGCGCGCAAGACAGTGGCAAAGATGATGAGATTGCAGTGGACACAGGATCTAGACATCGAAACACTAGAAGCAAGAGGGCATTGGGCAACGATGGAGGAATTATTACAAGTTCAGTGTAACTTTTCATTTGCCCCGCTATGAAAACACCGTTAAGATGTGCAAAACCAGTCCGGGCCAAGTCAACCCTTCGGACTTGACATTTGCCACGAAATTTGTAGCCATGTATCTTTTCATCAAGGTGAAAGGATCGCGCCCTATGACTTATCAGTATCTGACAGTCGACATGGTAAGTGCAGCGAAGGAAAATGGGGGATTCATCGATCAGAAAAAGTTCAAGACTGCCAGCAAGTACGGATTTGACTCGTTGATTCTGACCGATACAAGCATGCAAGTACTCGATGGGTACATCACTTTCGTAAGGCCCATGCTAAAACCCCAGTGCGACTTTGTTTTGGTTACGAGAAATGGAGGCCAACACAGCAAATAGGCCTATTTCCGAGTTACGTTATGCCTCGTTGTCCAAAGCGAGGCTAGGTGCACAACCTTTCATATGAAGATGAGTTTTATTTGTATTGGAATAAAAACCCATTTTCATATGAAAGGTTGTGCACCTAGCCTCGCTTTGGCAACGAGGCATAACGTAACTCGGAAATGGCCTATTGGGCGACGTCATGAGCATGACGTTATCGTCAAATTGTCGAAACGCAAAGCCTCAACCTGCTCACTAGCAAAGAGCAAAGAATTTTATCAGAAGACCAAAAACACAGCTCTGCTATTGCCATCATTCGTTAAATGCTGCAGACTGGTGGCCGAAAGCTTAGTTTTTAAAATAATTTTTAACCAGAGAACGTTTTTTTAAGATTTAATATGTTTATATGTTCTTAGTTTTACTTTCACTTACCCATGCGCTAGTCGCGTCTTGTACAAAGGTTGCCTCCTTTTTCTTTGTCCAATTGCATATTAGAGTGACTGTGCTTTTCGCCTCTGCTAGCCCATAACTAGAAATACGTTGCAGGACTCAATGTTATTATAATACTTAAGTGACAATACGTTTGGTGGTGTTCACTAAATAAACATCGTTTTCTCTCCTAAACATGCTTCGGCACAAAATATTGTTTCCTTCTCGGCGTACAGCGGGTACAGGGTTGATGGAATCGTTTCACCCCAGGTGCTTCTGCCCTGTTTACGCCTAAAGTTATTTTTACCCGAATCATTTTCTACATCAAACAAAAATCACTGCACTCAAGGGCAAAAATATTGTTTGAAATAAAAAAAATAGAGAAAAAATCGGGGCAAAGTTGACAGTCCCATTACCCGTGCACTATGCACAATGGAACGGAATGACAGTTAATAGACAAATTCGGCTAACGCATTGTTGTACCCAATTCAAACCTTCTCTGGGAATAAGATGCTTTGTTCACAATATTTCCATACAATTTCCATGTCAATGCTTCATTGATATGGAAATATGACGAACAAAGAGTTCTAATCCCAAAAGGTTTGAATTGGGTACAACAATGTGTTAGCCGAATTTGTCTATTGTTATAAGAGCGACTACAGCCAAAACAATAAATACACATTTTTTTGCAAAGCGTTATCACATACATGGTAGCCTGATATATCAGCTGTGGTTTTCGGGTGTCAATGTCAGTACCACATGTTGCCATGCTTTGATTTCCGTTATTTACAGGAATTCCACCATTTGCTGGCCACATACATATCTGGAAATAAATAGAGATAATATATTTTTAGAAAAAGATCATTAAACATTTTGTATAATAGAGTAATCGCGTTCAGTTCTCGAGAATACCACGTTACGCGGAGACTCCGTGTGATTCTTACGAGTTTTTATAAGATTCATAAGATATCCTGTAGCTAAACCATATAGACACTGAAAGGTTAATAGTAACCTATTCTGCACCGCATCCATTGTCACATCGCATTGAGATTGGGGAATAAATTCGGCGACCTGACAATGGTCACAGTGCGATTCAGATTGGGAGGGTGGGAGGGCGCTTGACATACCCGTCCCTGTCCTACTGCCGTCCTAGGTCCGATGATGTTTGTCACATCGCTCCATTACAACACTCCCTCCGCTTCTGTAGTTGAGCAGCAATGGGGTAATTTATTCATGGTGGTAGATTTTATAGCGTTGTTCGTAATATATGCAGTGCGAATAGTAACCTATTCTGCACCGCATCCATTGTCACATCGCATTGAGATTGGGGAATAAATTCGGCTCCTGGCCTATATAGTCTTGTTACTATTATAAACTACAACCAACCGATGGCCTCCTCTCCCATACCTAAAGATATTCCGCCAAGGGAGCCATCGGTTGCAGCTCGGGCCAAATATAATCCCCTAGCGTCCTCCCAGGCTATTCCGCGGTATAAGCCCAGACGCCAATTCCCCCTTACTCCTCACAAAATCCCCCAAACCTAAATCGTGACTCACTCGTTAATTTAACCGTTACTGTAACAAGCCGCATCTTCCCGTCCCCTTTTATGTCCTTGGGCTTGCACCGGTGGAAAGGCGCAGACGAAACGTTTGAGTTCGTTGATATCCTGCCAGGCATTGACCGGCCCCTCGTGAGACCCTGAAGCGAGCCTCGCCGACGCTCCGGCGGGATTCAGGACCTTTGCCAGTTGCATATAGTAAAGCGCCGTGTGTCTGTTTGACCAGCCTACATGGTCCATGATTTCGGCGAGATCCGATCCAGTCAATGCGAGGGTGATTGCGCACCCCGCCCTGAAACCATGCAACGTTTCCCCGTCATCAGCTTTCATGTCCGTTAGGTAGACTTTTAAGCGCGCCTCAGCTGCGGACGAGGATAGGGGCCCATCTCGGACGCCAAGGTCAGGCGTGATAGGACGGAAGAGGTAGCCCCGCGTAAGGTCAATGCGTATCTCCCTAGCTATCTCCAGATAGCGCTCAATCCCCCTTATCGGACATATCTCCTTCTGTGGGTTCCGTCTGACTCCAAAAACGTTTTGATCGCCATCTCGAAGAGTCTTGCCCCAAATGTGATTGAATAAGAAGCCATCATTATTCGGGAACCGCAAAATTTCTGGGACCTTCACTTGCCCCAGATCTCCCGGTCTGTCCCCGCTAAAAAATGCCAGCTTGAAGTAAGCTTGATCGCGGGCTAGGACAAAGCGATCAATGACCCTCGCCCTGTCTGTCTCTTGTAGCTTCGTTTCCAAATACACAGACAGTTGTGCCAGTTTATCTACAAAAAATGGCGTCGCCTGCTTGGGGGTTATCCGTGCCTGCAGTTGTTCAGCGGAGACTAATTTCAAGTAATCTTTAACTGATTTGTCAGCCGCCGGATTACCTAAACATAAACGTTTGTCCCAATCCCCATCTCTTCCCATCGCGTGGAATATCGCCCTTAGTTTTCCTATATAGGAGTCCACCGTTTTGTAAGAAAGATGTGTCGGGCACCCACAGTGAAACCTCCCTCTTTTCCCCAGAAATTCACAAGCGTTGCGGTGCACCTGGGTCTTCCCATCCTTGTCTTTGTAGACAAGAAAGCGACATATATCCCGGGGTGTTACGGTTTCCAAGGTAACGTAGCCTGGGAGCGCCGACAGAAAAGCCTCTAATTCCTGTTTCAAAGAGTCCTTTTGCTTAGTATAACTCGTCGCACGGTCAAAATTCCATAATTGCTGCAACCTCTGTTCAATTCGTTCGAGATTTATATCCTTCTTCTTCGCCGCGCTAGGGAACCGAACTCGTCTATTGTAGCCACATCGCTGGCAATAACGAAAATCCTGATCATTGGCATGAGCGCATACTGGGCACCTAACGGAAGGGGTAAACAACTTGGCTATTATCGGTAGATCCTATGACACAAACAAAGAAACGGTTATCACGATTATATCAGGTTTTATTAGTAAGTAATTCAGTTCTGAGCACCTCCTATTCTATACGACATAGAAAATCATGTTTCTCGTATCGCCCGATGTCTCATAATCATTATATTACAGTTCTCTAAAATACCACGCGGAAGGCCCAAATGTCCCCTCGGGCCGACGTTCCAGGGAGCCAACCCTCCTTTGAGGGGTAGAGTAAAGTAGCTGCGTCGCTACGCCTCACAAGCCGGCTTCTCCTCTGTGCAGATCCCTCTAACAAAGGCCACCAGAATTGTCTGGGGTAGCTATCAATCACCACCATCGTGCAGGGCTGCCCACAGGACCTGAGATACCTCCAAACCGGGCCTACCAGTTCACTCGGGGGAAACACGTACGGGTTCTGCATCACCGACGGAAACCGCGTAAGATCTTGTGCAAACACATTAACACCCAATGATCCTGGAGAAGGGTATGGCGTGAAGTGTGGCAAAGGCGTGCCTGTCTTGTCAGTCATGGCATTGGAATCTAGGGCCATGAGATCGCAGGAGTGGCCATCGGGACCTCCAAATTGCTGTTGTACCATGCGCCATACCCGGGGAGCTAGTTTCACATCAAGGTGCGATAATCTTCGCGAGGGGGAGTCAGCTGGATTCAAATGGGTGGAAACATACGACAAACGCAGTAATATATTCAGTTCTGTTGTAGTAAAGAACAGTTTTTTAATTGCCTTGTTTAATGAAAGACTGCGACCCCCTTGGTGATTCCAAACATGTACTACGGCTTGGTTGTCAACCATTATGTCAACTCGCGCATTAGTTACATGATTAGTAAATGCGCGCAGCACATGGTCAACTGCTAGGGCCTCCTTAGTCGAGGTATCCAGACCCACCTCCTCTTCTGTCCAATAGTCAGACGCTTCTTGTGTAAACGGTGATAGGATGACCCCACCCCAACCAGACTGAGAGGCATCTGATGCGAGCTTCACTTGTAAATGCCTCTCCTCTCGCCACCCTATGGGTTGATCCCACTGTTCAAGGAATAACCAGTGCGCAATCTCCTCCCGGAGTGCGCCTTGAACGTGCACTGGTTTCATTTTACGCAGACCAATCGAAATTGCCGCATTCATTTCCCTTGTGAACAGCCTTGCTCCGGGCACCACCAGTGAAAACGAGACGCATTTTCCCGTTATCCGCTGCAGAGTCTTAACCAGGACCCAGCGACTTGCCAAAATAGCTTTTATCAATTCAACAAACTTCCTCTGTTTGTCTGCCTTCAAATGGAATACTTCTCTACTAGAGTCCACGAGAAAACCCAGGTATGAGACGATCTTTTGGGGAATCAACGTGGACTTTGCCAGACCTAAAAAATAGCCTAGCCGAACCAGATAAAAGGCCACTAGAAAGATTGCTGACTTGGCCGCGGCGAAATGCCTCTGTTCAGAACTTTCCAGGCCCGCGTACGCGCCACCGTCTAATGGTACTTGGAGCTCACCATTATGCCGGTCGTCAATATAAAGGGAACATGGTATTCCGAGGGACCGAAAGTAGTTAGACGCCATTAAGCCCGTGGAATGATAAATATAAGGAGAAATTTTCCACCCAAATGGAAGTGTGTTATAAACAAAATACCATCCGCCCCACTGAATGCCAAAATAAGTGCGACTATCTTCAGTTAGGAGGAGATGATCGTAGCCGGATTTGTCGTCCAGCACAGTCTGGAAGGAGTCCTTCGGAACGTACCGGGGCAGATCCGTGATTTTATCCAAAGAGAAAGGTTTGTCTTGCATCCACAAATTCAAGTATCGCGCGTCCTGACACAGTCGAGGCTTTGTGGGCTCGACGGTCAGCGGTAGCACGATATGCGGGGCCTCTGTTTGCCCAACTTTCCCCAGTAACGATATGGCCCCAGTCTTTAGACGAGCCAGGAGAGTTTTCCGAATAAACTCACCAAACGATTTGCACGAGACATTATTGCGAAATGACCTACTAGGTGGGCAGTCCGAATCATAGTTCTCTCCTTTGAAAGTTCCTTTAAAGTGTTGAAAAAAGGAGAAAATCGATACCTTTCTCTCGATCCATTCTAATACCTCGACACGGTTTTCGATCGGCGCTGTTGCAGCAATATTCGCCCATTGTGCCGCATGTTCGTGTAATTCGCCCGCGACAAAGCTATTGGGGTCTCTGAAGACCAATTGGTCCACTTCTCCTATTAGTTCCCCTTTTCCCACTAAAAGGGCCGTTTTCTCCAGCTCCCTTTTTACCACCGTCTCTCCACTGGTTGACACGGGATCTCCCATGAAATTCACCCAACGTATGTCATTTCTCTTGGTTCCCTCGTTTATGACAACCATATCGAAATCCTTATCCTTTTCCCAACACCAGTATATTGCCTACAATAAACGATAGCAATAGAACGAAGATGAATAATTTAACGAGAAACAAAGAAGTCCCGTGCAAACCAGCGGAGAGACGGCAGTTCCGACCCAGTATGACCGGGAGGCTGTTTTGAAGCCAGTTTTCAAAACTCCCATCTCCCCGTGGCTGCGCAGAGCGTTATTATGTGAAGCTCATAAATTAATGAACAAAACCGAAATTATTTATTGCCATGACAACGTACCAGGCAATCTAGAGAGCTCCTCGAGCCTCTTTCCCCCTGATTCCCATGACAAGTAAAGCGTGGGGGTAAAATCATACAAAATACAACATATATCAGTTTGCACAATCACTGAGGGCTTCCTCCTTTATTAGATCCACACATGCTATTATCACACAGGAGTATTCAGTCGGTCCTAGATTATTTAATTGTCTTAAATATGTTACGGCACTACATGATCGTCTAAACATTATTATCATTTAGAAATAGACGCTATGTCCCAATCCCATCGTTGTGCGCTCCCTATTGGTCTTTTGGAGCCTCATTTTTCGTCGGCTGGTACCGGCGATAAGGGCCCGGGCGCTGATCTCTCCTCTTATTAAAGCAATTAGCCGCGATGTGGCCCACCCTATCACAGTAGTAACACCTGGGGCCCGGTCCATTCCTCCTGGGCCACCCGCCGTGGGATGTACTCATGCGGTCGCCGGAGCCTCGCCATTGCCCACCGGGGCCTCGCCATTGCTCGCCGGAACCTCGCCATTTGGCCATGGATTTCTCCACCTTCGCGACCGCCTCAAATACCGTCTGGTGATCCTTGTCCCCCAGGAGGCGTGACAAAAGGGACCTGAAATGTTCCTTGGGGTAATCAATCTTTATTCTCGCCGTCTGGCAGGCGACACGGTAGTACTCTGCCTTCTCATCCCGGCTGTCTCTTGCCCCATGTTCCAAATTTTCCAGCATCTCCAGGGCTTCAAATTTATTGAAATCAGTCAGCGGCCTGTGCGTGTAATCCATAGCCTTCTTCCTTAGCGTCGCCACCGTAGGTTTTGTCATATCCTCCATACTCTTTTTCAAAGTTTGGAGCTCTCTCTTCAGGTTCTACAAAACACAAAATGCGCACTAAGACACTTGCCATACAGTTCTCTCAGTCCACTCGGGCCCTGTCAATTGTTCGTGGTCGACCCCGACCACACTTTTACTGGTCGACCGCGACGACACTTTTATTGGTCGACCGCGACCACACTTAATGTATTAGTCGACCGCGACCACACTTACATTCGGTCGACCGCGACCATACTTACATTCGATCGACAGCGACCACATTTGATGTCAGTAGTCGACCACGACCACACTTAATTTATTGGTCGACCGCGACCAAACTTAATTTATTGGTCGACCGCGACCCCAATTACATTCGGTCGACAGCGACCAGACTTTATTGGTCGACCGCGACCACACTTAATCCATTGGTCGACCGCGACCACACTTAATCTACTGGTCGACCGCGACCACACTTAATTTATTGGTCGACCGCGACCACACTCAATTTATTGGTCGACCGCGACCACACTTAATTTATTGGTCGACCGCGACCACCCTTACATTCAGTCGACAGCGACGACACTTAACATATTAGTCGACCGCGACCACACTTAATTTATTAGTCGAGCGCGACCACACTCAAGTTATTAGTCGACCGCGACAACACTTAATTTATCGATCGACCGCGACCACGCTTAATCATTGGTCGACCGCGACCACACTTAATTTATTGGTCGACCGCGACCACACTTAACTTATTGGTCGACCGCGACCACACTTAATTTATCGGAATAAATACTGAGTGGGCTAAACGCCTACTCGAATCTAAATGAAACCACAGGAATATAAATAAATACCACTACGCCGACCTTTAAAACTACTGAATACAACCTGGAGAATATTCCATAATTATAAATGTATTAACATAATGTATCGACGATAACGAACGAGGAGACAAAACTTATACGAGGATAAAGTTAACGAAACAACCGCGAAGGATAAGAATACAACATTTTAACTCTCCAAACAATGACTGAATGCAGCACAGCAAACCAGGACTAAACAAGCGCAGTGAAACGAGTTCTTCTCGGTCAGAAACACGAATTTTAACGACTATGTAAACAACTAACAGAATGAGAAAATGTAAATTCCACGTGTCTTAAATTACCTCTAGTTCGACGTTTCCCTCTCTTTCCCCTTCTACTCGTCCTGCAGGCTGAGGTTGCTCCTGTCGCTCAGCCGGAGGCGGCTGGTTTGGCGCTCTTACCAGCGGCGCTGGTTCGGCTTGAGGTTCGACTGCCTGAGGATATTGCACATCTCGCGGTCGTTGCTCTGCGGCCATTTCAGAACCTTTCTTAAGTAGAACTGTGGTTATAATCTCGCGTACTGTTCAACGTCGTATACCGCTTCTGTAGTTGAGCAGCAATGGGGTAATTTATTCATGGTGGTAGATTTTATAGCGTTGTTCGTAATATATGCAGTGCGAATAGTAAAACTTTAAAATAAATACGATACTTAATTGGAAGCCAAGGAAGAGACTTCAGCAGGGTTGTTGCATGACAACATCTAGGTGAGCCAGTCACGAGTCGAACCGCAGCGTTTGGAACTCGTTGAATTTTTGCAATCAGTGTGAGGCTGGAAGACCATATAGAAAACTATTTACACTAGTCAAACTTCCTGGTAGTGGAGGCATTCACTGAATTTCCAGTGTCTTGGCGCGTTAAATACTTCCTGATTCTGCGAATGTTATACAAGTGAAAAATTGCGGAGCTGCATGTTTTATTAACACTATACAGCAAGCTTAGTTTAGTATCGAACCGCGATCCCAAGTTCCTTATCACTGAAAATGGACTAATGCAAAAGTCGCCAAAGCACAAGCGATCGATCTTAACTTTCTCAAGCTGTTGCCTCGTGCCAATTAGAATGAAATAGTATTAATACGTTAAATAGTATGGAAGCGAGAAAGAAAAGAAAAAGAGAATACGAAAGACCCAAATGGGCAGACGCAAACAGGATCTATAGTCCTATGCAAACACAAAAAAATGTTGAGTGTATTATATGTATTTCAAGTACATTACACTATCCGTAAAAAGTACTAAACAAAATGGAAAAAGCAGGGAAAAAAGTAATTCAATTCGTCAGGAATGAATGCTTGTTTAACATTTTTGCAATCTATTCAAAAAACTTACCGCTACATCATTTAAGCAAGAACTTTGTTTTCCTGTTTTTATGAAAGAGGTACAGGGATTATAGCCATACATATAGCCAGGCATCTTTTTACCGCCGTGTATCGTAAATCTGTTGGAGAAATGCCAGTGGTAAGAAACTAAGTCCAGATACAAGTGAGGTCGTATGAACAGGGCTAGAAACATAAAATACCGTAAAATGCAGGCCAAACCCCCCCCCCCCCCCCCCCCCTCGCTTATTAGCCCCCGGTTATAGGCCCATCAGTTTGGTATCGAAACATTATTCCGGTTATACTTTCCCTTATATGCTGTATAAGCACACCAAAATTCCTAAACAGCAATTCTTTACAACAAGTCACACCAAATTAACTGAAGCAACGCTTCTTGATCACAATATTTTTTGCTTGCCAACCAAACACCATTAGTATAATCTCAGGGACTATTAGCGGCATTTTACGGTAACAGGTAAGGAATTTTGTATGATCGCCAGATATATACATCTTATTCAAAAATGGCGGCCAATTTATTATTCTTTTATATGCATGTTAATTAGCCCTCTTGGCATCATTTTCGCTTGAAAATTCTTTTGTATGTTGCACCAGAGGGCTAATTTACATGGATATAAAATAACGATAAAATAGCTGCCATTTTAGAATAAGGTGTATGTTTGTTGTAGTAACGCGGAGAGCACATTAAATATGATTATACTCAACTTTCTTGTTCGTTTACGGCGCAATATTTGAAACATCCTTTACGTGTCTCAATTAGTTAATTTGTTCCTGAGTACTCCCAACCCCTTTAGCAAGTTCAAGGAATTGAAATTGTAAGTTTTACAAATTTTGAGTTGCAACTAATTGCGAAAACAGTGTTTAAAAACACATAGTGTATCAATGCTGATCCATTTTGGGTACATTAGACAAAAGAATTATACATCGCAATCCTGACGCAGCAATCCAATGAACCATACAATGAAGTAAGGGGCATCACGTGCGAACAACTCGCAATTGGTATTGGTTTTACTTTTGATTGGTTGAGAAAGCGGCGCAAGATTTTTTAGCCAATCAGGAAGCATAGCAATGCACAACCAAAGCATGGTTGCAGTGCGACCACGAAAAGCGTGAACGCCGAAAATATGTCTGGAATGTTTATTGTGTTACAGCCAATCAGATCCAAGAACCAGCAGACGAAAAGCTGACAAACTGCACGGCTATTTCTGGAAACGCTTACAGTTTGGTTATCTTCACAGTTCCAACTAAAAATTCAAATCACGATAACAAACAAACGCCTGTATGAAAAAAGGGAACGTGTTTTGAAAGAAAAATTCATAAAACTGAAATAATACCGTTTCGTGACTCGGCCAAACAGTTTACAATTTGTCGGCTTTTCGTCTGCTGGTTCTTGGATCTCGTTAGCTGTAACACAATAAACATTCCAGACATATTTTCGTCGTTCACGCTTTTCGTGGTCGCACTTTAATAATAGGGAACTTAAGATACAGGCGTTTTCGCGGCGACGGCGACGTGAAGACCGATTAGGAATGGGGCGAGGTCGACTGCGCATGTTTTCCTGCCGTCGCCCACACGTCGGCGACGTGACAACAGTGATTTTGCCGTCGTACCGAAAACGTGGGTAAGTTTGCCATGATTTTCCCTTTATTGTTAACTTATGCACAGTTTAAACGCTGTCTTTTTTTTAACAAGTCCCTTTTTGTGCTTTTGGAAACTTCATTTGATGATATGACAGATAATTACAGCGATTTTGCTCTTTCCCGTACAGACCGAACACAAATCGATATGACCGACGGTGCCAAGTCAAGGATAAACAAGGGTCAGCAAACCGTCTCAGCAGCATACAGAGGCACTTTATTCCATCCACCCGGCTTTCCTGATCTAGCTTGAACACCGGTGGGATCTGCAAAACTTCAGCAAGAACAGGAATGTCTTTCATTTCAAATCTTAATTCTGCCTTGCACGCAGCTTCGTTCATGTTCTCAAGGTCGAAGCGAGGATATTCACTGTAAGGAAAACTAGGATTTTTCGGCTGCAACATTTCATACAGAACTATGAAATCTTTATCATTAATAAGTTTAGCGTCGTAGTAAAGAATAAGAAGTAAACGAAACTCTTCGAAACTAACCATACTAAGGCAGCGAAACAACTTAAATTCACAAAGCAACCTCAATGACTCGACGAAGTCGCGAAGGACGTCGTCAAAATCTTAACAACTTAAATTTTGGCGCGAGAACGGCGGCCTCTGACCCAGTCTACCCCGGTTATCACGTCGCCGTCGCCGCGAAAACGCCTGTATCTTAAGTTCCCTAATGTGCAATGGTTGTGAAAGCTGAGAAATATCTTTGTTGGATGTTTTTATTATCGTTTTTCGACCTTGACCGTGCACAATTTTGTTCGAGCAACTGACCAATAGAGTTATTCAGTCATAGCGTGTGATCAAAAAACAAAATATATGCACGGTCAAGTAACGTTCAACATTAATTGTAGATCCTTTATCATCGCCATTGAAGTCCACAAGCTTTCATAACCAGTCCCTCGATTACTATGACCAAAGCAATTGCAAAATTACTTTCGACACTCAGTTGAAAACCACTCTAACAAAGTAATCGTCAAAAACGAAAATGCGTCAGTACGCCGTGTCGTTTGAGTCTTTTCAATTCTAAAGTATCACTGACAGTGTTTTGCAAACCTTGGTTTTCCATCGGTTCTCTGCAGTGGTGCAAGGTTGTAAACCTCATCCCCATAAGTGCAAACACAAGTTCCTTTGGTTCCACTTGCTCCTCGGTATTCAAAGAAAATGTACAGGAAGGCTAAATACGTAAAATGCTTCATCCAGGTCACGAAAGACTATGTGCTGCCCGCCTTATAAAAATATATAAATACATGTATATATACCGTTAATAGATGGTTTTCACTCACGTGACCTTCAGTCCTGTGGGACTCAAATGACAAAGGCCATGGCGGCCATGTTGGTGTACCTAACAAAAGACGTTCATTAAAATTCTTTTGTAGTTGTATACCAATATGGCCGCCGTGACGTAACGTGAAAACCATCTATAGGTGGTTTTCACGTTACGTCACGGCGGCCATGTTGGTGCACACCTACAAAAGAATTTTAATGAACTTCTTTTGTTATGTGCACCAACATGGCCGCCATGGCCTTTGTCATTTGAGTCCCACAGGACTGAAGGTCACGTGAGTGAAAACCATCTATTGAATAAAAAAGAGCCACATAAACAGGCGGAAATAAAAAAATTAAAATAAAAAAAAAAACAAGCAAAGGAGAACTATGTAGCTATGTTACTCACCTGGGACAGGGTATGTTGAAGCCACAAATGTAATAATTGACCACAAATGTAATAAAGCCCTCAAATGTAATAAGGATTGACCACAAATGTAATAAAGCCCTCAATTGTAATAAGGATTGACCACAAATGTAATAAAGCCCTCAAATGTAATAAGGACTGACCACAAATGTAATAAAGCCCTCAAATGTAATACGAATTGACCACAAATGTAATAATGGATTTTACCGTGCGTTCTTCAGTTTGCACAACAGGGTTACCAGCCCTAAGTTGTGAGGACCAGGATTTCGCCAGTCATTCATTATCTTTCTCGGACAACCAAACTTGGACAAACTGAAGTTGTCTATGTAGTGTGTTGGACGTCATCTGTCATTCACATTTGTGGTCAATCCTTATTTTTTTTTTTTATTTATTTATTTATTTTTTTGAAGCCACAAATGTAATAATTGACCACAAATGCAATAAAGCCCTCAAATGTAATAAGGATTGACCACAAATGTAATAAAGCCCTTCTCTGATTCGCCTTAAGGAAATTATTAATACTTGTTTGATGTTGAAATTGTTAGTTCAAGCTTCTGATTGCATGCATTACCGTATGTGGGACTCGTATCATTTGTGTGCGCATGCTTTTACCAAAAGGAGGGCGATTTGGACAATTAAACTTTGAACTTTATATAAATTACTTTTAAGTGGCATACCCTTCGGTCGCACTAAGTTTTCTCTCTGTGAGCTGATTGTCACGAAACCTGTTGTACACCGGTATCCTGTCTATGCGTGTAGTTTATACTGTTTCATATAGAGGTACTGCTACTGGGTGATGTTACGGAGATTTTATTTGCCTCTGAAATGGTAGAGTAGCCAGCTGAAAGTAGTACACAGTTTGTTTGACAAAATTTTACAAAGTCTGGTTGCGAGGCGCTCTTCAGTATTGTAGTTGTTACTTCGGGATTGAACAAGTGACCGATGACGTGGTATACCGCTTAGACCTCAGTGAACTGAAATGAAATGACAAGAGGCTAGCATAATTAAATAATTGCTTACGTTCGTTCAGGTTGTGAAATGTGAATAAACGTTTCTTTTAACTTGACAGATATTCACTCCGAACATTACTTCGTTTACATTTTATAACTGGGCCTTGGTTCCGTACTAGAAAATGTTTAGTTGAGATAATAGCAACTTCAGGTTTGGTCACGTGAATGACAGATGACGTCTAACACACTACATAGACAACTTCAGTTTGTCCAAGTTTGGTTGTCCGAGAAAGATATGCATGACTGGCAAAATTCTGGTCCTCACAAATGAGGGCAACCCTGCTCTGCAAACTGAAGAACGCACGGTAAAATCAATTATTACATTTGTGGTCAATTCGTTTTACATTTGAGGGCTTTATTACATTTGTGGTCAATCCTTATTACATTTGAGGGCTTTATTACATTTGTGGTCAATTATTACATTTGTGGCTTCAACAGGGTACTATGTACTTTTATGTATAGCCGGATTTTATAAAAAGGGTTCCAAAATTTTACAAATGAAAAGATCAGGTATAGATGTCCATTGAACAACCATCGATATTGAAAGACCCTAAGCTCTAGTATTTTCGCAATAGTCTTATGAAATTCTGAATAATGGCATATGATCAAAAGCGCCATCTTTTTTTACCCCCCAATTGAGGGGAGGTTAAGAAGAGCCCTACGATTTTTCCTCAGTTTTCTTGAATAGATAGTTTGATTAATTTTTTATGAAAACACAATATTTTGACAAGGACGAGTTATACAACAAATGAGAGGTTTTCCCAGGAATCCCAGCGCAGTAGTTTTGATACTCGAGTCGAGTGAACACGAGTAATATTACAGTGTAATCCTGTCTGGGCTCGAAAAATTGAATCTTGACAACTTCTTCATTTTTCTCGGAAACTAGTTAGTATTTCAATGAAAAAGCTACACAGCGTTTGTAAACTTGCTAAAGGGTTCCTTTATAGCGATATTTCTCGTTACGTCACCTATTGTTATTAATGTGCCAACCAGAGAACTATTGGCTGTTGAAACAAATAGTTCTTTTGTTTAATAGTTGGCCAATTTGAATAACAAAACAAATTTGACGTAAAATTGTTTGTAAACAGAGAAGAGCGAATTGATTTTTTGGCTTTGCCAGTAATTTGCTATTTTATTGAGTTTTGTACGGATTTGCTCTTATACGTAAGCTAGAGGCGAAATCAGGAAAGTAAAAGAAGAAAGATCGAGGTTCTTAATTTTAACATCTCAGGGTCAAGGGGCTCATTAAATTCTGCGAAATCTGAAAGGTGAAACTCAGTATTTTGATGCAAGCCCTATAAATACTATCGGTCCACTAAAGTCCATTAAAGTTTTAACAAGTTACACCCTGAACACTATATTCCGCGTTGTGACATTCTGTGTTTAACCCTACGGAACCGATAAAATGTGATCTATATTATTTTGTAAAATTCAATCAATAGACCATTGTAACTGCTCTGTGGTAGTAGCCAACTCGAAAGCTTGGCTCCTTTGGCTACTACACACTCTTCTTTTGTTATGTTTAATTCAATGTCTAGTTAGCTCTGTTCTTACTTTTTTTTATTTCCTTAATGTTGGTTTATTGTAATAATTGAATAAGTGTGAATAAATGAACTTGAACTTGAACTTGAACTTTTACAGTTTCTACTTAGTAACCTGGTCTTTGTGTGGAAATGAGGCTGAAGTTGATCTTGTTTTGATAGAAACCTTTCTTCTTTTCATATGTAAATCATGTTGTTCTTATGCTAACATGATTTACATATGAAAAGCAGGAAGGTTTGTATCAAAACAAAGTCAACTCCAGCCTCACTTTCAAAGGCCAGGGTACAAGCACACAACTGTAAAATGGTCTATTGCAAAGCAACGTTAAAATTTAATCCACATTACCGACCCAGACTAACACATCCCTGACGATACATATAACCACTTCAAAGGAGTTTTTAAAGAATAAAACAACAAGTAAACAGTCTTTTAAATACTGCCATGAACGATTAGGCAGTTATTTTATGTCATGAATCAAAAGAAGAAACACTCGCATAAAACGGAAATATGCTTATCGCTGGCGTAAATCGGATACTGTAAACAATCAAATATTCGGAACCATGTTGAACCGATCGAGACGATATTGTAATAACGTAAAACCTTATGCCTTATTACATTAATAAATAAACCAACAGATTGATGTGGTGCGAGTTTTGATCGCTCGTTAGCTTAGTTTTCCTTGGCTGTTGATTAACTTTGATTTTGCATTGTGCCCAGACGGCGCTTGTTTCGCTCTGTAGGATCTTTCGCTGAGAATGACTGATTTAGATTAATTTAAACGCTTGTAGGTTCCTAGAATGATCCTTAATCATGATTCAAATGAACGCTCAAAATAGACAGTCGACATTATTAATGCAACTTCGTACATGGCGAGAAAAATATTGCGAATGTAACTGTGGTAAACATCACTGAAAGTCAATTGACATTCCATCGCATAATACGACAAACCAAAATGTGCGAGACCAAGTCAACATTTGATAAAGATTTCAATTTTAGTTCCTTTCTTACCTCAGGAAAATCCACAAACTTGCTGTTCACCGCTCTTTCTAAGACTAATGAATTTATGAGTCTGTCTGTTTGACTGAAAGAAAACTTTGTAAATGTAAGGAGAAGTGTCTTTCTGCCGTCCACGAAGAAGAAGAATGAGCTGGAAAAACAGTCGTTTCCGGGAAAGTCCCTGGATATCACATGACACATTAGACTGTTACCTAATATAATACTTGCGCTGCTTCTCGTTCGTCAAGCCAAACATGAATAAAAAAGCATTGCGGACCATTATCAGTTGGATAAGTGACTAAAGTGTGCGCTAATAAAGGGACACGAAGACCAATAATTTCGAAAGGTTTGCGCATCAAGATACACTTTGATCGGTATGGGTGGGAGTACTTAGCTTACATTGAGGACTATCATTTACAGACGGCGAGCGATAACACTATTTTGAATGCATGTGACTCCCATGTGAACCGAAATAAGAGAAACTCTAATATAATTGAAACAAATGCCGTTGTTTTTCAGTCTGGGATTACTTGCAATACCTGTTTTTGCATGGCGTTTGCTTCAGAATTACAACTGTTGAAAGTGATAGCGGTGAGCAAAATGTGTATTGTGCATGAGGCCAAAATGATTTTACCACCAAGATCACTTTCTTTGGCGCCTTCACGGACCGAGACGTCTTTCATAATGAATTTTTTGAGAAAAAAGGAATAGTAAAGCACGTTACAGACGAGCAAGTTTTCTACGACAAGTGTCCGTGACAAGTTTTACAAGTTTTACTTGCTCATGTGTACGAATAACAAGTTTTCTTTGACAAATTATGCCTTGACAAGTTATATTTGCGTGTGAACGAATAAACAAGTTATCTTTGACAAGTTTTCTTTGTTGCCAACAATACAATTGTACAGCGGACGAAGAAAACACAACGCCATTTTATTCGTTGACCATGGCTTACAAGGGAGAAATGGCATGGCAAGATCAATACCAGGAACTTCAGCTCTCATGAACCTCTTCGCAATCAGTCGTTTTTTTTTGTTTCCGCTATTTCTATAGGATTCTGCCTTTGTATTCACAAACTTTCTCTTGTTCAAAGCTATTCTAGTAGAAGCGATGTGGCAGAATCGGTCCAACGAACAGTTTTAGCTGCAATGTTGTTATCCGCCATGGATGCAACACCAAACAACAATACCGCTGAGCGCGCGCAATTTCGCAATGATTCTTGTCAAGTTTTCCTTGTTGAGCATACAGACAAGCAAGTTTTGCAATTTATCAAGTTTTTCTACGACAAGTTGCCTTGTTCCAAAGCTAGCATGCCAGCTTTTGAACAAGTGCACTTGACAAGGAAAATCTTGACAAGTTTTTATTTACACACGAGCAAGTAAAACTTGTCAAGGCAAAACTTGTTATAGAAAACTTGCTCATCTGTAACGTGCTTTAAAAGATTTACTGATACTATCATTCAACTGGAAAAATTCTCCTCGTTATGTAGCATTTTCTCTGGGAGGCTTCCCTACCTTTTTTGGCGAAGTTTGTGAATAATTAAATAAATAAATAAAATAAAAATAAAAAAACAAAAAATAAATTAATAGAAATTTGGCAACTTAATTGTTACTGCGCCTTTCAATAACATGCGGAATTTGAAATTCAAATTTCCACCAACGGTTGCGTTTTACACTGCCGTCAATCATCTTAGCTTACCTCTCAGGAAACAGAACTTCACTTCAATGAGTTCAAAAGGTCACGTCCGTGCATTATGATTGGTAGATTTCGATCCATTTTGTTTGTTTCTTTTTTTACATGGTCCGTTGGATTTCGTATTAATTATGATTGACAGCAGGGAATAACGCAACCGTTGGTGGAGATTTGAATTTTAAATTCCGCATGTTATTGAAAGGCGCAGTAACAGTTGAACGTTTGCCGCTGCATTAATAGATTCATGGCGACGATCTTCGATGATCATTGCAGCTCATTTTCGTAGACTTTGTAGTTTTTAATTATCTCGTGATAGGAGGTTCCCTTTTCCAACATCACATGTAACATCGCAATAGTCAAGAATAGGTAGGATTATAGAATTATAGATTACAAGTGCTGCTTGTTTTGAGATAAGAGGCCAGATGCTTTCCGGAACGTTGATCCTATCTGCAGCCTTCGTACAGACAAGGTATGCGTGTTCTTGGCATATCATGTGCTTGTCGAACGAGTCTGCAAACAAAGATAATTATGTGTTATATTCTCAATTGGAGGGTGCAGTGTTGTGAGCGCCAAGAGTCCCGTTTTGCCTCTGGGGTGGGGTATTCCTCTCGAAAAGGTTATTTAGCGATACATCGGTGAAATTCAATACAGTGTATCGTAAATTGTCACAAATTTAATATTTTTGCCATTTTCACTCGTCTTTTTTTATAACAATTCACAAGTTATGATGTCCGAATAGATTTTTTAGTAATGAATAATGAATCAGTGTGACACTTATGTCCAGAAATGCAGGCAAATATTGTTTAACGAGTACTTCATATTTGACAGAGTTGATTGTCGTTTTCAAATTATTTCATATGTGACAGAATTTCGTGAACTTTCGTAATGCCAGTCATGGTGTAGCGTGTCCCTATCTGCCTGCATTTCTGGCCACATCTACAGTTAACATACAAATTGCTGTTATTTTTAATATGTTTTTTTTTTCATCAATAATCTCCTTCGGTACATCATACAATTCGATTCATATAATCCTTCAACAAATATAATCCATGTAAACATGGTGTAATATAAGGCGCCTCAAAAAGGCACTATCTTCACCGGTTTTGTCGAAAACATCTTTGTCAGGCACCGTGATATTGCTACACGAGCTCTAGCTCGCTGACTTTATCAAAGATGCATATCGTACATTTTCAGTATTCCCTGCGTCATTTGACTTAGTAAAACTGTTTCTACTTTCGTCAATTCTGCTGTATTCTTCACCAATGAGACACCGGTTCTTGCCAGCTTCTTTTGAAGTGTTTTGGCGTTTGAGCCAGATGACGATACTGATTACCAGGAAGACAAATACCACACTCCCAGCAGCAATAGTAACTGTATCCCAGATGTCCTTCCAAGGGCTATCTGAATATGAACAAAGAAAAAATAATCGTTATCTTATTGTATTTTTTTTCTTCAGCAGAGCCGGTTTACCGTGAATCCTCAGTTTAGTCTCTCTGGTGTTTCATCCAGGTTTATGTTACATTTTCAACTGCGTGTCTTACTCTCCGAACCCAACTTTCATATATCATAAACCGGACCTGAAAAGTCGACCTTCCACCGTTCCGACGTCTATTTCGCGAGCCGAAAGACTGAGCCTTTGAAAGACATTTTATGAAAAAAATATGTTTACATGATATTGATTTAAAGCAAAAAGTACTAATATATATAGCCCAAGCCTAACAGCGTCGCACTTTGAACAAGCTTAACTAAGGTGAAACTTAACTAAAGTGAAAGGTTGGAAGCACAAGAATTAAGATTGACGAACGGGCTATTTTCAATTTTACTGGAGAGCAATTCTCAAAAACAGTAAGAAGCTTATTACGCGACCGTCTGCACAGTACAGTTTTATAGACCGTACAAAAGTTCACAAAAACAACTTTTCTCTGTCTAGAATAACTAGTACCACTAGTTTCCGAATAAAATACAGTTTTTGTTTGTCAAAAATTGCCCGAGAAACTGATTTGAAAATCAAAAATTGCAAAAATACTCAAACATATTATTTTGCATAAGGCGATGCGAGTGAAGATAGAACTGTACTACAAAATCAAAGTCTTGTTTTGTTTACATAAAATCGCTTTTCAAACTATCTAATGAATGAACAAACATAAAAATGGACAACACAATCTTCTTTCGAAAAAATCTATTCAAATCTCCATTAGTTTACGTTTAAAAGCAAAACGCGTACCATTTAATTGTAGCTCATCGAGTTCAAGCTTTCTTCGATGAAATTCAAGAGATCGATACAACTGAATTTAAGCACGTTTTAAAATCAATTCTCCAAAACTAACAATAACACCAATAAAAATTCACTCACAGATTGATATCAACATAAATTCTCATCGAAAACTGTAATCTGCTTTACCTTTAAGTCCCTCGCTTGCTTGGAAATTCAAATCTCCGCTTCTGGTTCTGAAATCCGTAGAAAGCAAACATCTCCCGCATTTGATAAAAACGTAATACATGAAGTTCCTCGAAGCAAGATTTTATCCCTGAAAGCTCGTCTTTTTCCACTAAAGCGGCTTCTGAGTATACCTTAATTAGTATCATTGTCTTGAGTAGCAAACCGCGAAATATTCAGAGAAATAACGCCATTAATTTAAACGGTTTTCTCTGCTTAGTAAATTCACAGCGAAACATCAAAGTGTTTTTCTAGCTGACGTGACATTCGGCCGTGTAACCGCGCGAAAAACAAAGCCTCGCTTTGGTTTCAACATGACGTCGTACGCGCATGTTTTGCGACGTCATACGCGCCCGCGAGCTAGTCCTGCGCGACGGCGGAGCTGCAGTAGTCCGGTCCTGCGTGACGGCGGAAGGAGGGCGGGCACACGCGCGCCCGCGAAACATTCCGCTAGCCATGACCATGAAAAATGACGGGCACAGGTTCTGGTTCTATGAGTATGGGGCTGCGCAGCCAGGCCTTCGGCCTGGCATGTGCTCCGCTAATAATTTTATATTATAAAGATCTAAAAAAGGGCAACTTATCTGCAAATGTGTACTCAAAATCCCAACTAAAGCAGTCTTTTTAGTGGTAGAATTGTTTGGAGTACTGAATGCGAACAAATCAGACCTCATACAAAGAGCATGTGGCAATTAAGGTATATGTTTGAGATCATTTATTTCTTTCTTTGCAGAGATGGTTCCATTTACAAATCCCCGCGAGACAGTGCTACTGTATTTCATCAACAAGTTCTTGGTTAAAAGGACACTGTCCCGTCGAAATACCAAATTTCTCTTATCCTATTTTTATGTTATATCACCAACCAAAATACAAGTTAATTAAACAAAAAGATCCTATAGAACAAAACAGAAGTAACAGTTTGGAGATTAAGTGCAGGATTGCAAGGATGGAAGTGGATTACCGTTCATGAAATTCGATTTCTTGACCGCCTGTCGAGCAATCAAAATTGTCATTTTTCTTTGCTTTCATCAGTTTTGGCGATTTTTTTTTTGCTATTTCAAGATAATAAAGTGAGCTTAAAACAAGTTCCTGGTCATAATCATAAAAATACGATATGTCAGCCGGAAAGTGTCCCTTTAAGATAATAGAGCAAGCTTAAAGCAAGCTCCTGATCATAATCATGAAAACATGGTATATCAGCCAGGACAGTGTCCCCTTAAGATAATACGGTAAGCTTAAATCAAGCTCGTGGCCATAATCATGAATACACGATATATCAGCCAGGACAGTGTCCCTTTAAGATAATAAAGTAAGCTTAAAACAAGCTCCTGGTCATAATCATGAAAATACCATATGTCAGCCGGGAAAGTGTCCCTTGAACGCAATTGATAATATTTTTTAACTTGTTTAGAAGGTTCGCTGCACTATTCGATAGTTAGTTACTATTCAAGTTTCTGCTGGAACTTCAAAGTAAAAACAAAAACATACATTACTTGTGTTCAATTGCGTTATGGCTCTTTTCTCCACTTTCAACTGTTAGCAACTGTTAGGTAAGACCCGAATGCGATATATACGGTCCTTTATTCTAATACGAATTAATCAATCAACACCTCAAGGTGACTCCATCGTGAAAAACATTCATCTATCTTACACATTACGATGAACAACAACTTCAAAATTGTCTCGATTCGGACCAACTAGTGAAACTAAAAAGATTTAAAGATTCCGAATAAACAGGAATCTGGAATAGTGTCAACAAGGCATGAGTGATTTACCAGGAGTAGGTTTGGCAGTACCAGGAGTAGGTTTAGAAGTGTCAGGAGTAGGTTTGGTAGCACCAGGAGTAGGTTTAGTAGTAACCGGATCCAATGGGCAACCACCCGCACACGCGCAAATATGGGACAAAAAAAAATTCTGTTGAAAAAAAAAAGGAACATAAAATGTAAGTACTAACAAAATTGCTGATTAAATTTTCTATAAACATCAAAAGCTAAATAAATTATATATAAAAGTATCGTCTATATTTTAGACTTGTCGATCGAAGCAAGTTGCAATAAATTTTTCAGTTTATTTTACTTTGATATATTTGTCACACACATAACACTTTTGAAAAAGCCCCGATTTTTTGGGTCGTGGAGGCCTGGAGCCGTAAAACCCCTTGGAACCCTTATACATATTTTGAAACATTTTAAGCTGTTTATATTTTCTTAGCTTTACTTCACTTACCCATGCGTTATTCGGGTCTTGTACAAGGGTTGCCTCCTCTACAGTTTTCTTTGTCCGATCGCATTTTAGAGTGACTGTGCTGTGCCACTCAGGCCCATAACTAAAAATAAGTTGCAGGACTCACCATTATTATAATACTTAAATGGCAATACGTTTGGTGTTTACCAAATTAACATCGTTTTCCCTCCTAAACATGTTTAGGCACAAAATATTGTTTCCTTCTCGGCGTGTAGCGTGGAATCGTTGCACCTCAGGTGCTTCCGCGCAGTTTACGCCTAAGGTTATTTTTACCCAAATCATTTTTACATCAAACAAAAATCACTGCACTCAATGGCAAAAATATCACTTGAATTGAAAAAAAACAGGGAGAAAATTGGGGGAAGGTTCACAGTCCCGTTACTTGTACACTATGCTCAATGGAACGAACTAACAGTCAATCGTTATGAGAACTACTATATCCAAAACAATAAATACGCATTTTTTTTGCAAAGCGTTATTACATACAGAGCAGCCTGATATATCAGCTGTGGTGTCCCGGTGGCAATGTCAGTATCACATGTTGCCGTGCTTTGATTTCCGTTATTTACAGGAATTCCACCATTTGCTGGCCACATACATATCTGGAAATAAATAGAGAAAATATATTTTAGAAAAAGATCATTAAACATTTTGTATAATAGAGTAATCGCGTCCAGTTCTCGAGAATACCACGTTACGCGGAGAATCCGTGTGATTCTTACGAGTTTTTATAAGATTCATAAGATATCCTGTAGCTAAACCATAGAGACACTGAAAGGTTAATAGTAAAATTTTAAAATAAATACGATACTTAATTGGAAGCCAATGAACAAACTTCAGCAGGGGTGTTCATGACAACATCTAGGTGAGCCAGTCACGAGTCGAGCCGCAGCGTTTGGAACTCGTTGAATTTTTTGCAATCAGTGTGAGGCTGGAAGACCATATAGGAAACTATTTACACTAGTCAAACTCACTGGTAGTGAAGGCATTCACTGAACTTTCAGTGTCCTCGCGTGTTAAATACTTCCTGATTCTGCGAATGTTATACAAGTGAAAAAATGTGGAGCTACACATGTTTTTTAATATAACTGAAGATGGACTCATGCAAAAGTCACCAACACAGAAGTGATCGATCTTAACTTTCTTAAGCTGTTGCCTCATGCTAATAAGAATGAAATAGTATTAATACGTACATTAATACTATGAAAGCGAAGAAAGAAAAGAAAATAGAATATGAAGGACCAAAATCCCAAATGGGCAGACGCAAACAGGATCTAAAGTCCTATGCAAACACAAAAAAATTTGAGTGTATTAATCAATTACATGTATTTCAAGTACATTACAATATCCGTAAAAAGTACTAAATAAAAAATAAAAAGCAAGGAAAAAAGTCATTCAATTCGTCAGGAATGAATGCTTGTTTAACATTTTTGCAATCTTTTCAAGAAACTTACCGCTACATCATTTAAGCAAGAACTTTGTTTTCCCGTTTTTATGAAAGAGGTACAGGGATTATAGCCATACTCATAGCCACTCATTACACCGACGCCGTGTATCGTAAATCTGTTGGAGAAATCCCAGTGGTAAGAAACATGCGTCCAGATACAAGTAAGGTCGTAAGAACAGAAACATAAAATACCGTAAAATACCGGTCATAACCCCCTGCTTATTAGCTCACCCGGTCATAGGCCCATCAGTTTGGTAACGAAACATTATTCTGGTTATACTCCCCCTATATGCTGTATAAGAACAGAAACATAAAATACCGTAAAATACCGGTCATAACCCCCTGCTTATTAGCCCACCCGGTCATAGGCCCATCAGTTTGGTAACGAAACATTATTCCGGTCATATACTCCTCCCTATATGCTGTATAAGCATACCACAATATCCTAAACAGCCATTCAAAAGTCACACCAATTTATTAACTGAAGCAATGCTTCTTTATTACAATAGTTTTTGCTTGCCAACTAACTAACAAGTGAGGAATTTTGTATGATCGCTAGACTCTCTGGCTATACACCTTAGTCCAAAATGGCGGACAAATTATTGTTCTTTTATATGCATGTTAATTAGCCCTAATGGCCCCATTTTCGCTTTAGCATACTAAATATGATAAAACTCAATTTTCTTGTTCATTTACGGCGTGGTATTTGAAACATCCTTTACGTATCTCAATTAGTTAATTTATCCCTGAGTACTCCTAAGTAACCCCTTTAGCAAGTTCAAGGAATTAAAATAAAAAGTTTTAAAATTTTTGATTTTTAACTAAATTTGCGAAAACACACACGGTGCATCAACACTGATCCATTTTGGAATCACCAGACACAAGAATTGTACATTCGGCTTTTTAAAAAAGAAAGTTCAGTAGACTTTGAACCCCTCACAAAACTTATAACTAATATTAAACCTCATCTGGTCGCCAAGAAATCCAGAAGTCTTCGAACGTGATGCAACACAGCAAAATACTTTTAGTTAACAGATATTTCAGATTTTTTTCAGTAATTGGTTTTACGGAGTTTATTTGACATCAGATTCCCATGCATGACATTTTTTTTAAGCCAATTTTCTCTAAAGAGCACTTGAGTGTCCTAAAACCAAAACCAAAATGATCATTCTGACCAAGCACAACAGACGCAGACAATCCGACGAAACAATCAGAACTCGAAGCAAATATATGTAGGGGGATCAGGTGCGAACAACTCGCAATAGACAATAAAATTATTCGTATTTTCGGTATTGAACTGGAACTAGCTTTCAGTCGAGGCTCATGCGGGGAAATATCATTAAAATTATTTGCATATGAAAAAAAAATAACCGCATGAGCCTCGACTGCACGCTAGTTCCAGTTCAATACCGTGAATACGAATATTGTCTATTGGTTTTGGTTTTACTTCTGATTGGTTGAGAAAGCGGCGCGAGATTTTTTAGCCAATCGGGAAGCATAGCAATACACAATTATAGCATAGTTAATAAAGTGTAATGGTTATGAAAGCTGAGAATACCTTTGTTCGATGTTTTTGGTATCGTTTTTCGGCCTTGACCGTGCACAACACAATAGATGTTGATCTGTTGTTCGAACAACTGACCAATAGAAATGGTGCTGTTAAGTTATTCAGTCACAGTGTGTTCGTGATCAAAAAAAAAAAAGAAGATGTGCAGGGTCACGGTTGGTTCAAGATAAATTGTAGTTCCTTTGTTGTCGCCATTGAAGTCTGCAAGGTTTCATAACCAGTCCCTCGACCAACTATGACCAAAGCAATTGCAAAATTACTTTCGACACTCTAACAAAGTAATCATCAAAAACGAAATTGCGTTACGCCGTGTCGTTTGAGTCTTTTCAATTGTAAATTATCACTGACGGTGTTTTACAAACCTTGGTTTTCCATCGATTCTCTGCAGTGGTGTAAGATTGTAAACCTCATCCCCATAAGTGCATACACAAGTTCCTTTGGTTCCACTTGCTCCTCGGTATTCAAAGAAAGTGCACAAGAAGGCTAAATACGTAAAATGCTTCATCCAGGTCATGAATGACTATGTGCTGCAAGCCTTATAAAATATATAAACTGTTAATTGAATAAAAAAGAGCCAATAAGGTAGCGGGAATTAATAACTGAACACAAACAAGCAGAAGCGAACTCAATCGGATCAATCTGTATCTGGATATTTATGTGTCGCCTCTTTAAGGTTATGGATTTTGAACCGTTTTAATTTGGTCTGCACAAGGGTATGGATTACTTTATAAATATTTCAAGCCGTTAATGTTTCCTGTAACCCCTTTCACAGCCACATGCAAACCTTGTGTCATGTAGCTCTCACCTTTACATCTGTGGATGAAATCCTTTGGTGTGGCTATTCAAATAAAAGCTTCTGAGCAGTATTTTACCAAATGAAACTTGAGTATTTTGCAAAAATAAACTTCAGGGCCCTTATAGAAAAAAGTAAACAAATAAAACAACACAGAATTATTACCCATCATGATCTGCTGTATATTTTTCATCATGCACGTGTCACCCATTTGTTTCTCAAAAATATATTTTTTTGTTTTCCAGCAGTTTGTATGTAACTCACATAAGATCAGGTATAGATGTCCATTGAATAACCATCAATATTGAAAGACCCTAAGCTACAGTATTTTCGCTCATAGTCTTATGAAATTCTGAATAATAGCATATGATCAAAAGAGCCATTCTTTTTTACCTCCCGATCATCGGGATTGAGGGAAGGATAAGAAGAACCCTACGATTTTCCTTTTCTTGAATAGACAGTTCAATTAATTTTTTATGAAAACACAATATTTTGACAAGGACGCGTTATACAACAGATGGGAAGCATGAGACGTTTTCCCAGCGCAGTAGTTTTGATACGCGAGTCGAGTGAACACGAGGAATATTAATCCCGTTCCGGGCTCGAAAAACTGAATCTTGATAACTTTTTCTCGGAAAATAATTAGTATTTCAATGAAAAAGCTACACAGCGTTTGTAAACTTGCTAAGGTTTCCTTTATAACAAAGAAGAGCAGTTTGATTTATTGGCTTTGGCAGTAATTTGCTATTTTATTGAGTTTTGTACGGATTTGCTCTTAAACGTTAGGTAGAGGCGAAATCAGGAAAGTAAAAGAAAAAAGATTGAGGTTCTTAATTTTAACATCTCAGGGTCAAGGGGTTCATTAAATTCTTCGAAAGCTGAAAGATGAAACTCGGTATTTTAATGCCAACCTTATAAATACTATCGATCACTAAGAGTGCTTTAAAGTTTTAACAAGTTCAACCCTGGGCCATATCCTAAGTATTGTTTCTTAACAATAGCCTATTGGAATGACTATAGACTATTGTTAAGAAACAATACTTCGGATATGTCTTAACTTACGAGGGTTTCGTGAATCCGGCCCATGGACACCATATTATACGTTGTGACATTCTGTTTTTTAACCTGTGGAACCGATAAAATGTGATCTATATTTGCAAAATTCATTCAATTGGGGGTTAGCACATGACGCCATAAAAATAAAAAATAAACCTATACATCCTACAAAGTTGTTTTGCTACCGAATTTAAAGATTTTTAAATGTCACGCAATTCGTCACCCTATTTCAGCTGTGAAAATAAACAAAATTGAACCAGCTGAAAGTTTTGCATTATAGATGCTTATAAGACGATTAAATGGAGCTTATAGTGAATACATACCTCTTACTAACCGAGTTCGAGGGCCGTACTGTAAATTACGGCCCGCGTTTTTCCCCTTCGATTTATGGCCCAAACGCGAAGCGCGCGGGCCATAAATCGAAGGGGAAAAACAAGGGCCGTAATTTACAGTACGGACCGAGAAAACGAGGTTAGTAAGATATTTATTATATCTCTAAATCGGAAAAGGAAAACCTTTCAAGTCAAAAGGTAGACGGCTTCATTTGACTGACGTACGTCACAGGAAAGCAAAGAGCTAATTTTATTGGCTTTCAAAATAGTGTGATCGGCATGAACTTGCGTGGCTCTTGAATGAAAACTCTATAAACGAATTAATTTAATCTTCCATGTGTTCGGTAGGACGACGGAAATCTGACATAAGGTAGTTTTCTTTGAAAAGGATTCTTAGTTACTGGCGAAGACAAGCGAGGAAAAGAAGAATGAAAACGCCGCGATAAAATCGCCAAAACAAACGTGTTTGTCAAACGGGAAAATGTGGCAGCACTTCGGTCTACAGCGGTGAACGAAGAAACTCTCAAACTTCTAAAAGGACACTGAAAATATCTCGTCATCAAATACTGCAAGTAGGTTTTTGGCTTTTTGTGTGCTTTAGTGGCTTCATGCCGAACTTTGTGCATGGATGAGTTTGAATTTCAATCGCACCTGACAAATTTTCAGCGTGAGCTGCAGCAACTTAGCGTATTTGCTAATACGCAAAATTGTTTTCATGGACTCCACTACAACGACAAAAATTTCGCTAAGGAATCAAGGTACACTTTTAGCGTAATTTTGTAGCTTCAAGTCTGTTCTTATTAGAGCCACTGCCGCAAACGATAACTCTGAACTTAAGTTTATAACCAGACAAAAACTTGATCAAACTAAGTTAAGCTTAATTTAAGTTTTGCCGATGGAAGTCGTTTCAAGTTGTTTTGCAGCTTTATGTTTTTCATAGAGACATTTTCTTACGAAGAAAGACTGTTTTGTTAATGCTTAATTAAATCGAAGAGTTAAACGAATTTGCCGTGTTAGTCGAGTTTTTATAACTTACAGCCTAAAACCTAAATACCAAAACAAAAAAGCTTACTCGAGAAAATTGTCAATGCTTTTTGATTCGCAGCTAATCAGTTTTTTGCTTAAGTTATATTTTAATTTCATCGGAGAGTTTTTGTAACCTGGCATGTTAACCCACTTATAGCTCCAAACGTTTCCTCTGGATAATTTTTAATGTAGAAAACAACTTTTGTAAGCGTGTGTTAGGCCTGATGCTGAGACTCTCAAATTTAGCGGGCCGTACTGTAAAATACGGCCCGCTAAATTGACCAATCACAGCGCGCGTACTAACTAAGAGATACAATAAAATATTTTGTGTTGAGATTTTGAGTGTAATTCAGACTGAAGTTTTGGCCGCCTTGTTGGTACCCCAGATAGCCGCTCCATACATTTCTTACTAAGAGAGGAGAGAGAGAGAGAGTGGAGAGACCAAGTCTAAATTCGATAAAGATTTAGTCTATTTAGCCTATAACTCTTGAACGAAATGCTCTTGCACTTCAAAATTTGGCATCCACGATACATATAACCACTTCAAAGGAGTTTTTTAAAAAAAAAAAAAACACAAGTAAACAGTCCTTTAAATACTGCCATGAACGATTAGGCAGTTATTTCATGTTATGAATCAAAAGAAGAAACACTCGCATATAACGAACGTATGAAATATGGTGAAAATCGGACACTGTATAGTAAACAATAAAATACTTGGAACCATGTTGAACCGATCGAGACAATATTGTAATGACGTAAAACCTCCTGCTTTATTACAGTAATAAATAAACCATCAGAATGATGTGGTGCGAGTTTTGATCGCTCGTTACCGTAGCTTTCCTTGGCAGTTGATTAGCTTTGATTTTGCATTGTGCCCAGACAGCGCTCGTTTCGCTGTGTAGGCTCTTTCGCTGAGAATGAATTTAGATCAATTTAAACGCTTGTAGGTTCCTAGAATGACCCTTAATGTATGTCAAATGAACTCTCAAAATAGACAATCGACATTATTAATGCAAATTCATACATAGGGGGGAAATATTGCGAATGTAATTGTGGTAAACATCACTGAAAGTCAATTGACATCCCAAAGTATAACACGACAAACCAAAATGTGGAGAGACCAAGTCTATATTCGATAAAGATTTAGTCTATTTAAGTTTCTTTCTTACCTCAGGAAAATCCACAAACTTGCTGTTCGCCACTCTTTCTAAGACTAATGAATTAGTCAGTCTGTCTGTTTGACTGAAAGGAAGCTTTGCAAATGTGAGAAGAATGTCTTCCTGCCGTCTGCGGAGGTCACAAAGAGAAGTGGAATACAGTACAAAGGAAAGTCCCTGGATATCACATGACACACATCACATGACACATTAGACGGTGTTACTATTTATACTTGAGCTGCTTCTAGCTTCTCGTTCGTCAAGCCAAAGATGAAAAAAAAGAGCATTTACCATAGAAAAAGTAAAAATCCTTGAATTTAAGCAAAGAAATGAATTTGAACGTTAAAGGCACTAAAAATATTTACTTACAAAGCAAAACACAAGGAAAACACTTCCATTATCAGTTGCATAAGTGGGGGTCATATGTGACTGTAGTGTGCACCAATCAGTAATTGTATTGTGTATGGTAATTAGTTCATTGGACCCGGCTGCAATTATTAATTGCTGTTACAATTACTGTTATCACACTGAGACCGCTATTAACGGGACACGAAGACCAATAACTTGAAAAGGTTTGCGTTCAAGATACATTTCGATTGGTATGGGTTGTAATACTACTAATAATAATACTAATACTAATAATGGTAATACTACTTACTTGTTGGGGACTATCATTTACAGTTTGCGTCCACACGTAGCGTATTCAAATCGTATTTGCCCGAATTCGCCGGATACGTGTGGACGGAAGGCCAATCCGCAACAAAAAAGTTGCGGATTCAAAAATATCCGGATACGTGTGGACGGGGCCTGAGATTACTTGCAACACCTGTTTTTGCATGGCGTTTGCTTCAGAATTACAACTGTTGAAAAGGATAGTATGAGTGTGAGCAAAATGTGTATTATGCATGTGGCCAAAATAGTGTGTTTTTAACACCAAGATAACTTTCTATAGTGCCATCTCGGACAGAAAAGTCTTAATGAAGAAAAGAAGAAAGTATAATGAAATTTTTGAGAAAAAAGGAATACTAAGATTCACCGATATTATCATTCAACTGGAACTGAAAATTCTCCTCGTTATGGAGCATTTTCTCTGTGAAGCTTCCTTACATTTTTTTTTGGCGAAGTTTGTGAATAATTAAATCGATCAATCAATAAATAAAATAAATAAAAAAAATGAATAGAAATTTGGCAACTTGTTGACAGTTGTTCTTTTGCCTCTGCTGTACTGTACCACCTTATTTTGTATTGTCCCTTAGTGGGAAATAAAGCATGGAAAAAAGAAACCAGCAGCGTTATCTGGTTATTTAGCGAAAAGTCAATACTGTAAAATGTAAATTCAAAATTGATCATGTATATTTGAGAATAAATGCGATGGAGATCCTTTTTCGTAAATAAATAGCCTGGCAGTAAAGTTGACGAAGAAGATAACTCTCTGCCACTATATTATAAGCAGAGATTCTAAGAAAAGTAGGCATGATTGTTGTGAGAAATTCTTGCACAAACTATGCAGAAAAGTAGAGAGAGGGATATTGGCGTGTTGCGGAATGGAACTCATCGGAGTGGAACCTTATATATATATTTTCCTGGACAAATCAATCGTCAGTTTATCGGAAGAAATAATTATCTAAAACAAGGATCGAGTCCCAAGTGGTGAGAATAAACTCAGCTGAGAAATCCATTTGTAGATCCATCGCAATTTGCATTCAATCCACTGCAATGAAACTTTCAAATTCGTGTAACTAAAGTCAGATTCTTGTGAGTTCATTATACAAAAATTAGACAATATCCGTATTCACGGTATTGAACTGGAACTAACGTGCAGTCGAGGCTCATGCGGGGGAATCTTTTCACATGCAAATATTTTTATTGATATTCCCCCGCAAGAGCCTCGACTGTAAGCTAGTTCCAGTTCAATACCGAGAATACGAATATTGTCCAATTTGCGTGTGAAAGTCTTGTTGCATGTGATTAAAAAGAAACACAATGTGGAATGTAAAGGGTGTTAATTACCAAGCCAACCCACCGTTTATAAATCCAAAGCTTAACCACCGTTAATAAATCAACAATGCGTTGTTTACGAATTCACATGTGATCTGTGCGATGCAGAATATATTAGTTATACAACCCGACACTTTTTTCAGAGCATTGAAGAACAAAAGCACTCTGCTATTGGAAAACACTTGAATAAAAATCTTCAGGAACAATTTACCATTCTTAAAAAATACCGTGGAAAACTGGAATCAAAGACAAGAAACCTAATCTGACTCAATCAAGGCAAAACTATTTACCAAATCAACACCCTTTACATTTCACATTGTATAATCGTTTTCGTAGGTTTTGTAGCTTTTAATTATCTCGCGATAAGAGGTTCCCCCGTACAACATCGCAATACTAAAAAGTAGGTAGGATTATAGAGTTATAGACTACAAGTGCTGCTTGTCTTGAGATAAAGAGACCGGATACTTTCCGGAACGTTGATCCTATTTGCAGCTTTCACAAACCAAGATATGTGTTATATCAGGTTTTAGTATATACTGAAACAGTGGATAGCATTGTTGGCGCGCTCTGATTGGCTACTGAAACTCGGAATAGCAAGTGCTATTCACCTCCCAGCAATTTGCGCGCGAAAATTGTAATCGTTTCGCGGTTCGGTAAATATCCACCACTACCCACCTCCACTTCGGTGATATTCTCAATTGGAGGGCGCAGTGTTGTGGGCGCCGAGAGTTCTTGTCTCTCTGGTGGGGTATCCCTTTCGAAAAGGTTATTTAACGATTCATCGGTGAAATTCAATACAGTGTGTCGTTAATTGTCACATATTTAATATTTTTGCTATTTTCACTCTTCATTTTTTTTATAATTCATAAGTTATATCCAAAGAGATTTTTAGTAATGAAAGTTTGCTGTGCTTTTGTTTTCATTTTTGCAGCATTGGTGAGCTATGACAGCTAAGACCATTAATCACATATGTCCAGAAATGCAGGAAAGTATTGTTTAACGAGCATTTCATTTTTGACAGAGTGGTTTTTTGTTTTCATATTACTTCATATGTGACAGAATTTCGTGTGTTGGTACACTTTTATAGGTGGACACTTTTTGATGCCAGTCATGGAATAGCGTGCCGCCTTGTATTTCTGGACATATCTCCCGTTAACATACAAATTGCTTTAACTTGTTAATATATTTTTCCGTTTTTTTTTTTCATTAATAATCTCTTTCAGTTCATCATCGAATTCGTTTCAATAGTCTTTCACCATGTAAACATGGTGTAAAGTAGGGCGCCTCAAACAGGCACACTGGCTACTCTGGTTTTGACGAAACATCTTTGTTAGGCACTGTGATATCGCTACACCAGCTCGAGGTCGCTGACTTTATCAAAGATGCATATTGTAAATTTGCAGTATTCCCTGCCTCATTCAACTTAGTAAGAATGTTTCTACTTTCGTCAATTCCTCTCTCTTCTTCACCAATGAGACGACGTCTCTCGCCAGCTTCGTTTGAAGTGTTTTGGCTTTTGAGTAATAACCGGATGACGACGATGCTGATTACAATGAAGACAAATACCATACTCCCAGCAGCAATAGTAACTGGTTCCCAGATGTCCTTCCAAGGGCTATCTGAATATGAACAAAGTAAAATCGTTATCCGTTATTGTTTTTTTCTTCACCAGAGCCGGTTTACCGGTAATCCTGTCCTAAGTTATTATTGAAGTTTCTGTTTGAATTTCAAAGTAAAAACAAAAACAGACATTACTTGTGTTCAATTGCGTTACGATGCTTTTCTCCACTTTAAACTGTTGATCACATTGTAAGACCCGAATGCGATATATATACGGTCCTTTATTCTAATACTAATTAATCGATCGACACGTCAAAGTGACTCCATCGTGAGACAAATGAATAAATATTCATCTATTCTACACATAACCACATTTTCAATATTGTCTTGGTTCGGACCTACAATTGAAACTGGAAAGATTCCGAATAGACACATATCCGGAATAGTGTCAACAAAGCATTATCGATTAACTTACATGAGGCAGTTGTAGTCTTGGTAGAACCGGGTGTATGTATAGCAACGAAAGTAAGTTTGGTAGTACCAGGAGTAGGTGTGGTAGTACCAGGAGTAGGTGTGGTAGTACCAGGAAGAGGTTTAGTAGTAACAGGATCCAATGGACAACCACCCGCACACGCGCAAATATGGGACAAAAAAAAATTCTGTTGAAAAAAGAAAGGAACGTAAAATATTTTGAATGGTTAAAAACTGCAAATTGCTGTCAAGAAACTAAAAATTTCGTCTTTCTTTTGGATTGTGAATCGAAGCAAGTTGCAATAAACTTTCCAGTATATTTTACTTTGATATATTTGTCACGCACATAAACACTTACTCTTGTTACGAATTATTTATTTACTTAGTTTAGGAAGCTTATGATTCTTAATTATTTACGGCGTCAGTAAGGGACGGACGGGTGGTGTCGAACCGAGCACACGCTTGATATATTTTCTATTCCACTGAGTGGTCCTTTTTTGGTTGAGCACGAAACGACCAAAGCAGATGTAAATATAAATGTACATTTGATACGCAAGCAAAAATACATATTTACAATCCCACCAAGTCCTCTATCTTCTCCTTTTTATTTAACTATCTCTACACTAATCCAATTCATCCATGAACTGACTCACAATGATTCCCAAACAAATACGCTTTACATAAACATCCTCTAATCAATTCATCAAGACGCTCTTATCTCAAAAACACTTAAGGTGGCTCCTAATAGTTTAAACATTCCCATCATGATACATCTATGATTTTCAATCACAGCTACACCTTTAAAGTTAAGAGAAAACGTTTAGTACAGGTTTGTATACACTTAACCAATAAACAAATTTAGGTGGCTACGACATCAAAATTTGTTACCATGGTAACGTCAAAAGATGCCAAAAAGACCCCATTTTCAACATTTTGAGGCTAATAACTTCAAAACTGCACGGTGAAATTTTTTGATTTTTATATATTTTCGTCTTATAAACATAACAAGCATTTGTGCCAATTTTGGAAAAAATCTGTTCATAGGATTCAGAGATATGCCATTTTTACATAAACTTAAGGTAGCTCTGAACTCTATGTACGGAATTTAAAAAACAAATGTTAAAATGTTGCTCTTGCCAATTAAACAAAAATATATCAAAAACAAAAACTTTCACCATGTAGTGTATAAGTTATTAGCCTCAAATGGTCCAAAATAGCGTATTTTTTACCTCTTCTCGCGTTGCCATGAGAACGAATGATGACGTCATTTGGATACCACCTTGTTGACTGATAAAAGATTTACTGGTTTCAAGTAAAATATTTTTAGCCACACCATCGGACTAGCTGTAATGGGATACAAAAGACGAGAGGGTTGAACAATATAGAGCCACCTTAAAACAGAATTTTATAGAACTTTCTAGAACAGGCGTCACAGACTTACGGAGAAGCACAGCTCATTTTATAAATCGAGCAGGCTGCAAGCCCGATTAATAAGCGTCGAACAGAATATTAAACGGTCCTATCCATCCATGAACACCTTGCATTGTCTTTAAAGCTTGCAATTTTTTCTTCTGCTTCTCAGGTCAACGCACGAAGAGATTTTTTCGCCATCTTGAAATCAAGAGCGAGATCACGAGGTCGCGTGTCAACCAATCAGAACAGTGAAACTAAAATATGCGCGCAAAATTTGCATGCACTGATGCAACACAAAAAAAAGAAAACCCATAGCCGAATCTATATCTTGTCGGCTGTGCCACGAGTGAATACGTTGGGCCGCCGTTTTTTCAAGTTTATGCCATCGCCGTAGAAATTAGGCACAATCCATTCAAACCCGGGGTGCTGTGTAGTCCGAAATGTCTCAAATTGTTCACACATGTCTTGATTTAGTTTTGGTTGTTTTCCTATTGTTAGAAACGCGCGGCTTAATATCTCGATGTCTATGCTAGTCTGTCGGGTGAGATCATCCGGGTTAGTGTAGTTGACTAAAGTTTCGCCGTCACGCGGCTGAGATGAAGAGATGGTTCAGTTTGCAGCTTGCAAACAAAACAACTGACGCATTCATTACGACTTTCTACATGGAAACGGAATTACTGTTTGCTTGTGTGCAACAGTATGTAAACAACTAAATTTAAGCTTTTTTAAAAGCTGTTAAAACATTTCAACAATTCTTGACGTTTCATGCGAAACCGGAATGAATTCAAGGTTTGGATTTTCATCGAGTTTTAACATTTGGATTGCTTTAAACATACAGCTTGTTAGAACTGGCATGTCACCTTAAAATAAGGTAAAGATATTAATTCAATGTTGTCATTATTATTATTATATTAGTTCAAAATAATATTATTCACTTGTTCACCTGAAAAACGAGAAAGCGCAGTTTTGGCCAACGATGCACCGTTTTTTGAATGTGTTCACATTTATTTGTTTTCGTTATGTTTGTTAACCATATCAGTTTTGATTTGTGGCTACACTGTAGATTGATGTTAATTGAAGAAGTTTATAACACAAACTATTTGGTTGGATTACGATAAAGATCGACTTGCAGCTAGGAAATTGAGTTAAGCTAAGCTTAAGTCTTGGAAAAATCAGCAGTTACACTTAACTTCTCTTTAGTGTAAATTTGAAATACATCTTCACGTAAGCTTATTCTGAATTCTTGATCGAATAGGCCATTTCCGAGTTGCCTTTAGCCTCTCTATCAAAGCGAGGCTAGGTGCGAAACCTTTCATATGAAAATGAGTTATCATTCACATGCAAATAAGTTTTATTTGCATGTGAATGATAACTCATTTTCATATTATATTATTCATATTAAGACATTATTATACATTGGTGTCACTAGCTCGATTTTGATTGGCTATAAGCACGCAGCTAATTATTACTTGCTGTTTCTGTTACGTTATACCTACAGACAATGAATTTTATATATGTAGAAGTGACGTCATACCTACAGACAATAGTTTGTCTACTGTGCATTGATCACTTTTTTGTGCACGCTCTTGTCTTTACAAGTGCAGCTCAGTGTTGCTCTTAGTTTTTATGTACATTTTCATTTCGATCAAGCTAAGTCGGCATCATTTGAATGATTCATCAACTTTTCATAACTAGAACTTAAGTATACGTCAGCGTTACCTACCCGTTTATTCCCCACCCCATTATTCTTAGATATCTTTTGGTAACTACTGTAGGAACATGGTCAGAGTGGCAATATATCAGGGTCCTAAAAGGGGAGGGGGTGTCCCTGGAGCCCTAGAGCCTTAAGTATTTTTCTTCGGAGTCTCGGAGCCGGGGACAATGTCTGGAACATTTTTGTTGAAACATTTTAAGCTGTTTATGTTTTCGTAGTTTTACTGTACTTTCACTTACCCATGAGCTATTCGGGTCTTGTACAAAGGTTGCCTCCTTTACAGTTTTCTCAGTCCGATTGCATATCAGAGTGACTGTGCTGTTATGCTCAGAACTAAAAATAAGTTGCAGGACTCACTATTATTATATACGTTTGGCGTTTACCAAATTCACATCGTTTTCCCTCCTAAACATGCTTAGGCACAAACTATTGTTTCTTTTCGGCGTATAGCAGATAAAGGGTCATAGAATCGTTTCACCCCAGGTGCTTCCGCCCTGTTTACGCCTGAGGTTATTTTTACCCAAACTTTTTTTTACATCAAACAAAAATCACTGCACTCAAGGGCAAAAATATCGTTTGAAATAAAAACAAATCGGCATGTTATGTTATTACATACTGAGCAGCCCGATATATCAGCTGTGGTTTCCCGGTGACAGGGTCAATACCACATTTTGCTGTGCTTTGAATTCCGTTATTTGCACTACTACCGCCATTGTCTCCCCACAGACATATCTGAAAATAAATAAATAAAATATATTTTAAGAAAAAGATTTTTGCATAATAGACTAATCGCGTCTACTTCTCGAGAATACTTTGCAAGCTTGATTCGCAAAGCACAAAAATATACCACGTTATGCGGAGAATCCGTGTGATTCCTACGAGTTATCATAAGATACATAAGATATTCTGGAGCTAAACCACAGAGACATTTAAAGGTTTATAGTGAAATTTTAAAATAAATACGATACTTAATTAGAAGCCGACGAAGAGACTTCAGCAGGAATGTTGCATGACAACATCTAGGTAAGCCAGTCACGAGTCGAGCCGCAGCGTTTGGAACACATTGCATTTTTGCAATATGTGAGGCTGGAAGACCATATAGTAAACTACTTACACTAGTCAAACTTACTGGTAATAAAGGCATTCACTGAACTCTGTGTTTTGGCGCGTTAAATACATTCCTGATTCTGGGAATGTTATACAAGTGAAAAAAAAAAAACTAAACAAAACGCGGAGCTGCATGTTTTATGATATAATACAGCATGCTTAGTTAAGAATCGAACCACGATCCCAAGTTCCTAATCACTGAAAATGGACTAATGCAAAAGTCATCAACACACTAGTGATCGATCCGGCTTAACTTTCTCAAGCTGTTGCCTCGTGCCAATTAGAACGATTTCAGTCTTATCAGGATTTAGTTTAAGTTTGTCCGACAGCATCCATCGACGTAAATCAGCGATGCAGTGTTCCACAGCTTGCACGGCAACAGCTTCGTCAGAGGTACTTCAAGCACGAGGAAATCTGCAACCGCACTACCAGGAAGTCGCAAAAATTAAATATAGCTGTATTTGTAATTAGTGTGTAACGAACTTTTCAGTACTGAACAGTGAATATCTAGAATTCACCAGATCCGTCTCTAAAACTTTTAGAACTGTGGGTGTCCGTATTAAAGAGTTTGACTTATTTTAAGCGATCCGTGCTGTAAATACTCGACAATCAGTAGTTGCAAGTGTTTACATTCAGTTGTTAAGCGCCACTTAACTCACCAGGACCACGTTTCTTGAAAGTTCCGATATTTTTGTGGGCCCGGAGATAAAATTATTATAAAATCAAAATCTATAAAATGGTAGCCTATTCCAAACGTTCAGATAGTGGGGAAAGCACGAATAGTTGGGGAGAAGCGAACAAAAGCGAGCGAAAAAAATGCGCTTCCCTCCCCAGTCTCCCCTCATTTTTTCGCTCGCTTTTCTTGGCGCCTTCCCCAACTATTAATTCGCGCCTTCCTCGCTATCTGAACGCATAGAACAGGCTAATAAAATGGTGATGCAGTTATTGGCTCGCAAACCAGCCTTTGTTATTTCGTCAACTTAGAATTGTATTGCTTAGCTTTAAAAATCAACAACCTCTTCATCTTGCACGAAGGACATGCATGCACGTGCATCTTCGAAGTCATTATTTTTGGTCTCTAAAATTGATACAGATTTTTTCTTCTTTGTTAAATAACTTTATTTGGCCTCCATGTAATTCGAATACAGAAATGGTATTGATATAAAACAAGAAAAAACTTTATATGAAAAATTACACTGATTTAATAGCATGAAAGCGAAAAAAAAAGAAAAGAAAAAGAGAATATGAAGGACCCAAATGGGTGGACGCAAACGGGTCCTAAAGTCCTATGCGAGCCTCCCCCTCCCTCCCCCCCCCCCCCCCAAACACAAAATAATGTTGACTGTATTAGTCAATTGTATGCATTTTAAGCACATTACAGCATCTGTAAAAAATACTAAAAAAAAAACAAAAAAAAAAAGCAGTGGAAAAAAGTCAATCAATTCGTCAGGAATGAATGCTTGTTTAACGTTTTACAATCTATTAAAAAAAACTTACCGCTACATCATGTAAGCAAGAATTTTGTCCTCCTGCTTTTATGAAAGAGCTACAGGGATTATAGCCAAACTCATAGCCACTCATTACACCGACGCCGGGTGTCGTAAATCTGTTGGAGAAATCCCAGTGGTAGGAAACATGAGTCCAGATAAAAGTAAGGTCGCAAGGACAGAAACATAATATACCGTAAAATTCCGGTCATAACCCCCCTCCCCGCTTATAAGCCCCCCCCCCCCCCCCGGTTATAGGCCCATCAGTTTGGTATCGAAACATTATTCCGGTTATACTTTATCCTATATATTAGCACACCACAGTTCATTAACAGCAATTCTTTGCAAAAAGCCACACCAAAGTAACTGAAGCAACGCTTCTTTATCACAATATTTTTTGCTTGCCAGCCAACGGTACGGTAACAAGTTAAGAATTTTGTATGATCGCCACATTCTCTGGTCATTTTTGTGGTAGTAACGCGGAGAGCGCAATTAAAATGACAAAACGCAACCTCCTTGTTCGGCGCAGTATTTGAAACATCCTTAACGTGTCTCAATTATTTAATTTATTCCTGAGTACTCCCAACCTCTTTAGCAAGTACAAGGAAAGGAAACTGGTAAGTCCTTTAAACTAAGTTTTACAAATTTTGATTTGCAACTATGCAAAAACTCTGTTAAACACAGTGTATCAATACTGATCCATTTTGGGGTCACTAGACACAATAATTATACATTCGGCTTTTCTAACAAGAAAGAGTTTATACATGAGTTCAGAAGAAAATGAACCCCTAACAAACCTTATAATTAATAGAAAACCTCATGTGATCTGATCTCCAAAAAACCAGATGTCTTCGATCGTGATACTAATCAGCAAAATACTTTTAGTTCCAAGATATAATGTTTAGATTTTTTTTCAGCGATTAGTTTTACGGAGTTTATTTGACATCAGATTCCCATGCATGACACTGTTTTTGAGCCTGTTTTTCCCTAAAGAGCAGTTTTCACTTGAGTGTACTAAAACCAAAACCAAAATGATTATTCTGGCCAAGCACAACAGACACAGGCAATCCAATGAACCAATCAGAACTCAATCAAATACTGTACGAGTAGGGGGAATCACGTGCGGAAAAAACGTGTGATCAATTCGCAATTGGTTTTGGTTTTGCTTCCGGTTGAAAAAGAAAGAAAGTGGCGCGAGATTTTTTAGCCAATCACAGAGCATAGCAATCAGATACAATCACAGAGCATAACTATCGACACTCAGTTGAAAACCACTATAACAAAGCAATTGTCAAAAACGAGAATGTGGTACGCCATGTCGTTTGTGTCTTTTCATCTCTAAAGTATCTGCACTGACAGTGTTTTGCAAACCTTGGTTTATACTCATCGGTACTCTGCAGTGGTGCAAGGTTGTAAACCTCATCCCCATAAGTGCAAACACAAGTTCCTTTGGTTCCACTTGCTCCTCGGTATTCAAAGAAAGTGTACAGGAAGGCTAAATACGTAAAATGCTTCATCCAGGACATGAAAGACTTTGTGCTGCAAGCCTTATAAAAATATATATAAAAAGAGCCAAATAAGCAGGCGGAAATAAAAAACAAAAACAAACAAGCAAGGGCGAACTCAATCGGATCAATCTGCATCTGGATGTTTGAACAAGCTTAAAACAATCTAAAGAGGAAAACAAACATCGCATATTCATAACCAATGTATTACCCAATAGAACTGATGAGCACTCTACTACACAAGTTAAATTGTTATGTGTCGCCTCTTTAAGGTTATGGATTTTGAACCGTTTTAATTTGGTCTGCACAAGGGTATGGATTACAATATTTATTACATCCATTTTGAAATCACTGGTGATCCTTGCAATCTGATTGACTGTCAGCAGTGTGACTTATTCCCGAATCGCACTATTTTTTGTTCTAAATCGCATCTTGACAAATGACGTCTAAGTCTTTCTGTTTTGCAGCATACAAAATGAGATGTAAAAGCGTTTCCGATTCCTCTTTTTTACAAACCGGCTACAGCTGGATCAATAAAATATTGGTACTAGCTAAAATCCTGTATTTGGGAGGTTAAATGGTGCGATTTCAAAATGGATGTAATAAAGTGGTAATTGAACTTCGTGTCGTGCAATTTTGGTCTGAAATCATGCTTGTGATTTCAAATCGAACTTATCTTGAGCTGCGCGCTCTTCCGATTTTCAAATCACGCGTATGATTTCAGACCAAATTGCACTCCACTCAGTTCAAATACCATAGTCTTATTATGAAATTCTGAATAATAGCATATCGTCAAAAGCGCCATTCTTTTTTACCCCCCGACTTTTTCGCAGTTTTTTTTTTTAATAGACAGTTTGATTAATTTTTTATGAAACACAATATTTTGACAAGGACGAGTTATACCATAAATGGGAAGTATGAGAGGTTTTCGAAGCGCAGTAGTTTTGATACGTGAGTCGAGTGAACACGAGTAATATTAATCCTGTCTGGGCTCGAAAAATTGAATCCTAATAACTTCTTCATTTTTCTCGGAAACTAATTAATATTTCAATGAAAAAGCTACACAGCGTTTGTAAACTGATTGTGACTAGAACACCACACGGGTGACCTACGAGTAACATACGAGTACATACGAGTAACATACGAGTACATACGAGTAACATGCGAGTACATACGGGTAACATACGAGTACATGCGAGTCACATACGACCGACATGCGAATAGCTCATTTCCGATATATTAAAATTCATACTTGGCTCCGAGGCTTGGGGGAATAAAACAAAAGAAATCACATCGAGGTTCAGTGTTGAATTGTTTATTTCTTTTGTTTTATTCCCCCAAGCCTCGGAGCCAAGTATGAATTTTAATATATCGGAAATGGGCTATTGGTGGGTGAAATAATTGTAATTGTGAAAAGGGTACAAATAGCACAGGAAGCAGAACGTTATATCTCTTTAAAATGCACTCTTGCGTATATTTTGCCAGTAATGACCTCGTCTGTGAACCAAAATGCACTCATTTGCAACGGTCTATTGCTTCGAAACCGATGCGATCGAAGGGCCATGTTGAAAACATGACGGTATCGACCGCTGACTTTTGCGATCGTCGTCTCTAAAGGTAAACGACAAACTTTAAGGCTGATCTGACTACTTAAAAAGGTAGATTTTGCGAGACACCAATGCGACAGAAACCGATAAAGCAGGGTAGCAACCACGGACAGCTGTTTCGCTCTGTTGTTCCGTTTGAATGTTAACATTGGCTTGCCATGTACATTCAGTTTTTGCGAGACACCATTGTGATATCTTGGGACGGCTTGTTACCCGAAACACGTGATGTGGCACGCGTGATGCGGGTGACAAGTTGGTTCCAAGGTATGGAACTTGATATTGTGCACGAGTCATTGTGCAATCTATTTACAACTGCTTTCTTGTAGTCGTTCTTAGTTTGCTACAAGCTACACCGCGTTGATGAGCCCCAAGAAAGGGCGAAACAGCTGTCCGCGGTTGCTACCCTGCTTTATCGGTTTCTGTCGCATTGGTGTCTCGCAAAATCTACCTTTTTACTTAGTCAGATCAGCCTTGCAGTTTGTCGTTTATGTCTGTTCATTTTTTGGCTGATAAGGTCTTTCGTAGATCTTAAGTATCGTTTACAGCATTATCGTTTGCGGTCATTTGCAGATTTTGGTTCTATCTCTAACGGTGCCGCAGCCAATTCGTGCCTCGCTCGGGAAGCTTCGCTTTCCGAAGACTATTCGTTGGACTTCGTCCAACGTCAGACCACGGTTGCAATAGTCAGTAGTCGATATTTTTCA
Organism: Cladopsammia gracilis; assembly: GCA_022457155.1. NCBI lineage: Eukaryota > Metazoa > Cnidaria > Anthozoa > Scleractinia > Dendrophylliidae > Cladopsammia > Cladopsammia gracilis. Next base: position 1,013,478 of record JAJGOT010000051.1, on the reverse strand, counting down.
AAATAATAGCCGTTCGGAACGATCGATCGCATCGCGGGATAAACCTCCATTATTTTGTAATAGCGTTTGATTTGGCATCCAGCAGATAATCTGCAGCAGGGTTGCTGTTTTGTAAATCTCACGGATGCTAGTATATTCTTATCTCCATGTGTAGATGTTAACAGCTTAAGCAAGACTGCAGTTTCGATCCTACTCGTGAATCTCGTCAGTTATTATTTTGGAGTAAATATAACTTTTCAACATCCAAAAAAATGGAGACCTGAATATGCTTATGGCTGCATAAATTCTAAATTGTTACAGTTTCCCTTTTGTGAAGCCAATACAAGATAATTGTGGCTTATATCTTACTTGTTTGAGTTTAATTTCATTAGTTTGTTTAAGTTGTAAATTACTGGTGATTTAAAAGGTTGATTTAACAATTGCAATCAATCTTGTCTTGAAACCTGATATTGTAGTCTGAATTATTTGAACATACGGATAGCCTGTGTACAGACGCCCCTCCCCTCCTTCTCCGATTTTTTTTTGAGGGGAGGGGCGTCTGTACACAGGCTAACGTACGGAATGTATGAAATGTAGTCTGTTTATTTAAAATTGAGAAGAAAGATTTTCCCACACCGACTTTTACCAATCATTCACACCGATTTCTGTTGATAGATACGGAACCAAAATAACGTTAACGGCTTCTGATCTGGTAAAGACTCTTAGTTCATGCTATTTTAAGGCATGCATGTTTTCAAATGTGATCCAATCCTAGCTTTACGAGGTTTCGCCAGTCACGTATTTCTAGAACTAGGAGTAATCGGAGATTAGGGTAGTGCGTTCGGCGGTTGAAAGGGGGGATTTTGTTTTTTTGGTTATTGGGATAGATGAATATGTCTATGGCATATTGTCAAATTAAGGGTTATTGTGTACAGTGAAACCTGTATTTACTCTGTGTATGAAGACGGTAGGGAAACTTTGGTAGCAGAAAAAACAAATTACATGTGTAAATCCTTTGAAGTTTGTTGTAGTTGTCGGTAAAGAAAAGTGCTTGGCGGTCCCTTGGGAAAAGTGGAAAAGGTGCACCAAATTTGCATATGTCAAAACGGTAATCACGCTGGCGAAAGCGAAATTCGCAAGTATTTATATAAACAGACTATGCGCTTCTACAAATTCTCCGTTTTCTTTGTAGTTTCGCTCGCCAAATTAAGATTAAGCTTTTCCAAACTCTCAGCCTTCATTTCCAAGTTTTCCACGCGCGCTAAAAAAAATCACAGAAAGTTTGGAGTGTCTCCGGGAATAAATAAGCCGCGTTTGGTTTCGGAGCGTTCCATCGATCCATCCGCATAATCCCCATCAAAGTGAGAAAAAAATTCGTCGCTTGATTCTTGCTCGTTTTCTGGCTTGAATCTCGCTCGTGTCCGGCCATAAATTTTTCGAACGGGATGGCTTGAATATGGTCCGATTCAAGCTCAGTCTAGCCATCCGAATGTCACGGCGGTACATATGTCTCCCTCTGTTCTTGCTCAATTCTCGTTTGTTTGTCTCGTTCGTGTCAGCCGAATCATCGCCATGATTTGATTCTCGCTGATTAGCATATTTTATATGTTTTAGGACACACAAAGTGTGTTGTGCCAGCGTGTAGTTCGGTAAAAACTGCAAAAAAGCTTCGAAAGCAGAAGGACATACGAAAAGCACATGGAAATACAGAAGGTGAGCAAGGATGAGATGAATGACCTTCAGCAATCTTTTGAAGGATGAGATGAATGAACTCGCCACGTGAGTTAGTTACTTCGTCAAAGTGAGGCAAAACGTAAGCAAGCGCCTCAAAGCGAGGCAAATGTGTGTCGACGACGAACCAAAGCAAATATCAGTTGCACAGGACACCCAATAATGCACAGAACTCCCAACACAAATTAGGAGTTGCGTTCTCGTTCCTCGAACGCAATGAGTATTAAACAAAAAACGCTGGTGTTCATGTTCCTCGTGCGCGCAATCTGCCACAATTCAGGGGTAAACACGCGCGAATCTCATGTCGCTATTTGTACCCTTTTCACAAACCACCCTATTTCGCCCACAAATAGGCCATTTGCACGATGAAGTCATAAGACTACAACTACCAGAATCCTTCAGTTTTTTGTTTTGTAGTGCAAATTAGGGCTATTGTTATTTAAACCGCACAGGGATTACAAAATTTAAATAACAAAGGAAAAACGAAATGAATTCTGGTAGTTGTAGTAAAATGACGCCATCGTGCAAATGGCCTATTCGCATGTCGGTCGTATGTGACTAATATGTACTCGTATGTTACTTGTATGTACTCGTAGGTCACCCGTGTGGTGTTCTAGTCACGATCTTGTAAACTTGCTAAGGACTAAAAACCAAAGAAGAGCGAATTTGATTTTTTGGCTATGCCAGCAATTTGCGATTTTATTAAGTTTTGCACGGATTTGCTCTTTCAACGTTTAGGGACCGTTCATTATTTATGGGAGCGGGGGGGGGGGGGGGGGATGGGTGAGAAAATGGGGGGACCTGAAATTTTAGCCACTGCAAAAGGGGGGGTCCTGGGGAAATTTTTTTGTTATGGAGGGGGGTCTTGAAATTTTAAACAGATGATGTCTTAAATAAAAAAGCGAAAACATAACTACAGTGTACCAAAAAGAGCGGCACACCCCAGATTTCATGGCTGGTAGCCTTTGGGCTCTCTATGATTCTTCTAAGAGGACAGCCTTGCACAGTATTTTGGTTCAGTCATGGAGCATGATTTATGGTGGGGTTTTAGTGACTGACGTTAAAAGTATTAATTAGTATTTATAACCCTAGCCAAAGGAATTTTCCTTATCTGCTACGTGGACATTAAGTTGAAGAACTGTTAGTAGTATTTTGTAGTTATCAGTTCGTCCCTTGTCATCCTTGTAAGTGAGTCAACCCACCCACCACTCCCGGTTTCTGGGTTGCTCAGTAGCAGTGGTTTTGTATATTGCAATAATTACTGTGATAGTAATTAACAACTATTAAAGTCTTAACTCTAGTTCTTCAAATGCACAGTGGACCAAGTGGTTGAATTGCTCCGATAAAGAAAACCACACAAGGTCACACGAGTCAAAATGCCATAAGTTGTAATAACTATTTATTAATAAATTTACTGAAAATTATTCTAAACTTTTTTTCATTTCCTGTTACAACATGTTATGGTTGTATTGCTTTTATGTCTGGTTTATACTGAGGTTTATGTCTCCTCCATATCCCCATTCCCATTATATCCTCATTCACATCGTACCCCAGGTCCATCATATCCCAAATTTACACCTATATGCTTAAAACTACATATTAGAAGCACAGTTTTTAATATCAAGACAGCAATACAGTCACCCCCAAATTTTCACCTACTTTAGATCTGAAAACCAACACGCTAGCCACTACATCATCGCGCCCCACAAAAATACGGTATGGATACATACAATACAACTTTTATTTTATAGATTAATAGTGGGGGGGGGGGGGGGGTATTGAAATTCTTCCCCAACAGAACAGGGGGGACCTGAAAAAATCCAGATTCACTAAGGGGGGGACATGAAACAAAAGGAAAATTTGTTAATTTCTCACCCATCCCCCGCCCCTCCCATAAATAATGAACGGTCCCTTAAAAACGTTAGGTAGAAGCGAAATCAGGAAAGTAAAAGAAAAAAACATCGAAGTTCTCAATTTTTAAAATCTCAGGATCAAGGGGTTCATCAAATTCTACGAAAGCTGAAATATGAAACTCAGTAATTTGATGTAAGTCCTATAAATACTATCGGTCCCCTAAGAATGCTTTTTAAAAAAAAAATTAACTGCGTTGTGACATCCTGTGTTTAACCCTGCGGAACCGGTAAAACGTGATCCATATTTGTAAAATTTATTCAATTGCAATGTAACGTAAAAATTCAATGCACACCAACGACCCAGACTAAGGCCCAGTTCAAACGTCGAACTTCACATGTGCCGAACCTAATGCAAATGAGCAAAATCTATTGTTCTTTTTTTTTTTTCTTTTTTTTTAAAATTAGACATTATTACAACTTTATTTACAATTGCTCATTTGCATTAGGTTCGGCGCATGTGAAGTTCGACGTTTGAACTGGGCCTAAGACACCCACGATACATATAACCACTTCAAATGAGTTTTTAAAGAAAAACAACAAGTAAACAGTCTTTTAAATACTGCCATGAACGATTAGGCAGTTATTTCATGTTACGAATCAAAAGAAGAAACACTCGCACATAACAAACGTATGAAATAAGCTTATCGCTGGAGAAAATCAGACACTGTAAACAATCAAATACTTGGAACCATGTTGAACCGATCGAGACAATATTGTAATGACGTTAAACCTTCTGCTTTATTACAGTAATAAATAAACCATCAGAATGATCGATGTGGTGCGAGTTTTGATCGCTCGTTACCGTAGTTTTCCTTGGCAGTTGATTAGCTTTGATTTTGCATTGTGCCCAGACGGCGCTCGTTTCGGAGAGACCAAGTCTACATTCGATAAAGATTAAGTCTATTTTAGTTCCTTTCTTACCTCAGGAAAATCCACAAGCTTGCTGTTCACCACTCTTTCGATTTATCGGTCTGTCTGTTTGACTGAAAGGAAGCATGTAAGGAGAACGTCTTCCTGCCATCCACGAAGAGAAGAATCAAAGGGCTCTTAAAGCCATCTCGTTAATGCGTTGAAACATGAGGTTAAAAAAAGAAGAATCTAAAATAAATATAAAATAAATATGGTAAAGATGGCGTTGTAGAATCAGACATTATGTAGAAAATGCGAGGCGCAGTAGTCAACTGGATATGATTCTTGGCAGGATAGAGAAGATTGAGAGAACTTGGTTTGAAAATTCGTGTTGGTGCAAGTCAAAAAAAGTTATGAGTAACAAAGAATCACGAGTGTGAATGTAAATAATTTTGATGTCAGTGAAGTGAAAGTGAAAGACTTTTTCCGCCTTGCTAGCTAATTGACGATGAAAATGTGTTGTTGGTTCAATTTACACAGTGCATTTTCAGTTATTCATTGTCTATTTTCGGTTAGGATATTTGACAATGGAAAAGACTTTCTAAATCAAATACAATAGATTGCCGCAATTTCAAAACAATTAAAAGCCCACATCGATAATACGTCACGTGCAATGACTTTATATCTGATCAGATGAGACATAAATATTAATTATCAAAATATCAATTGACACAACAAATGGTGACTGAATCTTTAATATTCTTTAAAGTAAGGCCCGATTCAAACATTGAACTTCACATTTGCCGAATCTAATGAAAGGAGGCCGTAACAACATGTCATTTCTCTAGAGCTGCCTTTCCCCATGCCAGGACAATTTGAGCTATGTTTAGCAGACATCGCGCCATCAGCCATTTCTTTTTCAACTCTCCAGCAGTATTCGAAAAAAGAACGAAAGTCAAAATTTATGGTATTTTGCTGTTCCTACTCTTGCATAATGAAACGGAAAGTTTTGTAGTTAGCTAAAGTATCAAGTCTGCTGTTTTATATATTTTGACATGAAAAATGGCGGGAAAATGGTGATCACGTGGTCATTTTTCGGTCACGTCTGCTATGGACGCACTTATATAGAAAATATTGGGTCTGGAGCGGATAAACAGGGCACCACTCCTGGCGGTCACTTTTTTAGTTTCCCTTAGATCGAAATGAGGTTCATGACAGGCCTGCACCGACTCCGCTATGTGGTTTTGCGGTTGCGATGCATTTATATTAGCTTTCAAAGTTTGGCTGTTATGAGTCGTGTCGTTAAGTGATTTACGTCTTGTATGATGTGTTAGACGGCGTTTTGTAAATAGTTTTCAGGAATGGTTGGTTTTGAACGAAACTCCATTTTTCATCAGTATTTGTTTAAGGTTTTTCAGTCGTGGGTGAAATGTTGTGACAAAAGGCGTTATTATCTCGCGAGTTTTTTTCGTTTTGTTTTCATGCCAATTGCGTTCCGGCAAAAGTGAAATTTAGAATACCAGTGCATTTAGGAGGGTGCTGATGGGGTTAACAGTTAACTGACAATTGCCCAAAAATATAGTAGTTAACTGATAAATAAAAAGTTACCGTATTTTCTCTATTAAATGCCCCGGGCGTTTATTTCAAACTTGGCCTTGTGGACCCGGCGTTTCTTTGTATCAGCAGTTTTTTCTCGCCCGCCATTTTTTAAGAAAGGGTTATTATTCGTTTTTCTTGGCAGCCTTGTACCTTGCCCTTAAATCTTAAGTTTATTATACCACAAACAAACGTTTGAGGAGCTTACTTACAACTTCCTCAATTATACCCGGCGTTTATTCGGGGCCCGGCGTTTAATCGAGAAAATACGGTAACAGTTAAGTGACATTCTATTAATTATACTAAATGAACGATTGTTGTTGTTAATAAAAGCAACATAGTTTTTTTCCTAACAGCAAAGCTATTTTGTGACTTTTACCTGCCTCGCAGCGTGACCAGGTGACATATTAACCGATATTATATGCGAAAGGTACCAGGTTCGTAGAGCGTTGACCTTGATCTCCGTGATGGCGTCGAGTATGGCGCTTTTTTGGGGTCAAAATTAATACTTGCATTTTACATGGCGAATTAAAGTGTGTCTTGCATTTTACATGGCGAATTGAAGTGTGTCTTGCATTTTACATGGCGAATTGAAGTGTGTCTTGTATTTTACATGGCGAATTAAAGTGTCTTGCATTTTACATGGCGAATTGAAGTGTGTCTTGCATTTTACATGGCGAATTAACAACCACTTAAATTTTGCATGGCAAATTAAAGTCTGCACATTTTACATGGCGAATTCGAAAGCCGCTTACATTTGCATGGCGAACGCACATTTTACATGGCGAAAGGTTGTACCCAGAAGGACAGCCGAGGAGCCCTAGTGACGAGTTTCCGAGTCGGGCAGCTTTCGGCGAATTTGAAAGCCGCTTACATTTTGCATGGCGAACGCACATTTTACATGGCTAGTTCTAAAATAGGGAACGGGGAACGGGAACGGGGAACGGGGAATCTCTAAAATAGGGAATCTCTAAAATGGGGAATCTCTAATATCGGGAATCTCTAAAATAGGGAATCTCTAAAATGGGGAATCTCTAAAATGGGGAATCTCTAAAATGGGGAATCTCTAAAATGGGGAATCTTAAAAGCATGATATCACAAGAGTTTTGTGAAGGCGGCCGTAAGTAAAGCTGCCCGCTTACGATAAACATTTCGCTCAGAAAACTCTGACTGAAATTCAAGATGGCTGCAAACCGTGTTTTGTTTGATATTGTGTGACAAATCATGCTGTGACACTTAGTGTCTGGTTCATCATAAGTTTGACAATGTGTAAAAAAAATTATACTCAGAAGAAATTGCCCCCCCCCCCCCCCCCACAAAAAAAAAATAAATGGCCCGTTCCTTTATTGGACGCAGTGGGTTCGGGGTGTCCGTGGAGCAAAACGCCTAGGGGAGGGGAGGGTCCATTGGTGTGCAGAATCTTTTTCAAAGGAGCTTTTGATTTATTTTCATTTTAGTCTGTTCAGGGTGTTCCAGTGAGGTTTCGACGGTGTTCCGGGGGTGTTCCGGGGTGTTCCGGGGTGTTCCGGGTAGGTTCCGGGCTATTCCGGGCTGTTCCGGGGTGTTCCGGGTCGATTCCTGGTTTTACAGGCACCCCAGGGTATTGGCTTGATCAGCGCCAAGGTCAAAAGAGAAAGAGGGTGCCACAGTAATAGTAAGCGTGCACATGTGTTAAACTTGCATTTATAGTTTTCAATTTTCACGGAGTGACAGTACGAAGAACATTTTCTGGTTTCATTTCATTCGATCCTTTTTTGTACCTGAGCCAGGGCCTAGTTATGCGGATGTTGTTAAAAACGGTGGTTCAAGTAACAGGTTGAAGACACAGAAGAGGCTATTTATAGGATTGCGATTTTACAAATCCAGTTCATGTTTTGAAAAGCCAATTTACTCCATATTTTAAAATAGACCTTTCTCACGCGGCGGCCATGTTGAGTACCAGAGTCTAAACTCGTCCTCAAGTTTTTCGCTGCGAGGCTAGACGTGCAAAACGTTTTGTTTTAGTGCAAGATAAGGGTCTTTGAGTCAGTCCGCCACGCGAGAGCCCGCGGTATTACAGTATGATCATATCCGCGGACGCCAAACTTATAAACCTACTTTGTGAGACATATAAATTCGTTGTTTATTTATTTATTTATTTATTTATTTTTGGTATTGTATTGTTATTTTTGGTAATTTGTTGCTACCCACGACTTTTACCTGCATCCGCGACTACGACATTAAGCGCTTCTCGTCCAAAACATGAAGGACGAGAACGAGGTCTGGAAAGGGTTCTGCGTGATCCGGATTTAGCCGATTCAGGAATACAAAATAAATCCAGCCGTGATTCGGTGATTCGGGAATACTATATCGACGCGGGATTTGCTTTATCTGTGGCCGTGATTCGTGATTTCCATCTACAAAATTCCGTGAAAATGAAATATTTTATTCTGTATCAATTCACGCTCACATTTTTGTCGTGTTTTATAGGTCTCACTGGTTGGGAAAAACGACGGATAGACCGAATTCTGGTTTGACTTTTATAGCGGTAATAAAATATAAACCGTGAATGTCTATGCGAATGCCCAGAGTTTGTTTACTTGAAAAGCTTTCAATTCTGTGGTATTTCTATAATTTCCTGACTACAATAGTTAACCATTAACACTTTAAACACTTTCCCAGAGTACGTGATTCGGAAAATGACAAAAACAAGCTACGTGATTCGGAAATTTACGAAAAAAATAGCCGGGACCCTTCTCCAGACCCTGCGAGAAGGGTATATCCTCCCATCTTGATTTTAGTTGGCTGAACAAGATTAGAAAGGCGGTGCTCCGCCGTCACCCACGATATCTTCAAGTTGAGAAGATGCTGTCCTAGACTGCGAGCAGTCTCTCTTTTCCGCGAAAGTCAGTAGGGACGGACGCGAAAAGCGAATTAGCGCGATGTGCGAGCTGCGAGCGGCGAAACCGCGAGCCGTGAGTAGCGCGGGCTGGCGCCCGCGCTACTTCGCGCTAATTCGCTTTTCGCGTTCGTCCCTACTGACTTTAGCGGAAAAAGAGAGACTGGTCGCAGTCTAAAGCCGTCCCTGTTTAACCACTGTCTCCATGTTGAACTTGGCTATAAAGCCAGGCATGTCCAATAAATGAATATCGATCATTTGAAAAGCAACTGATATATTAATCAAATCACGGGAGACTTACTGGCGATAAAAAGGAAACTAGACCCCATTTTAGAGATTCCCCATTTTAGAGATTCCCCATTTTAGAGATTCCCCATTTTAGAGATTCCCCATTTTAGAGATTCCCTATTTTAAAGATTCCCTATTTTAGAGATTCCCCATTTTAGAGATTACCCGTTCCCCGTTCCCCGTTCCCCGATTCCCCGTTCCCTATTTTAGAACTAGCCGCTTTCGAATTTGCCATGCAAAATGTAAGTGGTTGTTAATTCGCCATGTAAAATGCAAGACACACTTTAATTCGCCATGTAAAATGCAAGACACTTAAATTCGCCATGTAAAATGCAAGACACTTAAATTCGCCATGTAAAATGCAAGACACTTTAATTCGCCATGTAAAATGCAAGACACACTTAATGGGCCATGTAAAATGCAAGACACACTTTATTCGCCATGTAAAATGCAAGTATTAATTTTGACCCCAAAAAAGCGCCATAGTCGAGTGGCGTGGTCAAAGTTATTCTGAGTTTTTATCGAGATGATGACAAAGGATCGGCATTCGAATGACACATAAGTCGCATACCGTTTGACATGACAAAGCACAATTCAATGGACATATAATCAAACAATAAGCGGAAAGTTTGGACTCGGTGAGTTTGATTTAAAGTTGTTGCGATTAGAGAAGATCGACGGGAAAGCTGTTACAAAGGCTCAGTTGGAAATGGAGCTACCTTTTCTAATGGGAAGTGCGACAAGTGAGATACATGGTATGTATTCTGTTTCGTCATTTTGTCCTAGCATGCGTCCTTTTCAGTCTTAGATTAAATGAGTAAGATTTCTGATTACACTAAAACCTGTATTAAGCAGACTCCAAAGTAAGTGGACACACCGTTGGTATTTTACTGTGGCTATATGGCCGGTAACCGGTCAAGGTTTTCAAAACACTAAATGGCCGGCAGTTCTATATTCACAGTAAATTTCTCAAAATCGAAAAATTCCAGCTAATCTAAACTATCATATGTCGATTTAGAAAAGTCAAGCGATCCTGAAATGCTTTATAGATCTCAAGTCTAGGGCTTGGTTTACGCTGGGCACAGAAGACGAAACCATGTTTTGTGACACTTAAACTTTTTTCAGTTCCACTGCCGGTCAAGGTTTTCAAAACACTAAATGGCCGGCAGTCCTATATTCTCAGTAAATTTGACAAATCGAAACAATACAGCCATTCTGAACTATCATATGTCGTGATCCTGATCAAACGAGCCGGTTTTGTGGGATTTCTATATCACGAAACCATGTTTTGTGACACTTGGAACTTTTTTCAGCTCGACTGCCGGTCAAGGTTTTCAAAACACTAAATGGCCGGCAGTTCTATTTTTTCAGTAAATTTCACAAAATCGAAAAGATCCAGCCATTCTGAACTATCATATGTCGTGATCCTGATCAAACGAGCCGGTTTTGTGGGATTTCTATATCACGAAACCCCCGACGAAACCATGTTTTTGCAGTCGAGCTGATAAAAGTTCAGTGTCACAAAACATGGTTTTGTCTTCTGAGCCCAGCGTAAACCAAACATTAGACTTGAGATCTATAAAGCATTTCAGGATCGTTTGACTTTTTTAAATCGAGATATGATAGTTTAGATTAGCCGGAATTTTTCGATTTTGTGAAATTTACTGAGAATATAGAACTGCCGGCCATTTAGTGTTTTGAAAACCTTGACCGGCAGTCGAAATGAAAAAATTTCTAAGTGTCACAAAACATGGTTTCGTCTACTGAGCCTAGCGTAAACCAAACACTAGGCTTGAAATCTATAAAGCATTTCAGGATCGCTTGACCTTTCTAAATCGACATATGATAGTTTAGATTAGCTGGAATTTTTCGATTTTGAGAAATTTACTGAGAATATAGGACTGCCGGCTATTTAGTGTTTTGAAAACCTTGACCGGTTACCGGCCATATAGCCACAGCGAATAACGCTTATTTTATTGGACACAAGCATCAGTGAAATTCGATTTTTTCCTTCCCATACTCTCTGTGTACGATCCTGTATCAAACAGACATCTTTAATACTGACAATCCTTATTACGGTTTTGGAAGCTATCTTGACAGGTGAGAAATTATGGTTTTTAGATGAGAATCTAATGTCGAATAATTTTCGTAAAGCGGCTGTTCTAAGTCCAATCCCAAAAACGCATTCACTCTGGTCATTCTCATGGCCTTTAAAGTAACCTTATCTTAACTTTGCAAATTTAAAAGCCTTACTGATATACGTAATTTCCTACTTGTCAAGCTAAATCACTTGATAAGATCAATGAATGAAAATATTGAAATGAACCGATTTCCGACAGCGTGACCCAGTTAAAAAGAAAAACATAAAACTTTCTTATACAAGCGCATGAGTATAGGCTACCAGTGTAGCCTCGTGTTAACTGACAATTGGCCGAAAAAAAATAGTAGTTAACTGACAATTGGGTACCCCCATTAGCACCCTCATTTAGCAGTGCTAGATTAATTTGTCGTGTGTTTGGCCTTGTTTACAAAATGGTAAAGTAAGCTCACTGTAGCTGTCGAGAAAAAGCTGCGCCGGGTTTACAGCTCTTTACAGGCAAATTCACCGCGAGAAACAACTTCAAGCATCACGCTTCAGTGAATGTTCTGACACCTATAGAATGAATTGAGTTCTGGTCATTTCACGAACAGAAATCTAGAACCGGAAAGGAGGAAAGAGTTACGCGGTTAACATCGGAACGGATAGATTGCCGTCCAAAATGGTGGCGCTGTTCAGATGTGTGTTACTTTTCCTTTATACCCTCTTAAAGTTTGATGTTCCCAATGTTTACGTATTTTTCTACGAAAGAGACGATAACTTAATTTGTAATAGGAACGAAATTAAACAAGAGTGACAGGAGCAAAAGTTTCATTTGATTCAACAATATAAATTGATAAATTGAGACAATTAGCCACAGCTTGAATGATAATCGCATCAGCCCATGTTCCTTGACATGACATATTATTCAAATATTCTTGCCAAGAGTGTTCAGTATTACTCTCTATAAACTGTTCTGGGTTATATACTAAATATTCAATGCCAAGACTACGTATATAAAAATGGTTCGTAGCATCGCCATACAATTGATGTGATACGGCACGAAAAAAACAATCGCCACCTCCTCCAACATCAAGAGCAATTCTATTTAATTCAGATAACCTACTTTCTAGTAGTAAAACTGAATCTATAGCACCTGAACCATTAAAAGCAACCATTACAAACAATTGATAATTTTGTTTAACGAAATAATAGATTTAAATATATTTTTTCTTGCTTTAAGTGTGCTATATTCTTTGCTAATAGAGCTACGTTGAGCGCTCGAAGGCAACTCTCTTGTGTCAGGATTTCAATGCAATCAAGCTACGTTGAGCACTCTAAGGTAACTCTCTTGTCCGCTTTAGGATTTCAATGTTTATCAGTACGACACGCAATTGATATTCGTCTTCTTTTTATAGACTTTATACGCCAAGAACGTTTTCTCTCTCTTACTTGCCACTCAAACAATACATTGTCTTTTTGTCAAATAGAGACAAAATCTCTCTTAAAAAAATAAACACGCTGAAATCGCTTATAAAATGCTTCTTAAAATGCTTCCTTGATAACTTTTATAAACAAAATCAGGAACATTTTTACGTCTTTTGCGTACTGTTGCATAATCAAACTGTAATAGCAATGATTAATTGTTTTAAAATAGCACAAAACCGAAATCCATACTCTTGCATAATCAAACCGAAACATTTTTAGTTAGCTGAATAAGCAAAATCTACCCTCTCTTGCATACTATTGCATAATCATGACACCTAAATATTTAATAACTATTGGAAAAGCAGACAAAGATTACAACTCAAAAAGCGAACAAAAATACAGCGTGAGATTTCTCAGCTTCGTCGAGCGCGAAAAGTTGACTCGTTTAACTTTAAGCGAGTTGACTTTAAACGAATCGTAAAATTAACTCTTTTCACGAGATTTCACTTTGACATTCGTTAAGCGACATAAAAAAATCGCTCCTCGCTGTTCATCATACCGGGTAGACAACGTATAGCAGAACCCCGGAGGAGGACTCGCATATGTGGTTGGGTGGGGGTGCTCGTCGTATCTTTTAGGGGTTAAAATTAGGGGATCTAGGTATCTTTTAGAATATATGATTTTTCTTTTCACGATATTTCCGGTTGTCACTCGCTAAGCGACTTAAAAGGCAGAGCAAAATAGCATGTTCTTTTGAGCGCAGCTATCAAATGTACTGAATAGGACAGCCTCTGACTCAGTTAAACTTCCCATATGACTAAAAAAAAAATTGCCGGATTGACCCCTTTCATAAAATAGAAGTCCGTATAAAGGTGAATATTTTAAGTTCGTTTACCTACAGGTTGTAACTAATTTGATTGAACCTGTACTTGGCACCGGTAGCATAGTATTGGCTGACCCGTGTACTTTCGCTTTTGTGCTTTTTTAAAACAATTAATAATTGCTATTACAGTTTCATTATGTAACAGTACGCAAAAGACGCAAAAATTTAAGCCATTGAAGGCTTGCCGCAATTCCATTCAACCGTCATCATTATAAGCCAAAAAATCAACACAACTATGACATGTTTACCATACTATTGCACAATCAAACCGCTTGGCCAATCATAATGCAGAACGTAGCTAATACAGGAAATCGCCTGCTGCTGCTCTCTGAGTTGACCTCTGATACGCTTGGTTAATTGCACGCTTACTTCCACCAGTGATCGAGTGCATTGTTATTTAGAAGTTGCTGAAACCAATTCTGTGGTCGTGGAAATACCCAAGCCCTCCTTGGCGGCGAGCAAGTTCGTGGCGAGCTCCTAAATGTAAATAAAACGCCGACAAACCTTGAAGATAGCGTAGTTGAAGGCGTCTTCTTCGGTGTCTTCTTGCAAAAAAAACTGCCGGATTGTTATATTTATCGAATGATAAGCAGGAGAATGACTGAAATTAAACTTACAAGATCTCGATTCGTGTCATCCATGTCGATCTGTACGTTTTCGCGCGTAAACTGCAGTGTCAGTGAACTCATATCTTATTATATTTTACCCTGGGGAGTCTTTTACTGTGTAACCGCATCCCCAAGAGTAAGATGAAACCTGAGATAAACCGAACCCAAGCCATTAACCCTTGGGAAGGCCCCAAACCCAAGGTGTGTGTAACCACAACTCAATAGAAAAAAACGCAAAGTTCATGCTATTTTGCTCTGCCATACCGCTCATATTAACACACAAACTTTCCTGTCCCATTTAACTTTCTTATAACCTCTCCATTAGTAAAATACACCGTGAAATTCTCAAACTACGTTTCCCAAGAAAACGCATTTAACCTATTTTTACCCTTTTAAAGTAGCTATAATGGCTTTACGACAAATGATTGAAACTGATAGGTAACGTGAGATATCGAAATTTAACAAGGACTAATACCTTTGCGGTAACGTAATGTGAGATATGACAAGTTCATCACAAGTTCTGACATCCCAATACCCTAGGGAAATTAACAATAGGTCCGGGGGTGCTCCCCAAACATTTTAGTGGCAGTATGTGACGCCCTTCTTGAAATCCTAACCGCTTTAACCAACCATATCCTCAATGCCCTAATATAGCTTCTATAAAGAACGAACAAGAAACCCCCCCGGACAAAAGTCCACAAAATTTTGTTAACAACTTTTGTCCCTTTTTAGTACTCGACTCCGAAATCTCGCTTAATGCGCAAGCGCATTAACGAGATAAAAATGGGCTAGAAAAATAGTCGTTTCCGGGAAAGTCCCTGGATATCACATGATTAGGCCCGGTTCTTAAACGTGTCGAACTCTTTGTAATCTCCTGGCATTATGTAACTCGGTAGAATCTCAATCAAACTTCAACTTCCAGGTAAGTCTCGTTTAATTTTTCAATTAAGTTCGACATTTAGCGCGACCGTAGCTCAACGTTTAAATCCAACGTCGCGCCAGAGTCGGTAACGCAGCTGAGTCGCGCAACCCGACGCTGAAATCCTACAACGACAAAAACTATAAAAATAGCTCAGGGCCTAGCGTGACGAAAATAGCTGGATTCACGCCAACATATCATCAGATATCAATTCAAATCCTGTCATTCCAGAGAGAAAAGGTAGAGAACTTTAAACCTTTCCTAAATAAAAACCAACATGCCAATAATGGCGAAATACAACAGACCAACCGCCAGGCAAAAAGGAACGAAAAGTGGTCAAATTCTACAACAGCAAACACCACGGGAAACAACAGCAACAGGGTTTGATTTTTATAGGTAGAGAATGGGACGCCGTTTAGCTCCGATCTATTTATGGTCATTTTTCCCGGGGGGGTACTTGGGTCAGCTTTTGCTGAGTATATGTGCCGCTAGCCTCTCAGAGCCCCTACCCCATTATAGTCTATTCTGTGGCCAATTATAGACCCCATCTTAGTCACTTTTGAGAAAATGTAAATTTCGCAATCCCAACTTAGTCACTTTCTGTTTAGCCATCTACCTTGAGTTCGGAACCCTTTTAACTAGGTCATCCTCAAATGAATTGACACATTTATTAAATGTAGAAGACTTTACTCTTCACCTGCAAACCTTCTGGTACATTTGTTAACCGAAAATATTTACAAGCTGAAGCTACCCAAAAAAATACTTGCCAGAATTTTCTTATCCCAAAAAATCCCGACAATTTGCGACCCCATTCTAGTAACTCTATTGAAAATGCAACCCCATTATAGTCAATCCAGTCGTGAAAATGAGACCCCATCCAGCGGCACATCCCCATTAGCCCGTTACTAGGAAGTACCCCCCCTCCCCCGGGTCATTTTTATTGTTTGCTGTTATCAGGCTCTTTTGTTTGTGGAACAAAGGTTTGAAAGAACCGACGATTAGCCAATTTTCCGACCGCGAAATTCGAAATCTTCGTCAATGACCGGAGTGACAAAGTCAACTCTTCTGGGAGTGTAGTAAGGGAATAATTGTTGAGAACAACGACGGATTAACAGGGTGTCGGAAGGGAGATTTGTGACAAGGCCAGGGAAGTGGAGTAGTTTACGTCATCGCCGTCAACTATTAACTTAACGTTTTAGGACTACCGCGACAGCGAAGAAAAGCCCAAATGGGCGAGTTTTTTTTCTATACGAGTCGAAAAGCGCAAAACAACGATTTTAACTTAAAATCCTTCAAGATTAACTGATCTTCGTTCAAGAAACAGAAGACTGAACCGAAGTAAGGAATTTTGATTTCCTGTAGTGATCATGACTCCTATTTACATTTCCCCAATTCGAGGAGAAATCGCTTTCTCTATTGGTGCTATGCAATTGTGCGCGGGATTATCAGAGCGAGTTTACAACTAATTGTTGATGAATAAACCTCGCTAAGTCCATTAACTCATTCTTGTCAGTCTCGGCCAACATCGGTGTTAAAACACCAATAAGACTCTACAGCTTTAAAAAATTGCAACTTTCTCAATCGCGCGAACATTGCAGTTGTGAGCATTGACTAGAAAGTCCATCAAATTGAGATACCCAATAAACACAAAAAAGTCAGCGATTTTCGCAGAATATCAGCTTTCGAATTTGAAGAACAAAAATGACCGTTTTTAACGTCATCAATAGAAAAACAACAAAAATCACGTTTTTGCCTTCATTTTTTTTTATGGAAATCATCGTTGCAAACCCAAAAGTCAACATTCACAACAAAATTCAGTCCTAGTCCCAGCTTAGAAGTGTTTTTTTTTTTTTGCCCTTATTCGTTGCCCGGC
Organism: Cladopsammia gracilis; assembly: GCA_022457155.1. Taxonomy (NCBI): domain Eukaryota; kingdom Metazoa; phylum Cnidaria; class Anthozoa; order Scleractinia; family Dendrophylliidae; genus Cladopsammia; species Cladopsammia gracilis. The sequence continues at coordinate 996,456 of JAJGOT010000051.1, read as the reverse complement.
CCGGGCCTGGCTGTCGTTCTAGTGCATCCTGGCCTTGCCTCGATTTTCAACATCACGACCGCACTTCATGCTGGGAAATAGCGAGAATTTTTGACAGTGTTTGTTCCTTCCCCACATATTTCAAATTATACACAGCCACTCCGATCTACCACCGAAATTTCGCGCTTGTTGTGTTCTTCAGTGGTTGCAACTTCCAAAATATGCCGTGGTAGGTCAAGAAATTCATCCAGAGTCGAGTCCCAAGGCTACTTCGTTTCCTGGCGGCCATTTTTCCAGTTCAACGAGCAACGAGGCAAATTCGTGAACGAAGTACAACATCTAACTCGCTTCATTGAGAAAGTGGACTCTGAACTACCTTCAAGCTTAATGATACTCATCAGGCAGCTACTAAAGATGAAAAATGGCTGTGAACTTACCAAAAATCGCAGGTAAAACATATTCCAGTCTTTATTGCAATCCAACGGAGCAAAATGACGTCACAATGACGTTTCCAGTAAACTCGAGCCTTCAGTGTTTTAAAACAGCAGCACTTTCCATGGTAACTTTAAATATGGAGTCATTGTTTTCTTGTTCTGTCTGAACGGTCCCACTGGACAAACCCTTAGATTAAAGTGACGTGTGCGGCAAGACAAAAATCATTTCCACCTGTCATCGAGAGAAAGATTGAGTAGAAAAATAAAATAAGAGAATGTATTCGAAGGTGAGTTTAAAATAGAAAAGCCATCCCATGTGCTACACAAAACGCGGTCCGAGGCATTTCGAGGCTGAACAGTCTGCAAGTATTGGCTCGTTTCCACTTCTGGAGGCGTATAAGAGTTATCAGTTATCAGTTATCAGTTCGAATGTCTTTTATTTGCTTTCCAATATTTGTCAAATCAGCTGTAAATTGTGCTTTTTTTTGTTATTTCTGCGTCAGCAGAACAATGAAATTACTGAAATGGAAAAAGTTACTGACTCATTCAATTCGCTTACCTAAGCTTTCCGACTGAGTGCGTTGTTCCCTACATTAGATTTCAAAGTACATGTACTCAGCAAATTAGACTGCGTGCAGTCTCTTATTTTTCTTTCAATTAGACGCCCTCGTTCCTCGCGGTTTCGCCGCTCGTTCGCTCGCGCGCTCGCTCGCACACTCGACTAACTGAAAGAAAAATAAGAGACTGCTTGCGACTAAGCCTCTTTGGCAATCACTAAGTAGTTGCTAGATAAACCGAAGTGCACTGCTAGTCTGTTAAAAAAGGTTTCTGTTTACAATGTCGATGAAGCCATTTTGCGAACGTTAAGTGTGAGGTTTGTCATTACGCTCCGTCGATGATGACAATGCAGCCAAATCAATTGACTCACCCACTCCCTGTCGGTTCCATCTCGGCGCGTAATGCACATCGGTAGAGAGGGACCCTTTAAACGTATCGACAGCAAAATCGAAGTCTAGGTCTTCGCGAAAGGTGGGAAGGAAGACCGTATGGCGGGAAAAGGTTATAACTGATATTGTGGATATAATTTGTTGCAGTGAATATCTGAGGAAAAGCCTTATCTTGTGTTAACGTCCTTCTTCTTTCGCAAGAATTCGACGCAAAAGGAGAGCCTTTTTTCGTTGGCCTACGGACGTCGGAATCCGTGTCCGCCATCTATAAATAATTATTTTGCAGTTGACTTGACCCCAGTCTCATAACACGGTGTTTTTAATAAGACATGACTGAAGACGAGTCGGCGCTATTTAATGCGATGTTTGAATCAAGTGTCCCACTGCAATCGTGCCGAAGTCGAACTTAATACAATTGAGTTCGGACACGACAATAGCGCGACGTTTGAGCCAGGCCTAGACTGTGTCATCATTTATACTTGCGCTGCTTCTCGTTCGTCAAGCCAAACATGAAACAAAAAACATTGCGGACCACAGATGGAGTAAAAATCCTTGAATGAAAGCAAAGAAATGAAGTTGAACCTTAAAGGCACTAAAAATATTTGCTTACAAAGCAAAACACTTCCATTATCAGTTGGAAAATAAGTGACTGCAGTGTGCGCCAATCATTGTGTGGAGTGTGTATCTAAGGTAATTATTTCATAGGACCTGGCTGCAATTATTACTGAATTGCTGCTACAATTACTGTGATCACACTGAGACCGCCAATAAAGGGACACGAAGACCAATAATTTCAAAAGATTTGTGCATCAAGATACACTTCTATTGGTATGGGTGGGAGTACTTAAGTTTGCATTGAGACAATCATTTACAGACGGCCAGCATTAACGCTATTTTGAATGCATGTGACTCCCTTGTGAACCGAATCAAGGAAAACTCTAATATAATTGGAATAAATGCCGTTGTTTTTCACTCTGGGATTACCTGTAATACCCGTTTTTGCATAGTGTTTACTTCTGAATTACAACTGTTGAAAGTGATAGTGTAAGCAAAATGTGTATAAATGCTGTGTTTTTACCGAGACGTCTTGTAAATGACATTTTTTAGAAAAAGGGAATGCGAAGATTTACTGATGTTATCATTCAACTGGAAAAATTCTCCTCGTAATGTAGCATTTTCTCTGTGAGGCTTCCCTACCGCTTTTGACGAAGCCGTTTAATAATTTAATGAATAAATAAATTAAATTAAATTAAATTAATTAATGGAAATTTGGCAACTTACTTAACAGTTGTACTTTTGCCCCTGGTGTACTGTATCACCCACCTTAGTTTGTATTGTCCCTTAGTGGGAAATAAAGCATAGAAAAAAGGAACCAAGCAGCGTTATTTGGCTATTTAGCGAAAAGTCAATACAATGTCAATTCAAAATTGATCGTGTATATTTGAGAATAAATGCGATGGAGATCTTTTTCGTAAATAAATAGTCTAGCAGTAAAGTTGACAAAGAATGACTCTCTCGAAACTTTTTCAATTTCGTTTCAAAAGCAGTGTTTAAAATAGTGCCTCGTATGGTAAAATAATGCTTTTTGTCAGAGGTAAGTAAAGTAAAGTAAAGTAAAGTAAAGTAAAGTAATGTAAAGTAAAGTAAAGTAAAGTAAAGTAAAGTAAAGTAAATACATGATGATGAGGTAAACTGATGTCAAATTATTAATGAATTTTATCACTGACGGCTGATAAACCTAGGCATCACCATAGGCGTACGAGGGGGAGGGGCTGGGTAGTAAAAGATATAGTATTATTCGGGCAAAACTGGTCGACTATTCGGGCACGAAAGACACAGTAAAATTACTGAATTATTTTGTGATTCAATGTCTTAATTTATTTGTTCTTATTTCGTAACTCACATTACTCAACTTTCTAACCGAGCTCTATACTACATCGCTCATGTCATTCATGTGATAGCTCCATTAGATGCTAACCGCGCGAGCTCCCATAGAACGACAAATTTGCGTTGTGGTCCGCCAAGGGTGGGAATGTTAATGTAGACTGCGCAGGGACTGAAACTTTGTATAACATTTGAGGCAACCATCTTTCTTATTAGGACAGTGTGTGTGGTTAATTGGTATCTGGTCGACATGACGTCACGAGGTTCATTCGGGCAAATTAGGTTCAGCCCCCCCCCCCCGACAAAATTTTTCCCGTACGCTGATAGGCATCATTTACATTTCATATTAATCAATTGCAATTTTTTCATTGCCACTTTGTAATTAGCAGTGAATCTATGAAAAGTATGCACGATTGTTGTGAGAAATACTTGCAAAAACTATGTAGTATTAAGTAGAAAGGGGGATATTAACGTGTATAATTTGAACAGTGTACTTAGTACATGCCTGGCAATTTGGATCCAGTCCACTGCAATAAAACTTAAAGTAGGGGAAGGTTTTAAATTGTGCAGGGAAGAGCTGGCCACTAACTTCATTGGACCCGGATGAGGTGCATCTCTATTGTTTTTAGGGCTAGGGTCCATTGTTCTGTTGTTTGTTCTATTGTTTTCTTAGCCAATCCTGTGAGGCGTTCCGAACGGTGCACTTTTGCCTCAAGAGCTGGGGGTTAGGTTCTGCTTGATCCAGTTCATTTTGATGTAGTTATTGGACTGGATCAAAATTAATTAATTTTGCTGAAACGTCAGCCCCAGCTATCCCCTGCTGAATTCAAAACTCTCACCTGCTTTTAAATTTGAATGTATTGGACTGGAGTACTTCCGGGGTTTATATGATCGTCATGTGACCGAATTCTGGGCACATGGTTGGTTACCTCGTGAATAATAAATTACGATCAGATTTATAGAGCGACTAATACAGATTTTTTTTTTTTTTTTTTTTGCGACTAATACAGATATACATGGTGTGGTTATTTATTATCCCAAATGCTCCTTTTTCTTGTCTGGCTCCGCAACCAGAGAGCCCACCTTCTTGGTCAGCGGATGTTCACGGGATCAACCTCATCTAAGGGGTCCCCCAGAGGCCTTTAACGGCTTGGAAAGACCCCTGGAAAAAAACTGAAAATATCACAAGAACCTTGGGAGAAAGTTTACATGTGTAAAAATTTGAAATATTGTCTTTCCACTTCAACAGCGTAACAAAATACTCCATCGTTCTTGCAGTATTTTTAGGGAGGAGAGACAATAGAACGAGAACCAATAATTATCTAGCAAACAACATCTTTCGATAAACATCAACGACAACAACAAATTATAGCTTTTAAAGTGATGCTGTTATTTTTCATCTCGTCCGTTGTTGGTAACTATTTATACAATAAATTTAAATGTTAGTTTCTTAAAAATTATACCTTTACTCTAAAAACAAAGTAATACAGGTTTCACGTTATTTTACTTAGAGTAGTTTTCAATTGAGTGTCGAAAGTTATTTCACAATTGCTTTGGTTTTGTATTGCTACGGTTTGTGATTGGCTAAAAAATCTCGCGCCACTTTCTCGACCAATCAGAAGTAAAACCAAAATCAATCGTGACTTACTCGCACGCGTTTTCCCGCGCTTGGCACCGCCGACATGTATTTGCTTCGAGATCTGATTGGTTCATTGGATTGTTTACGACTGCTGTGATTGGTCAGAGTAATTATTTTGGTTTTGGTTTTACGACACTCAAATGAAAACCGCTCTAATGCAAATAATTACAGTGTCTAAACATAACCATGGCTAAAACAATCTCCATAGAAAAGAGTAGATTGCAAGGGATCATTTAAGCTAATTATTTGAGTACATTTATTATACATACACCTAACTGCCACAACGTTGTCTTACAAAAATGAAAAAAGCCAAATAGGAATTAATTAGCTTAATCATCACAGCAACACGCGGCACGATTAAGCGTGCAGTGGCTATTGTTAATTTAAATAAAGCATGCAGCGGCTATTGTTATTTGAAATCATATGGTAACCGTCCATGTTGGAAACATGTTGCTACCCGGTTGATGTCATTTTAGGAGAATAACTGTTACATGTGCACAGTTGCACTTCAAAAAAAAAAGAAAAGTGCAAAAACCTGTTCTTAAACATAGTTCTTTTGCATGCTTTGAGAATTATTAAAATCCGGCGAGAATGTACTTTGTATGTCTAATTAATTCCTATTGGCTTTTTTTCATTTTTCGTTTTTACATTTTTCACTTTTCTATGACAACGTTATTACATTTAGGTGTATATCTATCTATATAATAATTAACTAATGCTTGACATTTGAAAATTCCACCCGTGAGTTTTTCAAACTAAACTTGCCGAGGATGATCGTGATATTTTATTAAAGTGCCTATCACCCCTAGAAAGTTATTTTCAGAATCAACTCTATGTACATTGAATAGTTGAATGGTAAAATATTTATTGTTTTGAACGTCGCGTTTGTGAGTTATAGGAATTTGAAATTACAAAATGCTAATTAGATGACGTCAACCCGGGAATTTGCCATTATTTCTACGCCAATTTACAATATGCTGTTTAAAGCTTGAGGATAGTTAATTTGATAAATACTAAAAATAAACTGTGGATAGTCAACTGATTCGTAAAAAATATTACTTGGAGGTGAAAACAAGTAGTTGTATAATAAATGATTCCCGGGTTGACGTCATCAAATTAGCATTTTGAAAATTCAAATCTCTATAACTCACTAACACGACGTTCAAAACAAGAAATATCTTAATTACTTTGGCACCCATGTGATCTTTGGTAGAAAACCACCCCTCCCATTGAAACAATACATTTGTGACACATAATATAATCAAGGGGTTTTAAGAGCCATCTCGTGAATACGAAACAACGTACATGTAAGGTTTTAATAATCCCTTAAATTATCCACTATTTCACCCAGCAAGTCAGTATACAAAAACCCTTGTAATCTTCAGTTAGCACTTATAACCGGGACGAGGAGGGGGAGGGGGTTATTTTAAAATACAAGATTCGCTATCAGTAATAGTTGTCCAGCATTTTGGATGTGCCTTGGTGTTGCGGAAACTATTGTTGGTTAGCTATCGTGTTGTGGTGTGGGTATTGTTTACTTTCTTTTGAATCTTTTGTTTTAAGTCATTTGGTGATCGCGACACCAAGAAAATGTCAGCATTTTACTCCTTGTTATGGAAAAGGTGGAATAGGCGCTATGGAATAGTTGGATTAGGCGCCCAGTTGATGACGTAATTTTATTGATGAGTATTAATAAACGGATTCCCTTTTCATGACGTTTAATACCTATCCCTTTTTGTGGAGCCTAGGTTACTGCGGCCACAACGTAGTGTCTTAACCAATAGACCATCAAAGCAGATACTATAGCTGCATAAGACTAATATATATAGATAGGCTGAGCCTAACAGCGTCGCTCTTTGAACAGAAAACCGATGATAAACTTAACTGAGGTGAAACGTCGGAAGCACAAGAATAAAATTGACGACCGGGCTATTTTTTAATTTTAGCAATTCTCAAATACAGTCTTACGCGACCGTTTGCACAGTACATTTAGACCGTACAAAAATTCACAAAAACAACTTTTTCTCCGCCTATAATAACTAGTACAACTAATTTCCAAATAAAATACACCTCCTGCTTATTAAAAATTATCCGAGAAACTGATTTGGAAATCAAAATTGCAAAAAATACACAAATATATTTGCATAAGACCACGCGAGTGTAGTTTAGAACTAAAAAAAAACAAGTCTTATTTTGTTTTCATAAAATCGCTTTTCAACCTATGTAATGAATGAACAAACACATAAAAATGGACAACGCAATCTTCTTTCGAAACATTTTATTCAAATCTCCATAAGTTTATGTTTAAAAGCAAAACGCGAACCATTTATAGCTCATCGAGGTCGAGATGTCTCCGATGAAAAAAATCAAAACAACTGAGCGCTTTTTATAAACAATTCTCCAGCTAGCGAGAACACAAAGAAAAAGTCAATCACAGATTGATATCAACATAAATTCCCATCGAAAAATTTATTTTGTTTTACCTTTAGTCCCTCCACTGCTTGGAAATACTTAAAATCTAGGCTTCTTCAGTTCAAAGAAACAAAAACATCACCCCGCATTGCTCCCAACCTCGAAGTAAGATTTTAACCCTGAAAGCTCTTATTTTTCCAGTATAGCGGCTTCTGATTATCCCTTAATTAGTATCCCTGTCTTGAATAGCAAACCGCGAAAAAATGCAGGAAAATAACGACTTTAATTTAAACGGTTTTCTCCGCTAAACACAGCAAACACAGCAGTATTTTCCCAGGTGACGTGATAATTGCAAAGATCCCGGCTGTTGTGTTGCATCATACACGCATGTTTTGCGACGGTATACGCGCCCGCGAGTTAGCTCTGCGCGTACGGCGTTGGGTACACGACGCGCCCGCGAAACATTCCGCTAGCCATGACCATGAAAATTGACGGTTCTATTGTTCTCTGGTTCTATGAGTATGGGGCTCTGCGCGGGCCTTCGGCCCGCAGAGCTCCGTTATAATGAGAGGGTTCCGAAACATTCACAGTTTAAAATTGCGCAGTATAAAAAAAAACCCGCTTCTTATTCTTATTTACCGCAACATTCTTATAACTGCTACATCGCTAGACTCTATGTCGATTTTCAGTTTCTCAGCCCATCACCCACTTTCAGTTTTGATAACTTAACTTGACTGGTAGCTTCAAAGTTCAAACTTTTAATTCTACGAACTTTCACTGAACTAAATTTGCATGGAAGATTAGCACCTCGGAAAAATAAACAATTACAGCAGCCAATTACATGCGCGTGCTAAAACGTAAAATCAAATCCCTCTGTGTCTTTTAACTCTTGTTGAGTTTGTATTACTTTACGGAAGGTCGAATCTTTCTTCATAGCACGCATCCATTGTAGAGACTCTAAAAGTATTTTTCTCAGTTCCTTTCTATAATCTGAGGAAGCGAGGCATTTTCAGCTTTAATGCGAGCCACGTTGTGTGAATCTTCGTTTTGCTTGTATTCATTTATCAAAGCGTTGAACTCGGCTTCGTGGCGACTAAAAGCTTTATCTTGAATACGCGACAAAGGATCTATCTGCTTTTTCTCTTCTTGGGAAGATTCCATTTCTTCGCTAGATGAGAGCATTGAGATGACCGTTCGCTTCTTGCGAGCTTTCGCTTTCTTCGGAATTTACATTCCCTTGTTGATAGTCATTCCACATCGTGATCTTAACTGCACAAGTTCTGACAATACACTAAACTATACTGAGCTTGTGGAGTTTTTCTTTTTTATATTTCAATAGAGGCGCGGTTACTTTGCAAAATCCTAATGAATAGGCCATTTGCACGATGGCGTCATTTGACTACAACTACCAGAATTCATTTCGTTTTTCCTTTCTTATTTAAATTTTGTAATCCCAGTGCGGTTTAGATAACAATAGCCCTAATTTGCACTACAAAACAAAAAACTGAAGGATTCTGGTAGTTGTAGTCAAATGACGTCATCGTGCAAATGGCCTATTGACTTGTGTTTTGTTTGAGAACAAAATGTTAGAAGAAATAACTTTACGGACGTACCGTAAATTCACCTATAAGGCCGGATTGCAGAAATTGTAAACACATAGCGCCGCAAAGATAAGAAACTTGCATTAATAAGCTTAGGTTTTTGGCATTCAGTCACACTTTTTGCCTAATTATGTTTTGAAATTCTTTATAAAAGTTCTTATAAATATTTTAGATTTTATGTGCAAACGGAGCTGTGAGTTTTTGTTTTCCATTTTTCTGGGCTGATCTTCATCAGCTAATTAATGTTCCCAACCCATGAGAGTAAGTGAGACAACAACAGATTGTGGGATAAAGGGGTAGGGGAGGAAGCACTCCATTCTAGCAAAAACTGTATACAGGTCAGGCTAAACTAAATTGGGAACCCTGCCTCCCCAGAGGGCCGAGATCCTCCGTGGACGAAATACGCGTCAAGTGCGAGTGTAATTTGAGCTTTTTGAAAAACTCACGAGTGCAAATAAATCACAAATTGAACAAGAAAACCTTATGATTACCATTACGAATTGGACTCCACTCACTCCTTTTACCATTAGAAGTCCCCATTAAACCCTCCATATCAAGAAAATATCCGTGTGATCTGACATAACTCAAACAGGCGCACTAGCCTTTCCGCCATTGCTCATTCCATCCTTGCTTAGCTCTTTGATATCAGTACACGACCGAGAGCTCACTGAGATTGGTGGAGATGTACTTCGTTTTAAATTACTATTTTTTATTTTTCCCTCTGTCTGACAGATATTGGTAATAGTTTCGTAGCCTATGCCTCCGTCACCAATGATAGGTGGGTTATTGTTCCTGTGATTGTTCCTCTGCCTCACGTGATAAATGACCAATGAGACAACAACAAAGATACCAGAACAGATACCAGCTGGCAGAGCAATCTTTTCCACTAGACTTCCAGCTGCAAATGGACGGAGACAGATAGTTTTTCACATTGAAAGAGGTTGTTCTGCATACCGGTAAATCTGTTGTTGTTGTTGTTGTTGTTTTATTTTTGGAAAATATCGGGGGTTTTTTTCTGAATACGAACAGTTTGATAAAAAAGACTACTCCACATTTTGCGTCGACAACGTTTGGAATTTCCGAATACCATCCATATTTCGACATACTGTAGGCTCATTTAAAAACCTACTGAGTGTAAAAGCCACTTAATTAATACAATCTGCCTACTTGGCTGTCAAGTCAAGATCGCGTTTCCTCTCTCCCTCGTTCTCTATTTTTCGTCATTTTATTAAATTTCGTCGCGTCTGTTCATTCCACTAGGTTCAAGTGTATTGGCTATAGTGATTAAATATGATTCTCTCGCTTTACGGATCATGTCTCTATTAGAATTAATGATCCGTAAAGCGAGAGAATCATGATCCGTAAAGCGAGAGAATCATATTTAATCACTATAGCCAATACACTTGAACCTAGTGGAATGAACAGACGCGACGAAATTTAATCTTCCACATATTTATTGTTATTATCGTTACTAGCCGTTTCTAGTTTTCAACCGTTACTTGTTTATTAGCCTATCGTGTGTCAACATTTTATCTTAGCCCATTTTAAATATTGTAACCGTTTCTTTCCTATCTTCACTTAGCTTTCCTAGCCCCTGATGAAGGTTAGTTTTGTCTAACCGAAATATCGGGCAAATCTTATTAAAAGAAATCGAACGAATTTGCTGTCTGATCAACCTTGCATGTTAAAGTTTTTTATTTAGTTCATTGCTGATCCTGATCTGCACAAAGATCCAGCTATATTTTGCTGCTGTTTGTTCAAGTGGTCCTTGCATTTTTACAGAAGTTAACGAAAGGAGCCTTGTTAGCTCAACGGGCAGAGCACGTGCGCGTGCTAAAACAACAAACTCACACGTTTGAAGTTAAAGTTCAAAATACTTTTATTGATAAGAAACTGGGAAATGGGAAAACTGGGAAACTAAAAAATCGACATAGGGTCTAGCGATAAACGTTGTGGTAAATAAGAATAAGAATCGGTTTAAAAATATAGGAAGGAAAAAACATTTGAGCGAAGCGGACTCGAACCGCTATCTCTCGCTTTTTGCAAGGCGAGTGCTCTGCCCGTTGAGCTGAAGCCCCTATGCTTAAACCATTCCAAAAAGATAGCTTCTTAAAAATTATCTATTTTCCCCTCATTTCCTTCCTAGTATGTAGGAAATCCAAATTGTGACGTCAGTCCGGAAATCCAAATTGATACGCAGGAAGTCCAAATTGTGACGTCATGATAAGGCATAGCTAATGAGGGGAATGCAAGGAGAGTGCAAGAGAATGCCGTAGCGGGGGTTAAATCTAATCACTAAATACTAGTGACGCAGCACTCAGGTTCTTCAAAAATTTATCCACGCGCATGTTAATTCCAGAATGACTCCAAAGTGTTTATTTTTTAAGAGAACTTACTTGGAGGTGTTGTAGGGTCACCAGGGCATTGATTCGCACATGCGCAGATGTGACTAAGCTGGAACGTCTGTAGAAAAGAAAGCACAAAACGTTACCTTTGATACTAAGTAAAATTGCAACCGCAAAAAGTGAACAAGATTTCCCTGATAAGCATCTCATTTCCTGTTGTTAAAAATGTGATTGTTGTTCATCGTGGTGTGAATGATAGGTGAACGCTTGTTCGTTTGTCTTACTATGGAGTCACTTTGAGATGTTGATGTTGATCGCGACGTTTCGACTGATATTACTACTAGTCTTCACCAGGCGATGACGTCGATTGGTTACGTGTCGCTTATGTAGCGCGTTGGTTTGTTGCTATTGGTGCATTTCGATCTTCATTATTACTCCTAATAGATGTTGTTCCCTCACTGGTCCGATTTGTTATCAATCGGCTGTTATGCTTCTTGATTGTAGGCATCCATGCTTCAGGAATTTCGATTCCACTATTTCTGTTGATATTATTAGGATGAAGTGTTATGTGGATGGCCTCTCTAACTCTACGGGTGTACCAGTGTAGGTCACGGTCAATAAACTTAACCTCGTCCCAAACTGGAAAGTGGCCGGTCTTGTTGTCGTGTTTCGAAACCGCGGAGGTTTGAGTACGAACAAGCCGTATGTCTCTATCGTCGTGTTCTTTTATCCTTCCATGCATCGATCTCCCTGTTTCATCGACATACACTTGCCGCATTCGCAAGGAATCTTATAAACAACACCATCTTGTTTATTAGAGTCAAGGGCGTCTTTAGGTTGCACCAAGTGTGACCTTAGTGTTGTGTCAGATTTGAAAACAGTGCGTACGCCTTGTTGTTGTAGGCTGCGGCGAAGAACCTCCGATACACCTTTGATGTAGGTAAAACAGCGGTAGATTTAAAATCCTACGTGGGTTCCTCCTTGACTGTTGGTCTTTTTGTAACCAATCGACCCCATCACCTGATGGAGACTAGGAGTATTACTATTATTAGTATTACTTTTAATTTTAGTGTTTTTAATTTTGTAGGTTTACTTTACACCTTTTTGTAATTAGTATTATCGTTCTTAATTTCTACTATTATTAATTTCTATGGATAAACAGGTGCACAGCTTGATCAACAACAACAACAAGTTTCATTTCAAATTGAATTTTAAGTTTACAAAGGTTTCGCCCGCAATTAGCAAGGGCTATTCGAGGCGGGCACAGGAGAAAAAGAAAATTTTATAATAAATATATATATATGCTGTGGTTCAATTTTATCCTTGGTTCAAATTTTATTTTCCTTTGTTTTTGGCTATGGTAATGTATGATAATGAGTTTTAAACAAAGGAAAATAAAATTTGAACCAAGGATAAAATTGAACCACAACATATACATGTATAAAACGAACAATCCTAGAAGCAATCTAATTTGTCGTTTGGTTTATATTCAGAGTGAGACAGGAAGGCAGACTGTAGATAAAACCGGAAGTACACAGTGTTATAGTTTTAAGAGTTGCACTCTAATATCAGCAATTCTAATATAATTCTCCTCTTTTTCCAGAATTTCAAAGAGTTTTCCCTTTAATGCTCTTTTAAATTGATTTTTGTAAATAAGTGTCAGCTTTATGAATTCTGTGCTTAATAAAGTATCTATCTATCTATCTATCTATCTATCTATCTATCTATCTATCTATCTATCTATCTATCTATCTATATATATATATATATATATATATATATATATATCTAGGAGTAATAGCAGTCGAAACGTCGCAATCAACATCTCAACGTGACTCCATCGTGAGACAAAAGGACAAGCGTTCGCGTATCTGATTTGCTGTTTGTTTTATCGGTAATCAGTTATTATAGCTAGTAATACCTGTTCCTCATTCACGAAAATTGATGGTTGTGGGTAAAATTTTAAATAAATAACGAATAAATAAATAAGCAGAAACATATAAGCAAGATAAACATTTAGTGACTACACTAAAATAACTAGGGTTAAGTAGGGGACCGGGTATTGGAAACCTAATACTCTGACGTTGTTGTAATGCTGTCTTGTTTATTAGAACATGGAGAATACCTAATTTTCCTTCCCCTTTTTAATACTTTATACAATTCAGAGTGTGTTTAGAAAACAATGAGAAACACTGTAAATTAATTGTTTCATGAATTCCTTTCTGCAAAAGAAGAGCCAAGACCAGTTGAAGAAATTCCCACAGAAACGCTCAATGACTACCTCAGCTAATTTATTATCACAGTACGCAAGAAAGACAATGATGGCCAGCTTTGAATGTCATTTAAGCGAGTTAGCAACAGGAAATGTTCAGAATGTTACTAGTAAGAAACCCGAGTCGCTTCAATTAATAGCGTAAATAAATCTCCAACCCTGACATCTACAGAAACCACGGTAAAGCAATCTCCAAAAACATACAAAAGGCTAAGGGTTCTGGACTCTGATTCAACTTTGAAAAAGTAGGTTTTATAATGTATTACCGTGACCTTTCGGATCAATTGTTTTAAAAAATTTCAAAATTTTGCAAGCCTTACCTTGACTTTTAAATCTTTACCTAATCTATATGTACAACACTTGCAGGTATTTTATGACCTTAATATTTATTTAAGAATTGTTATTTCGCCAGTACTACCAGTAGCGAAATCGTACGGGGGGGGGGGGGGGGGGGGGGTGGAGGGGGGTGACAACTCTAACAAGGCCTGTTTCGGGAGAAAAACAAACTTTTTCCGGGAATCTGGAGATTTTGCCTGGAATCGGGAGAGTCGGGTATTTTTCCGGGAAATATGACATATTTCCGGGACATTGGAGAAAAATGCGGGACATTAAACGAAATTTTTTATGTCGGCGAAGGGATGTTTGGAGTCTATAACCGAGACTAAGTGGTTCCTTCTGCACTTGAATTCAAGTACCTATCCTCGCAAAGTGCACTCGAATGCGCGATGAAATCAGCTATGGGGCTTGGATATAAGAGCAAGAGGAAAACACGCTATGAGCACAACGACGGCTGTCAAATTCCGTTAAAGTACACAAAGCGTAAAGATTACTGTACTTGGTGAGGAAAGAAGCAACGGAAATGCGCGACTTTTGTCGGACGTATGGGAAAGGTGTTAAAGTCAGTGGTGTACGACAGATCTACAAACAGAGACTTGGATCACTGCCTTTGTACTGCCGGAAACCGAAAACCACTGTTACTATTCAAGACAAAGATAGTGCGCCTTTGCTTCAGTGGTTGAGTTCAGTTACAAAGGAAAGTGCAGACAAAAGAGTTGAAAGAGCTGCAGGTAAAGTATCAAGAAAGCCACCTGAAAAGTCATCCGAAGTCAGCTTACAAAGTAGTGACAGTGGTAGTTGTTGGCCATCGGAAGACCCAAGACAATATAATATGACCTTTTTCAATGGGTTAAATGTAGATAACATTTTTTAACCAGTTCTATTTGTTGCCATTCATTGATTCTTTCAGTACGTTCAGACATTTGTTGCTTTATTTCGATCCCTAGAGGAATGACCAATAAGTTCCAAATAAGTTCATTGAACGTTGTTAACGGTCATATAAATGATGTTATTAACGTGTTATTTCGTTTTCTTTTTTAAAAACAAAGATGCCAATTCCTTTAAACGTACATCTGTCTGTATAATAATTTCAACGTAAATTCACAAACGAGCAAAAATGAACTGATATTAGTTCGGTCAGGTTTGAAATTGTACGTTGTATGCTATGTTAAGATGTTACTGTCAAAATAAATTGATTACAGGTTACGCGCAGTATCGATTCCTCTAAACAAGTGAATAATAAAGGTTATACAAACAACTAGCAACACCAAATCTCTAAATACATTTTCATGAATGAATTTAAAATTTTGGGAAGTTTGGCATTTTTGCGGGAATGTCACCGAAAAAATCGGAAGGATCTTTCAATTTTCCGGGAGGACTTAAGTTACACGCAGTGTTGCTCAAACAATGTTTGTTAGAGTTGTCACCCCCCGTAAATCGTTGTGCTAAGTTATGATTTGTAAGCTTGTTTAACGGTTTCCAAACGTTGTTGTTTTGGTTGTGTTCTTGACATGATTATAGTTAAGAGATATAACTGTAATAAATTGTAATAAATGTACATAAAAAAATACTGTAAATCTCAGTACTTATGAAACATGGCAAAAAATTGGGTGACATTTGCCTCTAATTTTTTTAACTCGTCCCCAGATCCCCAATTTGACCCTTAAAATCACTGTGAAAACGCCATTTTTTTTTAAAGGGAAAATCAAAATTTCGCCCATTTATGAATTACTTTTCGGAATTCCACACTCGGATTTCAGTAATTTGGTTATTATTCTATCTGGAAATGTTAAAATGTTTTAATAACTTAAAAATAAAAAGTCCCGTCATTTTGACCTTGAAGTGACCAATGTCAAGTAAAGGCTTATATGAAGTTCAACCGCGCGGTCATCGCTTTTAGCAGTATAACTCATTTTAATAGACATAATGTCAACATCCACACTCGGTTTTGAAGAGACTGGGATCTTGTGAACATTTTGATGGGAAATATGATTTAGTTGGAGCGAAAAAATCCCGTCATTTTGCCATTTTTTCAGTGCACTATGCTTCGACTGATGGCTTGTATTAGTCTGTATCTATTCGCATGCTCTACTGTCAATGCATGGCCTGGCAATTTATGAATTACTTTTCGGAAATCCACACTCGGATTCCAGTAGTATGGTTATCATTCTATCTAGAAACGTTAAAATATTTTAATAACTTTTAAAAAAGGTCCCGTCATTTTTACCTTGAAGTGATCGAGCAATTTCGTTTTAAGGCTTGTATGGAGTTCGACCGCGCGGTCATCGCTTTAAGTGTTATAACTCATTTCAGTAGGCATAATGTCAACATCCACACTCTGTTTTGAAGAGACTGGGATCTTGTGAACATTTTGGTGTGAAATATGATTTAGTTGGAGCGAAAAAAACCCCGTCATTTTGCCATTTTTTCAGTGCACTATGCTTCGACTGAGCCAATTTTGGCTTCTATTAGTCTGTATCTATTCGCATGCTCTTCTGACAATGCATGGCCTGGCAATTTATGAATTACTTTTTGGAAATCCACACTCGGACTCCAGTAATATGGTTATTATTCTATCTCGAAACGTTAAAATATTTTAATAACTTTTAAAAAAAGTACCGTCATTTTTACCTTGAAGTGAGCAATTTCGTATAAAAGCTTGTATGGAGTTCAACCGTGCGGTCATCGCTTTAAGCGTTCTAACTCATTTTAACAAGCGCAATGTCAACATTCACACTCAGTTTTGGAAAGATTGGAATCTAGTAAACATTTCGGTGGGAAATTTGTTTTGGTTCGAGTGAAAAAACCTCCGTCATTTTGCGCTTTTCAGCCGGAAAGATTTCCGTTTAACCCCATACATTAGTTATGCATACCGTTCTTAAAACTAAAACAAAAGCCAAAACAATAGAAATCCAAAAGCAAAACAATAGCGCATACATACATACATACATAATTATGAGCAATAGTTCATTTTGGTAACGCGCACGCCCGGAGCAAATGTCTCGTCTGAGGGATTAATATTTTGAAATGAAACAAATAACTTCATGGTTCGTTCGCTTGTAGGATTTTTATTCACTTGTTGTATCTTGGGAGACACAACGCGTGAATAAAAATCGTACGCTCTTATCGACCATGAAGTAATTTATATTTATCTTCACGGTGAAGATTTTTGTCCGCCCAACCTCGTTTTCAACTTTTTTACTGCGAGGCTGGGCGGGCAAAAACAAAGCATTTTATTCTCGGGGGAGTCAACACGGCCGCCGCGTGATAAAGGCCTATATCTTGAAGTTAGCTACCTCATTTCTATTCACCCAATCACTAAGTTCACACATGAATATTAAGTCTCCGAACCAGCTACTCCAGTTTCTTGACATACAAGTCCAATTAACCAAAAACCACTTGCAGACAGACCTGCATACTAAACCCACGGACAAAACGGATAAACATCAATATCTTCTAAGATCATCAAGTCACCCGGAACAAACTAAGCGGCTATCCCTTTCGGCCCCGCCTTTAGATTGCGACGCACCTGTTCTACCGACAAATATTTTGACAAGCATTCTGAGGAGCATTTTCCCAAAGAAGGAAATCAACCGCGTTCGCTCCATATCACGTTGTGACACACTCAAGCCAAGTAAGAAAAACCAAGTAGTGTGATCACGAACTCCTGTTGTGACTTCGTATACAGTGCGGTGGCGATTACATAATCCCAAAGTCCTCAGTTGTTGTGAGGATTGTTACCTATAATCATATGTGAACATTGCTATTGAATTTATTTGTTGTTGACCAGAATGTTCAAAACAATTCGCATGCTTTATAACCCAGAGTACTCAGTCATTTTATTCAGTGCTTAGCTCGCTTGTTGGAAACATGAAGGATTCATCACAAGGCGAAGCCGCGTTATTTATTATGCAGAACTCGGGCTGTAGTCTGAAGTGTCACCCTCTTTCTCGCCCTACCCCCTGTGGACCCCGGCTTGGTAAGACTGATAACTTTAGATATTTCGGCCACCCTTTTATCCCCTGTTTCATTTTAAAATACAGTATAATAAGGAGTTCTGATTCCAAATGTCTGCCTGCTAACAAAAAGAACCACCCTCGTTTTCCTTAGACACTTGGAATCAAAACTCCTTATTACGCTGTAATCATTGGTATAAAAGAGCGCTTTTCAATTGAGTGTCGAAACTAATTTCGCAATTGCTTTGGTTTTGTATTGCTATGCTTTGTGATTGGCTGTAAGATCTCGCGCCACTTTCTCGACCAATCAGAAGTAAAACCAAAACCAATCGTGACTTGCCTGTACGCGTTTTCCCGCGCTTAGCGCCGGCTAAATGTATTTGATTCGAGCTCTGATTGGTTCGATGGATTGTTTACGACTGTTGTGATTGGTCAGAGTAATTACTTTGGTTTTGGTTTCACGACACTCAATGAAACCCGCTCTATAGAGTGTTTTCACTCACATGATGGGCGGCCATACTGGAATGCTAAAACAATAGCAAATGTTTGAATAAGAATAGAGCTAAAGTCCCATAGGATTCGTTTGGGACACCAATATGGCCGTCGTGACGTCACGTGAAAACACTCTATAGAGAGAAAACAATAGCCTTTGATGACGATCAATAATTATACACATATATTAACTTTTCAAGTGAATTGATTTAATTACATTATTCTGCTTAATACTGACTCACTCTTTGGCTGTGTACACCCTCACCACCCAGACTGGTTATTTTAAAGAGCCCGGAATCTGGACCTGTCCTTTCTTCATCACACTTTAGGTTTACTATGGCCTTCCAAACGCCTAGAGTTCTAAAAACAAATTACAGGTATTTTAAAACATTATTATCGGAGCATTAGAATACGTGTTTTTTGTTTCTGAACGCAAAAGTACTGGTGAAAAAATCCTTTTAAACTATTTATTTATACTGTACGACTTTTGTATATTTGTACCGTATGCTTGCATTAAGGTGACTCGCAACAGTTTCCAGTAATTTACATTACTTGCACTTTGATGTAGTAATACTACCACTGTTTAACAGTAATTGCTACAATAATGGTAGAGTGATTTTACTTCAACTGTGAAACAGAAACTATTAGTTAGTGTGTAACACTATCTATCACTATCTGTTACACTAACGCTAGACCTTGATAGAGTGATTACGGTTAACCCGTGAAACACAATCTAACAATTAGTGTGTGATAGTCCAAATTAAACAGAAAAAAACAATGGAATTATTGTCTAATAGTGCGTACTATTCTACAACTATTTCACGGGTGAACTGTAATCGCTCTAATATTTGAGGATAATAGAAACGGATACGAAGTACGACGGCGTAAAATCCTAGTATCTATTTCACGGGTTAAGTAAAACCATTCTATGCCCAGCCAATTCAAACCTTTTGGGATTAGAACTCTTTGTTCGTCAAATTTCCATATCAATGAAGCATTGACATGGAAATTATATGGAAATATTGTGAACAAAGGATCCTATTCCCAGAAGGTTTGAATTGGGTACAACAATGCGTTAGCCGAATTTGTCTATTGTTGAACAAGTTATGATCATTTTCATGACGTAACACACTACCATAGTAGTAATATAACCTATTAGAGACACCCCTAATTTTAGCTTTATGTGCTAATAACTAAAAAGCGAGCTCGGTGACCCCCATTTTAAACTCGTGAATACGCGAAACGTATAACGAGCTGTCGCTCAGTCGCTCGATCGCTCGCTCGATCGACTGTAAACCTTTCTTGGTAATTCCGCTGACCAGTGCATAAGGCTTCTAGCTCTTGAAGAAAATGCTACAGAACGGCAAATATTGTTGTTAAATGTGTGAAGTTTTGCTGCCATTTGTAAAAGAGACCAAATTTTGTTTCGATGAATTAAAAACATGTTTTAGTGTGGCACAAATACGCATTGATTGTAATAAGTTAGAACTCAGCATGAAAATAAATACCGATCTGCGGACTTCAAATTGATTTTTCAAGAGTTAGGTAAACGCTAAAGCACGGTTAATGTTGTTTTCACATATACAGCCTTTTGATTAAACGTTGTCATTGACCGGTCTCATCCCTACGCGACCAGACCGAAAAGGATTATGGAGAGAAATCAATTGACGTTCAATAGGCCACTTCAAAAAATACCATAATAATCTTTTATGTCCGGGCTTAGCCTCGCCGGGTTGTAATTATTCAAGTCTCCTTTGTTAGAATGGCACAATGGAATTCAGAGTACATGTCGGAACGCTAGGACGTAGCATTGTGTGTTCGCATACAAATGTGCACCGTATGCAAATTACCAAGAAGTTGAAGCATAGCACGTGCAGTTCGTGCTGAAAACAAAAGAAATTGGAAATATCAGGCTTACATCAAGCACCACCCAAACCTGCACTTTAAAGAGTATTATGGTATTTTTCGAAGTGGCCTATAGCTGCATATTATTAAAATTCGGAACGTCCTTAACGGAATATGTATCGAAGCGACTCTTGTTGTCTTTGCGTAACACGCGAAGACAAACGTGAGTTTTGTTCTCCATTGTAAACGCGATAGAGAATAATTAATCATGCATTTTAATTCACCCATACTCCCTTTCGGTCTGGTCGCGTAGGGATGAGACACGATCAATGACAACGTTTAATCAAAAGACTGTATATAGCCTGTTAGCAAGCTCTCGGGCTCGGGGGCATAAACCAAATTTCTCATTGATATGTCTTAGCATGACACAAATAGCATTGAGAACTGGGTGACGTATTGTTTTTACTTTGTTTACTCGTCAATTCTTTGATACCCTTGGTGTCAGAGTCTATTCTCGCACTCTCACCTTTCTCATATTACACGCCTCTTGTGTCTCTTATATTTTCACCACGAGAAAAGCCGGCCCCGACTTCTCACGAACGGAGCCGCGAGAGAACCTGTGGTCCAGAGTAGTTCTTTGACTGCTCTGTGAAACAGCAAAAAGCTCAGACCGATCATAGGGAGCCCATACGCTTTTTTGTAAACTGAAAATGGAATTAAAATAGTAAGGTAATATCTACCATTTGCAGTTTACAAATAAGCGTATTCCATTTACAAATATAATAAGCGCGTGCGTTCCGTCCCTGCACTTGAATCATATAGTCACAACACAAATTTAACACATTACGTCATTCAGTTGTCTCGTTTCAAATAATTCATTTTTTGTCAAGCAAAGATGTTTTAATCGTGTTCAAAACAAAATTTGCTGTATTTCAACTTTTACAAATGACTCACTGTCCGCCATCCACTCAGTATAAAAAGAGCGTTCCATATTCACGTAAGTACATACTTTTTGTGGCTATATTCCAGCTGTGGAATGTCGTTTTCATCAAAACCACAAGCTGCTGAACTCTGCGTTCCTATGTTTTGGTCGTATGTTCCTCTCGATAAACAAATCTGAAACAAAATAAGAATTCTGGAAGACAATGTAACAAAATGGGTCATTTTATATTTCATGATAGCAGCATTAAGCGATGGGTATCAACTCTTTACTCTAATATGGAGAGTTGCGTATTAAACAATGGCTTTACAACCGATTACTTTAAATTGTTCAGGGGAGTGCGACAGGGATGTCCTTTCTCCCCCTACCTTTCATATTTGAGGCGGAGATCTTCGCGTCTCGGTTGAGATGCGATAGAACAGTAGAGGGTATCAAACTTTATTTCAATCGAACATAAAATTGCCCAATTTGCCGATGACACACGGTCATTGTTCCTTTAAAATATAATTTCTGCTACAAAATTAATTAATGTTATTGAATCGTTTGGAGATGTCTCTGGTCTCCGATTAAACATTACCGAAACTAATATGGCTTGGACCATGGAGATCAAGCCCAACTACCCGAACTTGCGCTGGGAATCTTCATCTCCTATGATGAAAAGAAAAATCATAAAAAAGTGGACGATAAAACAAGGAAATTAAGCACAAAACTCGACATCTAGATGGTTGCAAACTCTCCTTATTTGGAAAATGCCGAAAGGTCTTTGCGTGATTCAGGTCTCTGTCATGGCCTTTTGCGAATTTGATCTCTTTACGGTTGCATACTCGTTACAGCTTTCGTTGTTACAGTGATCTCTTTCTGGTTGCCTAGGTTATAAATGGATCGCATTATTGTTACAGTTAATATTCTGGTGTTGGCGGTTTTATTGTTAGAAACTTCCTGTCAAAAAACTTCCGGATAACACACATCAGGGCTGGCTTGTTCAAAGCACGATTAAGCTAACCCAGGATTAGTGTCAATTTTGAATCCAGTTAAATAGCTAATCACTTAAAGTTGTTTCAAATTTTGACAAAAATTCAGTTTTGACCTTGACTTTTCTTTATCTTTAACTAAAAATTAGCTTTTAAGAAAATTTTTTTATCGGAGAAATGAAATCATCGGTTAACTTTTAATCCTTGGTTAGCATTAATCGGCTTTCGAACAAACGGACCCAGGTTAACAAAAAACAAAGCTTACCAAATTCCTGTGACACCGTCGATAGCAATATGCCAATAGTGTCTATGCACACATGCAAGAAGACACAACAAATGTAACCGAGATTCCAAAGGAATCCGATCTTGTGACTAGTGTTCTACATTAGCAACGGGTTTCAAGCAATTAACTCCTTTCTATGTAGTATTCCTTTGATTCCTACTGAAAGAGTACGAGTGTTCGGCAAGAGTTCGGTGAACATCTCAGGCATTATTGAAAGGGCCGTGGAAATAGATGTAAGTGTGTGTTTCGTCGAGTGCCTCGGTCGTCTGCATCAAGTTCATACAAGTGTTACAGGCGGTTACTTTGGTCTTAAAAAATTAAAACAAACCTTCAAACAGTTCAAGAGGAGATAAAAGAGGAATACAAGAAAGGTGTACTAAGAATTAAACGACTTCGCTTGCTTCGCTTGCTATTAAAGGGTGTACAAAAGTAACCATTTGCATCCGTAAGAAGTACAAAACAGCTACCATGCTGGAGATTCAAATATTTCAAACCGGATGCTGTCTAGCTCCGAGAAACACGTCAACTTAAACGCAGAAGAAACTCTGAGGAGAGCTAAAAACCATTGCAATATGCCACCATTCCAATATAGACCGTGACTATCGCATAAGACTCTTTTAGCCATCTATAGCCTCTCGTTGATAAGGATTTTATAAATCGACGATTTTAAACGTCTCCCACACTCGTTGAAAGGCCACGCGTCTCGCGTGAAATTTCCTAAGGTCCAAAGTGCACACTTCCTTGCTTTGCAAGTGCGCTGTGATTGATCTATTTTTTTAACCGCTCGTTTCAGCAGACGTTCGTGGGGGAGGAAAGATTGCGTGACGAGCCCTAAGGACGTTTGCGTAGGAGACTACGGAATATGTGCCCTGTCGAATTATTTCGGTTCTTTAAACGTAAATCTTAAACTTGAGTTTACGGACATTTTTGAAAGCTTTAGCTGACCTATTTTGGGGCGTAAAACGTGAAATGGCTGTTAATTCTCTTGTAAAACGTAATGTTTTCTATTGCCGTCAGCGATTAGTTTTTTTATGGTGTTTACAGCTATTTCAATTAACTTTGCCCGGATGAAAACTCAAAGCCAAGACCGCAAGGTAGCATGGGTAGTTGTAAATAGCCATTACACAAAAATCCCATACTACCATGTGGTCTTGGCTTTTCGCCTTTTTCATCCGACAACGTTAATTGAAATAGCTGTATTCATGAAATGATAATGAAAGGAAGGGGGCTTACTTACTTCAAGCGTGTTTGAGGAGGGAGGGGGGCGGGGGCTTAATGGAGAGGGATGCTTATTATAATTTAGTGAAACGCGATGTCATCCTAGCTCATCCTAGCTCATCGTAGCTCCTTGCACTCAGTGGATAAACGTCCATAAGCCATACTTTGATTGATTGGTTTAACAGCGAACATGCCACCTCCTATTCACTCTCCACTGAAGAATTTTTATTTGGAAAAAAAAATTGACAATGGTCAATAGCTGTCAATTAGCGCGTTCCGATGGGACACGAAAAAAGTTAAATTACTGTTTGTTATTTGCAAATCCTATCTATACCGTCAAAAACTAAACAACAAACGAATACATTTTGACGAATTTAAGCAACGAATTGCCTTCAAATTTCGCATTGAAGGCCTTTCTTAGTTCAATTTCTTTAACTCTTAGGTATTCCAAAAAATACACTTTGATGATCAAATAAGTGTTATACATTCACGAATATCCTTTGGTACAAGTACCGGTAATATTTCCCCCACTAAAAGCTCGCGAGTACTGTATATGAATTCGTGCACAGATTGGTGCGGTAAATGCTACCCATAATACAGTCTGTTGTTTACTGTTTTGGTTGTGGAGGAAAAGGGAGCGGGGGGAGGGAGGGGAGCTAAATATATTTCTTGCTGCAAAAAAGAGGTTTTTTTTTAGAGATGGGTGGCTTATTTGAGAGGGGGCTTCATAGAGAAGGGGCTTCATTTTTTAACACGGCATTCATGGAAATCAGGTTTTTAAGTGGCATATTGTTGTTAAGTTAATATTTAATAGTAAGATTAGGATTTTAAGGTTTTAGTGTGTTTGTCATTGTATAGGAATTTATTGTACCTGATGATTTTTACCGTGTATAAATAATGATTAAAGAAAGATTAAAGATTAAAGAGGATTAACGGTATTTGTTTTATAAGGTCAACATATTCGTTACAGTATAATACCCACGCACTCCAATTTACGCCAAAACCTGCAATCCTGCAGAAAAACTGTGAACACCCTAAAACCTACGGACACGACCTGCAAACCTGCTGATTAAACCGTTTGTTTATAAACCTCGCTTCACAAGGAGAAAATAACAATAAACCTGACGAAATTACCATGAAATCCCTGCGAAATGTTCGGGTTTGGACAACAGGTCTTTTATTGCTAAGATATTATTTTAACGCAATTGTTGGTAATAGTGCAGATAATACATTGTATAATATATATATATAGGTACTAGGCTGAGTCTAACAGCGTCGCACGTTGAACAGAAAGCTGATCATAAGCTTTACTAAGGTGAAAGGTTGGAAGTAGAAGAATTAAGATTGACGACCGGTCTGTTTTTCAGTTTTAAGGCGGTGTCACACAGTCGAGACCTAAACTCACGATCAGCTCACGACCTTCACGATCTAAATTTGTAAAATATCGCGAAAAGAACGTAGGAAATGTGGCGTCAAAATATAAAAATACCACAAGGTGAAGTCCAACTCACGTTTGTCAAGAGCTATACACGAGTTACAAACGAGCTATACACGATCAACAGACGTGCCGTAACAGAGCAATCCACGTTCATTCGCGTCCTACTCGCGATCTGTTGGCGACCTATCAGTGGGACTGGCGATCAATTAGAGCGGCTCACGAGCGGCTCCCGAGCGTCAAGAGCATTTAAGAGCAGTTGACGACGGTTTGGCGTCCGCTACCCGACGAAGATAGATCGGCTGACTCTCACGATTGTTTTGAGCATGGTCAAAATGTTCGTGAGAGTTTGCCGACTTATCACGTCCTTCAAGACACACCGAAGACCACTTAAGTCCTATATCAGAGCCCGTCAAGTGCTCTAAGACCTCTCGCGAGGGACTCATGATTTTTGTCACTTTTCGCATCGTCAGGTAATCGTGAAGCAAAATCGCGACTGTGTGACACCCGCATTAGCAGTTCTCAAAAACAGTATTACGCGACCGTGTGCACAGTACATTTGGACCGTGCAAAAGTTCACAAAAAAAAAACTTTTTCTCCGTCTAGAATAACTAGTTCGACCATTTTCCGAATAAAATACACTTGTTGCTTGTCAAAAATTGCCCGAAAAACTGATTTGAAAATCAAAATTGCCAAAAATACACAAACATATTTGCATAAGGCGAGGCGAGTGAAGATAGAACTATATTAAAAATGCAATTCTTGTTTTGTTTACATAAAATCGCTTTTCAATCTATTTAATGCATGAACAAACACAAAAAATTGGACAACACAATCTGTCGAAAAATTTTATTGAAATCTCCATAAGTTTTGTTTAAAAGCAACACGCGTACCATTTATGACGCATTCG
This sequence comes from Cladopsammia gracilis, assembly GCA_022457155.1. Taxonomy (NCBI): domain Eukaryota; kingdom Metazoa; phylum Cnidaria; class Anthozoa; order Scleractinia; family Dendrophylliidae; genus Cladopsammia; species Cladopsammia gracilis. The sequence goes on along the minus strand of JAJGOT010000051.1, from coordinate 970,557 downwards.
AGCTGCCTTTGATGAAATTCAAGAAATCTATACAACTAAATTTAAGCACGTTTTAAAAACAATTCACAAAGGAAAAAGTCAATCACAGATTGATATCATCATAAATTCCCATCGAAAAATGTAATCTATTTTACCTTTAAGTCGCCCGCTTGAAAATTCTTTCAATCTCCGCTACTTTGGTTGTGAAATCCGTAATAAAAATAAACATCCCTCCACATTGAATAAAACTTATGAAGTTCGTCGAAGCAAGATTTTATCCCAGAAAACTCTTCTTTTTCCACTAAAGCGGCTTCTGAGTGTCCCTTAATTAGTATCCCTGTCTTGAGTAGCAAACCGCGAAAAAATGCAGGGAAATAACGACTTTACTTCTCCGCCAAACACAGCAGAGAACCAAACCATCCAGGATAGAAGTGTTTGTCGAGCTAACAGCTGTGTAGCCGTGCGATAAACAAAACCTCAAGATCCCGGATGTTGTGTGGCGTCATACGCGCGTGTTTTGCGACGTCATACGCGCCCGCGAGCTAGCCGTGCCCAACCCGGATGGCGGCGGCGGCGGGCCGCACACGCACGCGCCCGCGAAACATTCCGCTAGCCATGACCATGAAGAATGACGGGCATAGGTTTTAGGTTTTATGAGTATGGGGCTGTGCAGCCGGGCCTTCGGCCCGGCGAGTGCTCCGCTATTACTTTTTAATTACTTTTGCACTGCTGGAATTTACTGTTTTCAAAACTTTCGTCTGTTAGGTATCGTAATGTGTTGTAGCGTAATGTAATGTAGTCAATAAGTTAATTAAAAAAAGAAAAAAACATTGTATATTACTTATTTTTATATAATATTCATTTTGGGAAAGTGATTTGTAAAATGTCCCTAGTCTTCACAACAACTTACAGCTACATCACCATCTGAGCAGTCACCCTCGTTTACGGATGTATAACTAAAGGAACTGCATGGGTTGTACCTGACGACATCATCATTTAATTTTCCTTTCAACCTGTTATGTAAATACAAATTGTGATAAACGATAATGGGTTAAAAATTATGATTAAAAGAACAAAATTAATAGAAGCATAGAACAATTTTTCTCTGGTTGCAAGAGTTCTATAAATATACCGGTATGCCGGTTCTTTATACATAAATTGTATAGAAATTGTATAATGAGCTCTATATAGACTCATTGGATCTCTGAAGGTTCCGTAACTTTACGAGTGAGCATTTGCGGTTTAAGAGAGCTTCATGCAACACGCAAAAATTTCATTACATAAATGGCCCATTGTTTGCTCAAGTCTCTTTGTCTCTTTTAATGCAACACGTCACTTTTAGTATAGTTTAAAAAACGAGCAGTAGTTTATTATCAGGTTTAAAAACTCGAGGCAAAGCCGAGAGTTTTTACACCTGATAATACACATGCTGCGAGTTTTTTGAACGGCTTCAAAAACATTCTTTCAAAAGCGTGTCCCTTCGGAATTAAAACAATTGCGCTTTTGTGCAAAGAGGAAATTAGCATACGAAAAACAAGTAGACTAGACTGATTAGCATACAACACATGTGCCACGTCTTCGACGGAGTGACCATTGCTTCCCGGCTCCTGTCGAAAGTTTTGGGATTTTATAGTTCTGAGGGAAAACATCTACTGAGAAATGCTATACTAAAGTTGTCACGTACCAACAATTTAACAAGTGAGCCGTTATTTGAATGACACCAGCGCCCTCGTGTAAATTGCCAAGTAAGCGACTGGTTCAGTAGTATAGGGGCTTGGAGGTTCGGGACCACCCAAAATAAGCCGCCAAACACCCGAGTTACCGCCCCCCAGGACTCATTGCATTCGTCCTGAGAGGCGGTAACTCGGGCGTTTGGCGGCTTATTTTGGGTGGTCCCGAACGCCCCAAGCCCCTATACTACACAGTGCTTGTGAATGCTGGTCCGGCACGAGACCACCCCACAGTTGCTTGTGAATGCTGGTCCGGCACGAGACCACCAATTGAAGAAACACCACCCCTGTATATACCAACCCACATGGCAATGGCACAGAGGCCCGATGCGAGACCACAGGCTCAACGTCTTGACTTCAACCCAAGGAACTACGATTACTTCGGTAATTGGCTGCATGGTTATAAGATGAATGTCCCTGATGATTACCAAAATCAAGGACCTGCTGAATTCATTCTTCATAACTAATAAGGCGGCCATTCTCCAGAAAATTGCACGCGAAGTCACAGAGCTTGGCGGGGTGAAGGTCACTTTGTCATTCGATGTTCACTTTTCAATGGAAGGCAATGACGGACGACGAGAAATTGATCACTTCTTTTGGAACGTCAACCCTCTGATTGTTACAAATCTCTATCAGCTTCGAGAGGAGGGCATCCTGGAAGGTGTTTCGCTTGATCTTTGAGCCAATCATTGGTTGCAATCCAGTCGAGGAGCGTTGTGCGGTCTTTCTGATATTTGGCGTAGGCCGCTTGATAGGCCTCTAATTAAACGCCTTGTCGTGTCTGATCTTCTCATCCATAGCGGCTTGTCCGTTGTCGCCGGATAAGTCCACTCGCAACATTTCGAATAGAGTTGCTCAGTTTTACCAATTGAAGAAACACTCACCCTTCGTATCAATGATGACGACAACACAAATGTTCTTGAACTTTCTCAAATCGAGGAACACTGGCCACCTCAACAGGGGTTATCACCAATTGAATATATATACCAATCCACATGGCGAACTTGCAAGCTTTCAAGGCCTTCCTGAAATCACGCGAGACTGGTCTGATTCAAAAGAGCGAAGAATGGGTCAAAGCCAGACAAAATACAATCGGTGCATCGGAGATCTCTGCCTTGACAGGATCTTCGCCATTTGAGAGTCAGTCAAGTCTAATTCACAAAAAAGTAAAACACATCGACATGAGCAAAAATGTGGCCTACGCTTGGGGCACATTATTTGAGCCTCTAGTCCGTGAATACTTTGAGAAGAAACATTCTGTCAAAGTTTTCGGATATAAGGGCTCTCTAAATCTTGCAAAGGATCACCCTCTTTTTGGAAAGGTCACTTGCAGCCCAGACGGATATTTCTCACACAAAGACGAGACAATTGTCTTGTTAGAGTTTAAGTGCCCTTACACCAGAAAGATCACAGGCAAAAAAATTCTTAAATAATATCGTGATCAATTACAAACCGGCCTTGCTCTCAGCGGGGAGAGAGTTAACAAAGGCTTGTTTGTAGATGCCTATTTCAGAATGTGTTCTTTGAAGCAGCTTGGCCTTAGCCTTGAACATAATTCCTTTCCAAACAAAGGGGTTGTACACAAAACAAAAAAACCATCACCACTCGCATGTGGTATTTATCTTCTATCTTACAATCAAAAATTATTTCCGGGTCAGACAAAATTACTTAACCTCGGCGCAACAAGAATCAACAGCAATGTTTGAAAAAATTATGAGAGGAATTACATCGGGAGATTTCTTGCGTAGTGGCGATTGGTTTTATATGACATATGATGAGTATCAGAAACGAAGCGATTTAGATTTTTTGAAGGAAATAAACAGAAGGACATTCAGTGAATATTGGCCCCCAAACTATTATAAGGCAGTTGCCTTCTTCGCATGGAAGCTGCCGGACATAACAGAAATTTGGGAAACAAAACAACTAAATTTCTTAGAAAATATTCACGAATCAGTCAAAAGTTTTCATGAAAATTTATCAAAACAAAAACACCTTAACAAAACCAGACCTAGTGAAACTTTTGGAAACAACATTGGTGATGACAGTGTCATGTTGGAAGCCTCTCTAATTGAGAAAGCGGAAATTCTTACTCCAGATCTCTGAATGCATGGTCCCATAAATGTTCGTTTCTAATTATCATATCATTTGACATCTGTCGTCTCAGGCAACTTACAATCGCTCGTTGCGGGGCTTTAAGCGGTGTTATAATGTTCAGGATTTTGTAGAGCACAAACGTATAAGAGATTTTCGGAAGCCGAGCTTCTATTTGTTTGAAGATGCGTTTCGTTTCACAGATTTGATCTAGAGTCAATTCCACAGACAGAAATTTGAGCTTCTTGATAAGCCGGTTCAAAGCATACCCAAACGCATAACTTCGCCCCGACTGACGCTGCCTTGGCTTGTGAAAATTGTTTTGATGTGTACATGGCGGATCATCATCATCTAGCACTTCCACACGACCGCATTTTTTGCAATAAAGCTCACAAGAATCGATTGATTGCACAAATGAGCCACCACAGGCATAACAAGACAGGAATCTTCGGTCCCAACGTTCAAGCTGCATGTTGTTATTATATTTTTGTAGATATTGCTTCCCAATCTCTGCCCACCCCATATCTTCGTAGATCTGATAAAGTTTTTCCGGCAGGCATAAGCGGTGTATTTCTTTTCTGTAATCGCTGCCGTATAGCGAGCGAAGGATGGCAAATTTGTGTTCTTTGTCAAGTTCATTGAGCCGTACGACGAACTCAGTCATGTTTATAGATTACAATTGTTTTTTTCAATTGGGGGTTCCCGTGATTTCCGGTATCGTTGTGTAAAGGCCGTATTTAGAAAATTACAACTTTTCGAAGCTTCTCGAACATACCGAAGCGCTCCATAAATACCGAAGCGCCGCAACTTTGTTGAAAAAAGTTTTTCTGGGGCGCTTCGGAATTTATTTTTTAAAAAATAAAAGTTGGGGCGCTTCGGTATTTAGGGGCGCTTCGGAATTTATGGGGTTTCTAGCGCCTAGGTGAGGCGGGATTTTTCTCTCAAGATTTGTAGATTAACCAGAGTTTACTCTTTCAAATCTGACTTGGACACAGCGGTAAGACGATTGATCTGTTTTTGAAACTCTCCTTTGACTTCTTTGCGAAGCTCGCCTCTGAGTTTTTCAAGATCTGGCGTTTGAGTTTGCTTGTTTACTTTGGTGGTCTTTGTTTCACCAGAGCGGATTGCGTTCTTTAGTTCGTGATACTTTTCAACCTCACGGAGGACGATTTTAAACTCTGAATCGCTGACCCTCTTGTCAGTTAGAGCTTTTGAAACCAGCTCACAGACAGAGTTTCGTTTTGCAAGGGCGAGTGTGTAGGTTTTTCTTGTTTCGTGATTTTTTTCTCGAGCCGCTTGCTAAACACAGTGAGGCTGGCCGATGAAAAACCTGTAACAGCAGCAACACTGGCAAGAGCAGGGCTGGCGATGAGCCCAACTCCAGTCAAGGCTGTGGCTATGGTGGCTGAAGACAAGCCTGTAGAAACGAACCCAAGACTTACTGCTGTTCCGTGAACAATGGTGTGTGTTCGCTTGTATTTCTTCGCAACTTGCCTATAGTGGTCGGCCTGTGACTCAAGTTCTTTTTGCATGTCAGAGATTTTCTTGAGTCTGAAGTCTTCACCATTTTGCAAGACTGGGTAAAGCGATTGAGTTTCGCTGTAATCCGGTGCTGATGGCAACACGTTAGCCGAGCTCATGGTTTGTATATATATATATATATATATATATATATATATATATATAAAAATTTATTTCTACTAAATAATCTATAGGAAGCCCCTGAAAATTAAAGAGGTCACCATGTTCATCTCTGACTGAGAGTGTTATGCTATTTACAAATGTATCAGTCGATACCTGACGCCAGATATGTTGTGTTGTTTCCCAGTAATCCACCCTTTGAAAGGCTGCCCCATACATGGTAAATCGTGCTAAAACAGTCGAAGGTTTACCATTGAGTAAGTTTTGTTCTTTATCGAGTAGATCACAGTGAATGTTATAGTTGCTTGAGGATGCTAAGCGTTTGACGTATGTCTTAGGCAGTAATTTAGGGCTTACGCCAAGCAATTCAGAAAAATCACGGTCAAGTTCTACTTCATTATCATTAGATTTGTAAATAACAAATGCCCCATTGGTTGCATATACGTCGGGTGTTAATTTTGTTTTTTGATCTTCGGATATGTTTTTTAATGTGTCCGCCATTGTCCAAGCAGTGTAAAACCCTGAAGGGATTGTCTTGACAGTTCCTTCTTTATTAGGGCCAGCAGTAAAGAATGTGACCTCTCCTCTTCTTTTCAAATTATACCATGAATTGTAAATCGAACAAGATATTAGCCGGATGTAGCTCGGTTTATGAATCGGGTGATCGAAGTAAACCGTGTGAGGGTTCGAATGTGCGCAGACCGTTAACACATTGTGCTGGTGTATATATATATATATATATATATTAATTTATTTCTATTTCAAATTCTGAGGACATGTTGTTGAAGTCGAGGAGGTTATTGTTTTCATCCCTAACTGACAGATTTATGCTATTTACATAATCGCCAGACGAGACGTCACGCAAGATGTTTTGCTGCGTTGATTCATAGAAAACTTTCTCATATGGCTTTCCGCGAAGATCAAATTTAGCCAAAACTGTAGAAGGCTTTCCATTGAGTAGGTTTTGTTCTTTATCAACAAGATCACAGTGTATAAAGTAAGTGCTTGGAGCTTCGAATCTTCTACTGATTAAATGAGGGAGTGTTTTTGATGATTCGCAAAGAAATGTTACAAAACCTGGTGAAAGGGCTATTTCATGTTTCTCTCCTGGATTCAAAATCACCATAGCACCACGAGCTGAATACAATTCCGATTTAAGATTTATACCATAGTCTACAAAATTATCCATTATAACTTTTGCTAAACTGCTAGGAATGTAAAAACCAGGAATAACGCCAACCTTAGTGTATTTGCCTTCTGAGCCAAATGGTCTTATGCATATTTCCTGATATTGTTTCAAATTATGCCACGAATTGTAAAGTGAACAAGAGACAAGCCGAATGTAGCTCGGTCTCTGAAGCGGGTGATCGAAGTAGATGGTGTGAGGGTTCGAAGGTGCGACGATTGTTAACACAACCATTGTGTATATATAAATATATTTATATAATCATGTTTGGCAGACGGCCTGGTGGTTTTAATCCTGGTTCACATCTCGGTCTAGACATTGGCGGTCACGATTACGGACCCCCGCCCCCGTTTTATAGTCCCCCTAAGAGCTACCAGCACCCTATAACAACACAACCTGCAGTAGATCCACAACTGGCTTGGACGAGAACGCCAGAAGCCGCCAAACTCTCTACAGCGGCCAAGGCTAAAGCAATCTCAGACTTCAAAAGGCGTTTTCCGCACGCTGATATGTCAAGATTCAAAACAGAAGTTTCTTTCGACGAAAAGCACAAAGCCACAGCAGTAGTGCTTTTCCTAGAGGGGCAAGGCTCATGGGCTATGCCCTCAGACATGCCACTTAAGAATTGGACTCAAGCCATGAAAGACGCCCTTGGCTTAGAGTATATTGGCGGTTTCCCCTATCAGTTGACGTTGAACCGAAACGCACAAAAGCCAATCCCTGCTGTTGATTCCTCCACCTCAATCGACAAAGACATGATGATTGGATCAGTCTTGAACGACGAAGAGCAAAAGATCTATGTCACGCCAACTGATTACTTCACAACGAAATACAGAAACATTTTCAGAGACACACACATTACGTTCACAACCGCGAAATATGGGAGAAAGTGGCTCGGCGGTCCGCATATGAGCTTTTGGCCACAACAACTTAATTTCGCGCTGTGGTGTGCAACAACCGGCTGTGGGATCTCGCGTGACCTTCTGTCTGATAATAACTTCAGCCTCTCTCTAACCCCACAGCTCTGGTCATTTTACAGGTTTCACGTTTATTTAACAACAAGACGTATCCTGTTCAAGCTGGGTGGGGAACAGAGCGTGAGTGGTTTGCCAGACGACCCCACATTCAACCAGAAAGACAACAAGTTCAACATCGACGCATACAAGAGGATTTGCCAAGAGTTCGGTGTCGACCCCAATTCTGACTTCCGTTTCACATACGGTAAGAATCACGGCCTTGGCAATGTGTACATTTGGGTTACTGGAGAGGGCCCCATTTCTACTGACTACGTCTATCCTGATCCCGATCAAAAACCCGGGTCGTGTTGAGTCCGGCAAAAGGCTTGCTGCGCGCAACCGCATGGCAAGAGAGGCAAAAAACAAGCACAAGCTTCTAAAGCAACAAACGAGCCCGACAAAACCACTGACAGTGGCGGCGCGGAAGGTAGCAACAACTCTGGCCTGGCTTCTGGATTCTAACAGCGGCCGGTGTGATTATATCAGCATTTGGTGTTTATTACCAACGAGAAGCCATTATTAATACACTTGGGCGCAACCAGGCCCCGACCCCTGCGCCGGCAGCAGAGGTGGATGAAGTTCAAACTCCCCCACCCACACATAGACGAAGAATTCGCGAGATGGATTAAAAAAATCTTATATATACACCATGGCTGACAACAAGCTCGTGAAATCTGTTCTCGATGCAGCCACAATCACTGGCCTTGTCGCAGGTATTGGCTGGATTGGCAAAAAGATCATCAAAGAAAATCTCACGGCCGACCCCAGCTCGAATCTCATGAACTAGGTGAAGTTCACTGCCGCCATGGCTGGGAGCATCGCGCTCAAGAAATACCTCGAGGACCAGAAAATCCTGCCGACCCCCACATAAAAAGATATACATATACACGACAGCAATGGCCTCAATCGCTATTATGGTTGGTGCAGCAATTTTGAATGCTGCCGCTTTTACTGGTGGCAATTATCTCGCAAAATATCTTTCCGGCGACAACGGACAAGCCGCTATGGATGAGAAGATCAGACACGACAAGGCGTTAGAGGCCTATCAAGCGGCCTACGCTAAATATCAAAAAGACCGCACAAAGCTCCTCGACTGGATTGCAACCAATGATCGGCTCAAAGATCAAGCGAAACACAACTTCCAAGACACTGACCAAGCTCTGGTGCTCTACAACCAAACACATCGAGATCAGCAAATAACACTCCCCAAAGAGCCCGAGTTCTCTGACTTCTATAAACCAGGCCCACAGCAGAAACAAGGCGAACTCTTGTTTATCGGCACTGGCGCACTCGCCCTTGGCTATGCAGCGTTTCGCTTTCTGTAAAACACATATGTATATGTATATGGACTCCAAACTCTCAAAGATCTATTACAGCCCCAAAGGCTACTGGAAAGGACTTGCCGCTGTCAAAAAGCTAGCTGCAGCAGCTAGAGCTTCTGAAGAGGTGGCTAAAAAGTGGCTCGTCAAACAAGCCCTTTGGCAAATATATCTCCCTGCGCCCCGCTACATCCCTCGTCCAAAGTTTGATGTCCAAACTCCTAATGCGGTGCATCAAACAGATCTACTTTTTTTGCCTCACGACAAACTGCCTCATGGACGAAAGATTTACAAATATGCTTTGACAGTTGTTGATGTAGCAAGCCGTTACAAAGCAGCAGAGCCCTTGACTTCGAAAGAGTCTGATGAAGTTTCCAAAGCGTTGGCACGGATTTACAGACGCGGGCCTTTGAAATGGCCACAACTGTTGCAAGTAGACCCGGGGACAGAGTTTATGGGGGCTGTGACTAAAGAGATGGGGGCCCATAAAACAACCATTCGCCGTGGGCGTGTTGATATCCACAGAGACCAAGGAATTGTTGAAAGATTCAACAGAACCCTGGCTGAACGATTGTTTGGTTATCGGTATGCCGTTGAAATGAATCTGCCCTCTGGCCGTTCGACTGCTTGGGTTAAAAGATTGCCAGATTTTGTCTCGGCCTTGAACAATGAAGTGACCCGACTGACTGGCAAGAAGCCCGCTCACGCAATCAAAGAGAAAGCCACCTCAGCCAAACCAGCGACCCCATATTTGAGATCAGTGGGGGCGGATGAGTAAAAACTCCCACCCCGAGTCAATTTGCGATATCTGTATCAGCCTGGGGAGCTTGAGGGTGGCGGCAGGCGCGCGACTGATCCAATCTGGTCTTTGAAAGTCTACCAAATACAAAGGATTGTCACCAAGCCAGATGCGCCGGTTGTCTATTATCTCTATGATGACCCCAAGCGCGGGTTTGTGCGTGAGGAGTTGATGGTTGTGCCGCCGGGCACTCAGTTGCCACCAGCAGGTCTCTAGCGCGCGTCTTTGTGTCCGTATGCCAGCGTGTGGATGCCATCTTCCTTGATCCAGCGCTTTGAGTCAAAGGGCAAGAGCGTTGTCTTGGTGATGTGCTCGCCGAAGTATTGGTGGCCTTTACTTCGGAGCCTGTTCATCCCATGCTTGAAGGTTCGCTGGTCGAGGAGAGCTACCTTGTAATTCTGGTGGGTAATATCTTTCTTTGTGACAACCTTGGTGGTGCCCTTTGCTTTCTTTATGTTTTTGTCGCCCTCTAGTAAGATGGAGTACATCTTAGGGCGGAGACACACAGACTCTGAGATCGGCTTACCTGCGCACTCGTCCTTCATCTTACCGATGACCTTCTTGTTAAGCTGGCTGTGGAGTGGATAGTCCTTGGGATAATCACTTGTGTCGTAGAGTTCATCCTGAAGGTTCTCCATGTCTTTGTAAACATCATCCGTCTTGATCTCGAGGAGTAGAGAGTCTGTGTCTGTGTAAAGTAGGTCTACGCGTGGACCATATTTCAGCTTGAGATGTTCGTAATAGAAGCCATACATCAGTGTTTTGGAAAGATCAAGGATGCACATGCCTGTGTAGACTGGGCGGTTGAAGAAGATTTTCTCCCTGTGCATCTGGATCCCCGCCATGTTAGCTCCAAAGACTGTTGCTCTGGAAAACAGTGGGCTTGCGATAAGCTTTCTAATCTTGTCTTGCTCGTGCGATCGGACAAGCTTCATGTCGATTCGATTTCTGAGGTTCTCCATTGTCTTACCGAAGACTGAGTTGTTCATGAGCTTGAAGAAGTTCTTCTCAAAATCGGAAGTGGCCTTCTTTCTGAGCTCGGTGTTCAGAGAGATGTATGGCTCCATCCAAGCCCTCTGCTCGAACTTTAGCATTTTGTGGATTTTCGTCAACTTCATTCCAAGATCCAGGTACTGCTAGAGATTTCTGTAATGCAACACATACCAGGATTTGTTGTTTAGGGTAAAGAGCAGCTTCTGCGTCTTGTCTTCTGGCTGTCCCTCTGCCAAGGCCCTTTGGTATGGAGACATCCATGCCTTTGGAACGACCTGCCTTTCTGGGGCAAGAGGATAAGCGTTGTGCTCATCGTGTAACTCCTCGGGGTACTCAAGATCAACCTCGAGGATGTAACCGATCTTTCTGTTTGACCTTCACTTCCTGATCTGGTGTTGTGTTGGAAAGACAGGGCACCATGCGAAGTTGCCAACTGGGAGAGGCTGACTCATGGCCCATCCATATAGATTGTTCGCGTCGAGATACATGATGTAACTTGACTCTTCGTTGGGGTTGTGATCATGAGGATAGGGGTTGTTAGCCTTGCAGTACCGCCTGCTCTCCATGGATATACCACCTCGCAAGCCTCTTTCAACAAAGAGGTGCATGTCAACATCTGCGAGCAGCTCCAGGTTGATGCCCGTATACCTGAGAAGGGGGTCCCAGGAGAGGCCAGGGCTTGTGTAATAATGTGCCGGGTCAAGCTTGTAATGTTGCAGACATGTTTTTCTGAAGTTCTCGAAAACATCGGCCTGTCTCACGGTAGAGGTCGTGGTAATCTCCAAGCATCTTGCATCCAAATACCTCCCACACTTTTTGCGCGTGGGCGTATTCTTTATCTGAGATGCCTTCCTTGAGCTCGCTGTAGAAGGCATCCTTCGGCGGGAGAGAGGTCTCCTCGAATCGAGTCCAAGAGTCCACGTATTCGTATGGGTAAATCCCTTTTTGCAGGAAAAGGTTGCGTTTGGCTTAGTTCTTCTCATGGCTTGCCGAGATTGTGAAGGACTCTGGCTTGTTTGCTTCAACCAGGGCACTGAGGCTTGACTGCATGAACTGCAAGCTGTCAATAAACCTCAGCTTGCCGAGGAAGAAAGAGATGTAGTTCTCCATGTTGTTTGGGATGCATTTCAAATCGGAGTGAATGTCTGCAATTCCACTCATGATGTGGTGCGCATCATAACCCTTCAAGTTGTGAAAGATTACCGGGATTATTTCCGTTTTCGAGTTGGTTCGGAAATAGTTGATGTTGCAAAGATTGTGAGCTGCACCCCGATATTTCCCTGTGATGTGGCAATGATCTTTGACTGCGTTTCTAACAGAGTGTTGTATTAGAGACTGCCCGCAGAAAAGGCAGTCGACCTGCTCGAATAAATTGTCTGTGGTGGGCTGCCATTTGTTTCTTGGCCCAACAAATGGGAACTCTTCTAATTCACCATCATCACCCCGGATGTAAGTTTTGAATGCCTTTTGATGACATTTGTTGGTGTAACGATGAAGAAGGCCCGCGTGATCTCCGGTGTTTGGGTCATAGGCCGCAATGGCATCCCTGTGGTTCTTCTTGGTGAGAGACTCACCGCAGATGTGGCAGTCAGTTGCACGGTTGAATTCAATCCATTCATTTCTCGTCATTGAATAAGGCTTCTTGTGTTGCAGCTCATCTCTGATCGCTCCTTCCAGTTGCTGAAGGCTGTTAAGAAAGACTGGCACGGCGTCCTCTCCTCTGTATAGATAAGGTCCCTTTGACTCCCCATCAGAGCGAACAGCTAACATGCAGAACCCGCAGGGTTTATGTACGGATGTCGCAGTGGTGCTGCTCTGTTGGGGATCTGGTATGCAACCGTGGACTTTTTCGACAATGCTTTCAAAGTCAGCATAAATAACCCAAGGCTTCTTCATCTGGTTCTGGAAGTTCTCAAAGTGGAGGAAGTTTTCGCCTTTTTTTGGCATTTCAACTCGTGCCGGCCTGCCTTTGGCTCCCCTGCAATAGAAGAGATGATCGGTGAGAACCCTTTCTGAAGAAAAGGCTTGGAGACACCTGTCACAGTGATGCATGCGGCGCCTTGCGTTGAAATCACTGTGTAGAAGTCTGCTCATGCTCTTGATGTAACAATAATGCGAAGTGTTTGTGTCTGTGAGCAACATCAGATTAATCCTTCGCAGAATGGGATCATCGAGCTCACTGACTCTGATTACAACTACATTGTTGTTATTCCAGCCATAAATGTTGATTGCAAGGTTGTTTTGGCGTTCAACCTTGGAAATCTGACTTAATGGCGTTGGTAAATCAACTCCAGTTAAGTCTAGGCCATCATCAATGGGATAACTGCCTGGCCGGTCTGAATGCGCCTCGGGGCGGAACAATGTCGATCTCAGTGCCCAGCGGAGACACTGGCTGTCTCTGTTCTTTACATTGATGATTGCCTGCTTCGACCTGAGCTTTGATGGTGTTGGGATAAATGTGCCGCCTCGTAGTGGGTGGTACATACCGAACTCAAGGTAAACAGTTTTGATTTTCTCAATCACCCAACCAGAACCCAACTGCTGCCATCTGGCAATCTCTTCCTCAAAGCCATTCACAATGTCTTCCAGGATGCCCTCCTATCGAAGCTGATAGAGATTTGTAACAATCAGTGGGTTGACGTTCCAAAAGAAGTGATCAATTTCTCGTCGTCCGTCATTGCCTTCCATTGAAAAGTGAACATCGAATGACAAAGTGACCTTCACCCCGCCAAGCTCTGTGACTTCGCGTGCAATTTTCTGGAGAATGGCCGCCTTATTAGTTATGAAGAATGAATTCAGGCCCTTGATTTGGTAATCATCAGGGACATTCATCTTATAACCATGCAGCCAATTACCGAAGTAATCGTAGTTCCTTGGGTTGAAGTCAAGACGTTGAACCTGTGGTCTCGCATCGGGCCTCTGTGCCATTGCCATGTGGGTTGGTATATACAGGGGTGGTGTTTCTTCAATTGGTGGTCTCGTGCCGGACCAGCATTCACAAGCAACTGTGGGGTGGTCTCGTGCCGGACCAGCATTCACAAGCACTGTGTAGTATAGGGGCTTGGGGCGTTGGGGCCACCCAAAATAAGCCGCCAAACGCCCGAGTTACCGCCCCCAGGACGAATGCAATGAGTCCTGGGGGGCGGTAACTCGGGTGTTTGGCGGCTTATTTTGGGTGGTCCCGAACCTCCAAGCCCCTATACTACTGAACCAGTCGCTTACTTGGCAATTTACACGAGGGCGCTGGTGTCATTCAAATAACGGCTCACTTGTTAAATTGTTGGTTGTTTATTTTGTTGAGAAGATTCCAAATAGAATGGCGAAAGACCAGATTTCGTAAAACAGTACTGCACAAAAATATTAAAGTCACCATTTGTTGCACTAAGAATCCTGAACAATTACTACCCATATCAGTAATCTTTATATAAAGATTACGTGTGATCTTAATATAAATATCACGGTCATTTTAAAATCATTCTCATTACAAATTCAGCGATAATTGCATTGTTTGCCCATTCAGCCCCGAACTCCCCTGTGACTGAAATCAAAGCCGCTACCAGGCTTTTCATAATGACCGTAGATTACCAGGTATAAAGGGTCATACACTTGATCGATTTAGGAAAAGAAATTGCTTTCTTAATTGCAGCAATGACAGAATATCTCAGTCTATACGACAATTATGATCAGACTACCACACCGCTTACCGTTTTATGGTGGCCGACAAATCGGGCCGATAAATGGATACGTGTAAATTAGCCTTAAAACTCCATTCAAAAACTCATTAATAATTCATGAGCATATCAGCCGATCATACGACGTCGAAAGATCTGTTTATATCGATAAGTTTTGTTTTGTACGGTGGTGGTGTACGCATGTCAGGTAGCGCTTTTATTCCAAATCGGATCGGACAAACGCGCAAAAATATGAGCGGCTACCACAGATTTTTCCGAAATGAAAAATAATTAGCAAAAACTGGTTTCCCAAAAGTACCCGTCGGTATTCTGTTCTTCTCCTCTGCAAAAGAGTTAACATCCCTGGGCCCAGTTGCAAAAAATACCTGCAACACTGAAGTGCGTTAGCCCTGCCGTAAAATTTGCGTGTCATCGTTATCTTTTATTTATTATTGCCTGAACCTCTTACTACATATAAACATTTGAATGATTGATTTCTTTTTCTACCGCCGGCATTAGCATTTTGCGGTGGGAATTCTGTAATTTTTTTAAAATATAACAAATAAAGTTGAAGTTGAAGTCACTTTCAAAACTTTACTTAAGTAATGTCGTAAGTGGCCACTTATAAAGTGTTGTTTATGCCATAAAATTTACGGGTGATGCAAAAATCTCTCTTCACCGCAAACATCTCTAGTATAGTTAGGGGACTTCCAGAAGTCCCGTAAGTCTATATGCAGCTTACATTAGTTTTTACTATTGTTGTAATTTTAACATATTTCAATGCACTTTTCATCGCTTCACTTTAGTGAAGGTTTTATGCTATCGGCCCTTCACACGCAGGTATCTCAATAGAGCCCCTTAAACTTGATGTATGAATATCGGTAGAGTTGAAATAAAAATTCCTTACAACAGCAAAATATTTATGTAGTGTATTTCAAACCTTGCACTACCGTCGCGCCTTTGCAACGATGCCAGATTGTAGATGTTCCCTTTTTTATCAGGGCATTGACAGATACCCGTCTGGTTCTCTGTTACCGCCCTTTGTCCATCCGTTCCATGGAGTTTAAAAGCAGAATGCACAAGTGCTATACACGTGAAAAATCTCGCCAAACTCATCGAGGGCATGCTGCTGCAATCATTAATAAAAGATAAAGGGTGCTTTCGATTAAGAAATCCTCATTAAAGATTAAAGATCATTTCAATTCCGGATTTCGGATTGCGAAATAAAATTAAAATCCAAAAACGAATTTCGACTCACCGAAATCCTTTTCCAAGATGGATTTCGATTAACACATCCTAATCCGTAATTTTATTGATTTGCTTTTTTTGGCGGGGAGGGAAGGGGGGGGGGGGGGGGGGGGGAATCCAAAAAAAGCATTTCCAATGGTGGCCTAGATGTGTTAATGACTGTTAGTATTTATGCAAAAATCCTTAAAAAATTGATATAGGTAACAAGGTAACATTATTAGTCGGGCTGGCTACTAACCAAGCCCGACTTGTTGGGTTGTGTACTTCTCGTTCTTTTCAAGTGGTTTGTAGCCTGCGGCGAAGTATTAGTGATGTCATATCAGTTGACATAGCAACTTCAAGCTCACGGATGAATTGGATTTATTTACAACAAAAGAAAAAGGTTAATGACGAAACGAAACATATCAAGTAAAAGGGACTTACATTATTGCCCGATTTGGCGAGAGTTCCATTCGATAACGATTTCCTTTTCTTTCTTTTCGAGCGACAGACAAATGAAAGTAATAAAGTTAAAGTTGACTTTGCATGCACGGGTGATTGTGAAAGACTGATTAAAGTGGTACTATGATCAAAATTTTGCACCTCCCTTTCTCTTCAGTTTTGGAAAGTAGAAGTGCTGAATACTTACCATGCCAAATTTTAAGTTCAAATTCCAACGGGAAGAGCAGTTATTTTAAATGTAAAGTTCAGCTTCGGCTTGCTGCCATTACTCGATTTAAAAATGGCCGAGAATGACATAGAGAGCTGGATCTAGTTGAGTCGAGAGGAAGATGACGTCATATTCGTAACACAACAATGGCCGCTTCGTTGTGTGGAAAGGCTGATCTCGCATAAACAAGACCTTTATTTTAATCTTGGTGGTTCTAGGGCCTGCTGTATGCCGAAGATGTTTTTGTGAACGTTCCAGAAGATGCCTCCTGGTAACTTTGTGCAACACGGGCGCCGAAACATTCTCAAAAGGCAGAATTTCTTTACACAAATCGTCTACCAGTCAGTTCTGTGAGAGTTCACCGCTCAAGATGGATACTTTCTTTTGACAATATCAGGAGAAACTCAACCGCTAGGAAACGCTTTGTAATAGTTTACTACTGCTACTACCGCGGATTTACTTTCCAAGGGAATTTGAGAGACTGAGTGAAACGCGTGAACCAGGAAGATTCGAAACTGTCAGGAGCTTATTACCCCAATATAAGCTCCTGAAACTGTTGATTGTTTGCATGCAAGAACTTTGTGAAACAACATTCATGTACCGGGTGAGTGGCGTACATGTATGCATTTTTTGTTTCTCAAACGTGCACATCAACTGGCTATATCAGCTCTCAGGCTTGAGTTTTTTTTAAATACTCCACAGATACTGCATGTCATACAAACTAAATGACATAAATTGGCCTGGTTGTTTCTGAATATTCTCCTTATTTGTAGCACATTTTTAAACACACTCGCATGAGACACTGTATTTGTGATTACAGGAACTGAATTTTTTTTTTGTTATCCAATTTATTATCTGTGTTCTTAGTTTTCTATTTTAAAGTTACATCAAATTGTTGCTCATTGACACATGTTAAAAACTGTTGTATTTGTTGGTCCTGCAATATTTTCAGATTAAAAATTTAATAAAGCACAGTGCAGTGGGACTGCATCCTTGATGCATCTTGTACTGTTTGTTTTTACATTATTTAAAGGGGAAATGTCAAGGGGATTTTGCTTTCTTGTGCAAAACTACTAATTATTTAACTAACTACCTTTGGTTCATTGATAGAAGTGATTCCTTCAACAGAGAACGAGTAATAGAAATTAAGTGATATTTCCAATACACAAAGGAAGAACCATTTTTATTTCAAGTTGCAATCCAGTCCATCTGCAGTCAAAGACGCATAGTTATAGTTTCATTGTCAACATTGTGATCGGAAAAGCGACTGTAAAACATATCATAACAATTGAATTAATTCTCGTACCTTAGGGGCACTTACAAGTCTCTTAAAGCCCGACTTCACTACTCAAAGAGTTCTTGTTGACGATTCAGTAAAATGAATACATATTCTTATTGATAAAATCGAAATGCACATGAATGATAGTATATTTCCTAGTTGCGGACAGAAAAAGGTGTAAACGTGACGATAAAAGATATGAAATATATAATTAGATCTGGGGACTTTGCTTTTAATGATAGCACGAATAAATTGGGAACAAGCCGAGCACTTAACCCAGGATGACTGTAAGGGAGAATTATCAAAGGGGTCTGAGAGCCATCCCACGATTAGGTTAATTCTAGAGGCCGCAAGAAACCAAACTTAAGCGGCTACGACTTATTTTGCAACAAAGACAAAGAAACTCTAGCCCTATCATTTTTCGAGCTGGCAAACAAATGACGGCATAACTGAACATTCTAAACACGTAAGAGCTAAACTCTGAAAGTCTACTACACAACACCACGAAACCCAGGCCTGTCAACACTGTCAATTAAGTAAATGCGCGCTAACAAAACCGCCATCTTTGTAGACTATTTTGCTAATAGTATCACAGATAAAAGGAGTGCGTTCGACATGTTTGTTAGCAGCTGAAAAGTAGTATAGATGTCGATTTACGCCTTGTTAAATGTTGTTCACCCTTAGTTGCTACTTGAGAGTGTAATTAAGTCGCGAGCATTTTCCTTTAGTGGTTTCTCAAAAATGCGTAATAGCTGCGTATTTTTTTTACAGTGACGTATTCCGGTTCGCATTTGCTCAGCTACATGTAATTAGCGACCTTTAGATTTGACTACGAGAACGAAATCGAGTACGAGTACGACTTTGGAATTTCGAGATAATTGTATCCCCCGAACTATAACTCAGTCTTTCCTGTTGCTGACTAACACATAAATAAACGTTAGGGATAAGATTGGTAAGATAAATTACATGAGGCACACGAACTTGGTTTCAAAACTCGTACTAGTACTCAATCTCGTACTCTAGTCCAATCTAAAGGTCGCTAATATATCTGGAAAATTCAACTAAAGTCATAAGCGAATAACATTGAATATGTGATTAGTTTTAAATTAAAAATAACATAGTGGAAAATGTAAAGGACAAGCAGCAGCACAGATGTGATAAAGATGATGTGATTCAAACAGTTTACTCGATCTAAAATAAACCTGACCAAAATTGTAAACAAATCGAATTTTATTTAGTAAAATAACACATAAACTTACACTGTCGTGAGATCCTAGCACTGTGATAAAGCAAACAAAGGAACACCGTGATGCAGCCGTGCATATTTCATAATGGCTGAAAACAGCAACAACAGCGAGCAAAAAAAAAAAAAAACGAGCGGGGAAGATTGTTGGATCTTTGCAACCAACAATTTGCCGTATGACAGAGACCGGTGAATTGTCTAGCTTTCCGTACCTCTGAAAAGCATAAAGTTTCTATTATGTGAACCGTCCTATTTAAGTTTATAGATCGGCGGTGTGCATTGTCGTCGTGAAATGTTCACTGTCGATTTTGTCGTCAAACCTCTGCCAGGCTGCATTTCACTTGCCATATGATGAAAAGTGGTCAATTCTCTACTTTTTCCGGCCGTTGAAAAGTGTAAATTTGCTTTTATGCGCTACATAAACGTCCTTCTCAGACCGACAGCAAGCATCAGTCACAACACTTGTCTTAGTACGACTCGTGCGTGACATTGCATGCAAAAACGACGCCAAGACTCCGTACCAGTTTTCGACCGAGACGTGCCCCTGAAAAATCTTCTCGGGGGTGGGGGCTAAATCGGGGTCTATAGCCTAAAATTCCTAAATCAGTCCCTCTACGTGAGAGAAGGCGTTGAAATTAGGATGCATCTCCTTCGTTGAACGCAATGAACGGATAATGAGGGCCTGGCTACATGGCCAGCTAGCCGTGCTGGCTCGGTTTTGTCGAGATCTCGCCGAAGAACTACAACTGAAACCCATCATGACAAAAACTTATACGATTTTTATCACGAGTGGTAGATTTCGTATCTGATCTCTGATAACGATGATGTACGACCAATCAGATTGCTTTACATTTGTGACTTACGATATTTATTTCGCGGCTTTGTTTAGTGTAAATCTGTGTACTTATATAATAAATTGGGTTACGCGTTGAAAAGATAAATTTGGGAAAGGGTTAATTGATACAGTAAAGCTTACATAAACTCTGCCAAATAAACTAAGCGCATGATTAAATTCAAATTTCTATTTTACTACATTTCGACACATTTTTGTAAGGAAGGGTCGCTCAAATATGAGCCAGCGATATGTAGGCATTTTTTGTTCACGGGTTGGCTCACAGAGACTTTTAATTCACCTTTGATTGCATTCTACACAACTACATTAGGTAAACGATGGACTATTCAATGAAAAAGCCATTTCAAAAACCCCTGCTTCGCGTTTTATTAGGTTTCCAAACACATCGAAACAATAATTAAAAGCTCTCGGCTTTTCGAGAGGCACAAACATGCTCTCATTGCCTAAAGTAAGAAGCAGCAAGCATGGTCTAAGGTCTTTTCGGTACTTCGCTGCAAAGAAATGGAATGCGCTGCCGGATTCGATTCGTGCCATGGCCGGCACTAGGGAATTCTTAAGTAGTATTCGTTATGTAGTATTTTAAATATTGTAATTATTGTAGTTATATAGCTTTTTGTAATTTTAATTGTAATTATACACGTATTAATAGATAAATAACTAATTTTTAGATATTTTTGGATTTTTAAATTTAGATTAGCTAAATTTTATTTTTCCTTTTGTTTTGTAATCTATTTGTTTCTCATTTGTGGGCTTCCTGTAAAGTAGCTTTCAGCTAAGTGGAGTGCCAAGTTAAATAAAGTTCTATCTATCTATCTATCTATCTATCTATCTATCTATCTATCTATCTATCTATCTATCTATCTATCTATCTATCTATCTATCTATCCGTCTCGCTCGCGCTTTTACAAGTTTCTGGGTGTTTGGAAACCCTATGGAACTTTGAAATACTACTTCTTAAACTCATAACACCTTTTGCCTTCATTATTTATATGCGTCAACAAATCATCGTTCATGAAATGAATGTGTGATAATTTTAAAAACAATGAATTCAAAATATTAACTGACAAAATTTTTTGCAGGAACATTAAGGAGTTTTTCGTTAAGATGAAAATTTAATAGCGTCAATAAGCGCAGATACCGTGCACCTCTTCAGAACCTCTAATTTCATCGGACCTGGTTATCACACACATGTATTGTTTTCGGGGCTAGGGCCCATTGTTCTGTTGTTTGTTCTATTGTTTTCTCAGCCAATCTTGGATACAACATCCTTTTCAGGGAATACACATTCATTTGCCTATTTGATTGTTCGATAAAATTAATCAAACTTTAACAACAACAATTAGGTGATGCTTATTAAACATATTTCGTGTTCTAGCTTTCAATATGCTAGGTGTTTGGGCAGTGTGGCAGGCAGCGTGGTATGTGCATTGGGCTTCCGGTGTATTTGTACTTCCGGCGCCATGATTCATCATTGCGCACTATATATAGCATGTGTCAGCCATATTGTCTCCAGTACTTTAAATAATTAAGGTGTTCTTGAACAGCCTCAGTTTGTTATGATAGCAAGCGGCTATTACAGTATGTAGGATTCAATAAACAGATACCACTGTACACATTTTCCGATAGTTATCTCCGAGTGGAGAAATGTATTTAAATATATAAACAACATTGAAATTCGATCTAGACAAGTTCACGCCAATCGAATCTTATTCACAACAACCACTTTGATGCTGTTTTTAAGAAAAAAGAATGCAACGATACTCTTTTAAATAATGTTCTAAACGATAAGACAGTTATTTATGCAAAGGAAGGAAACTTTTGAATGAAACTATGATTATGAAGATTATGCTTGAGCGAACATCGGATATGAACAAACAATTCATAGAGCCGCGTTTTAGAGGTCTTTGAAAACGAGACCAAATGACGTCGTTGAATTTCAGAAATAACCAGGTTATCCATGTACATTAAGAGACAACACAGGCAGTATAGCGTTTTGGCCTTTCGTTAGCCGGCATGTTTTACTTGGTATTTTAAATTGTACACAATTTATTTAATGTTTCAGACCTCTTTCATAGACTCGCGTTTCGCTCGATTGGCTCGTTCGCTTGAAGAGATAAATTAGAACGGATTTGCAGAGCGCTGGAACTACTCGTCCAATATTCCGAAACAACAGTCAAAATCGATTCGACATGGTTTTATATTATTTCTTGATGGAAATATTAAAAAATGTTGTATTAAAGCGTAATACACATCACCATTTAAAGTTATGATCGCGTCAAATTATAAAAACTTTAACACGAATGAAAATGTCGAAAATGTACAAAAGACCTGATTGATTATAAGTTCCTTTCTTACCTCTGAAAAATCCACAACTTTGCTGTCTGCTCTTTCTACGGCTAGTTATCTAATATTTTTGCAGAAAGGAAGGGAAGCGTTGCAAAAATCACATGAAATGTCACCCTGTTGATAAGGTAAGCCACTCGTTTCCGGGAAATTCCCTAGGCATCATGTGACATATTTATGGTCATACTATAATTTGCATTGCTTCCATTAACTGTATTTCTTCAAACAAAACAATTTTATAGAGTATTACATGGGTCGTAGAAAGAGTAGCGATCGGCGAACATACATGTAAGAATATTCTGAGGTAAGAAATGAATACCACCAGATCTTTATTTATTCTGTATTTTGATTCACTGCATTGCATATACTACCGTCGTCGGTTCTCTCACAGTAGCACTACTGCGTATGAAGTCAACTCTGACTATTGCCTTGGAACTGCAATTTTTTGAACACTGATGCTGCTAATAACGGTACACGATAGGCGACCGTGCAGTTAGCATTGTCCGTAGGGAGGAATATCATTTGGAAAACGAACACTTTGTGCCCGGAATTCTTGCAGTTTTAAGCGAAACCGGAAGTCCAATTTTGCGGTTCATTTAGTACGTTGCAATGACTTTTGGGACATCCGATTTTTGGCTTTTTCAAAATCATTGGGATTTTTGCGTTCTTGTGTATAATGTTTTGCGTACTGAAATGAAATTACTTGAATCGTTTGCAGATACTTGTAAATTATAAATTATGGCGATGTAGTATCAAGTTGTAAAGGGAATTCCCCCAGCTAAATACAGTAATAGGTACCTTATATGTCATTTGCTTATTCCTAATTCTTTGCATGGACGTGTCAAATTGCTTCTGTTTGCTGTACGCCTGGTACGCAGCCGTAATTTGTTTCGTTGAAGATTGTTTGTATGAGAATGGCAACGAGGTTAATTGTTTAGCGTATAATGACGGTTTTTTTTTCTGTCGTAACCGTATAAATAAGAATAACAATATTTCACCATGTTTTTGAAATGATACAAAAGTAAATTTTAATTTACTCTGACCCCGTGGTTGTCTTGTTGAGATCCTCTTGAGACCATTTGTACAATCTTTCTCTTTGGCTGTTGCGTGTCGACTCTATGTCCTGTTGGAGATTGCATGACTTGTTGAGCTCGATTTGACTTATTTAGTGATAAGCTCCGAGCCTCACGCTGCATGTGATTTTAATTGCAAGTTCCAAGCTTTTCTCTCCTTGACATTTTATAAGGCCCCGTCCACACATCCGGATATTTTTTAATCCGCAACTTTTTTGTTGAGGAGTGGCCTTCCGTTCACACGTATCTGGCGAATTCGACTTACGAATAATCCGCTCTCCAGAGTGGAAATTTTTGAATACGGTACGACTACGGCATCGTGTAGACGGTCGAATCCGGATATTTTTCAGTTAATACACTGTCGTAGCAGTATCGGATCCAGTCTTTAACCGCGCGAATATTCAACATGGCCAACTGTTATCGTTTCACTTCTACTTGGACATATTTCAAGTCTAATAACGTGTTTACAGTTGAACTTGGCTTTGAACTTGGCCTTTGCGCATGCTCTGTTGACAACATTTAAGGAGGAGGCCTGGGAACTAGAGTGAATCCGGACACGTGTGGACGAGCAAATACGATCCAAATACGCTATGTGTGGACGCGAATATTTTCTAATCCACAACAAAAAAGTTGTGGATTAAAAAATATCCGGAAACGTGTGGACGTGGCCTAAGATAGACCTGGCGAAGTTAGTGCCGTAATTCCTGTTTACCAAATTTCGCAAATTATTGAGCATTTTCGTTTAACATTTTCTTACAAAGACTACTTAGGCAGTTTCAATAAGTTCGAATAATTTTACAGAAAAAGATCCAAGGACGATAAACATGACAATTATTACAGAAACAATTCTAATGGCTGACGGTCATTGAAAACATTACTTACTTAGGGACACAACAGCCATTTATAACGTTTCATGCCCCCCAAAATAGGGTAACTGAAGCTTATAAAAATTTCCTTGACGCTTCTATAGAACTTAAAC
Organism: Cladopsammia gracilis; assembly: GCA_022457155.1. Classification (NCBI taxonomy): domain Eukaryota; kingdom Metazoa; phylum Cnidaria; class Anthozoa; order Scleractinia; family Dendrophylliidae; genus Cladopsammia; species Cladopsammia gracilis. The sequence continues at coordinate 946,465 of JAJGOT010000051.1, read as the reverse complement.
TCAAGTTTAAGATTACGTTTGAAGATCCGAAATAATTTGAAAGGGCACATATTCTGCAATAGGCAAAAAAAAAAATTGAATCTTGGCAGACAAACACAAACAAGTGATGCAACTTCGAATTCATCTGATCCTCCTGTTGAGCTAGAAATGATCACGTAACTAGAATGGTTTGCATTTTCCAAGTAAAGGTTAAACCACAAGTGTGTAATTAACGACAAGCGTGCACTTTATCTTTTATTCTTATTGCGTCGACGAACGAGACGCTTCCTAATCTTGTCGGCTAAGCGGAACGGATCGAGAAAAGTGTCCGTACCAAATCTGCGCCATCTTGAAACGTCACAATAGTATCCAGCATGTTTAGCGCGTAGTCTAGGCAGAACGAATCGAGAAAAGTGTCCGTACCAAATCTGCGCCATCTTGAAACGTCACAATAGTATTCAGCATTCCCAGCTCGTGGAAATCAGGCATCATCCTGGGGAGCTGGGGTTGTGAATAATCTATTTGTCTTGATTTAGTTTCGGATATTTTCCCGACTTTGGAATCGTACGGCGCAATATTTCAATAGGGACTTTAAGTTACGGTGACTACGGACTATGGACTACGGACGGGACGAAAATTAGGACTGGAACGAGACACAGTTGCTATTGCTTCCTACCGTCGCGAGTTCACGACGGTGCGTAGTCGGCAAATTTCACGTAGTACGGAGTACGGAGTACAGAGTCATGAAAAATGTATGAAAAAGGAAGCTTTAAATTAGAATATTGACTGAGGAGTTTCTTCTTTCTAACACGTAGACTAAAAACCACATCTGGAGCAATTTCATGTGCTTTTGAACTCAGAAATGCGAACAATTTACGGCTAACTTTTGTTTACTAATTTTGACCGCCGATTGTTTAACTATTTTCACACAAGCAACAAAACTTACGATGTTAACACTCTCTTTGAACTGTGCCGGAACTCTAAGAACCTCGGCCAAACGAGGGAGATCTTCGTTGCTCACTCTAAACTCAATTGAACGTTCACTTGAATCAAAGGAGTCGAGTCAAAAACCATCGTACTCGCAGTATGATTTGTAGACATCAAACAAAAGTACAAATTCTTCTTCGTCTATTATTTCATCTGCTGAAGTGAAACTAGGGCATTTTGTACCTTCCTACAAGTCATATTTTGTCCATAAAATATAAAAACAAAGCGGACTTTGTTTGGTGTTTACTTCGCTCTTTGTTCGTAGTCCGTTGTCTGTAGTCCGCGTTCTTAACTTCATATTTTCACGCCACTCGTTGTGTACTCGGCCCAGTGCTCCTTGAAAAGAAAAACGGCGTCCAACCGTAGTCCGTAGTCCGTAGTTGCCGTATCTTAAAGTCCCTAATGCCTACTACTACTGGTATGTTTTGAATGTTCTTCTTGATTTTGCTGTGGTTCTCTGCCTGATTTGGGAAACCGACGTCGTTCTTCGCGATGTTCTACGGTACGGAGCAATTCGCTGTATGTCTTGTAGCAATACCTTATTACATGAAATTTTCGCGACACGTTTATTTCGCGAATTTCGCGATTTAAAAAAAATCGCGAAATTTAAATGACGCGAAAATTAAATGTCGCGAAAATAACATGACGCGAAAATTAAGTGACGCACCTGTCAATAATTAAAAAAATGACTTTATTACCATTACACACGTTTGTAACAATCATTTTGAACTATTCTGTGGTAATGTTCTGGTCCTTCAAGCATGAACTACAAACCGTGCCTGCCTTGTATACACTGTGAGAACATATTTCTTGTTACTGTTTACATAATCAGTTGCGTTTCTGTTTATTTGGACATTGTGGATTAAGTTGTTTAATCAAATAGGGACATGTTAAATAACAACGACAAAGAAATAAAGTGTGTCTCACTCAAAAACGCGAAATTAAAGTGAGTCAAAATGCAAAATTTTCGCAAAATCGCGAAATTAAGGTGTCGCGAAATATGCGAACCTCAAAATCGCGAAATTAACGTGTCGCGAAAATTTCATGTAATAAGGTAATTCAATGACCGGCCGCGCCTGGCGAACGCAGATTAACTTTACAGTGCTCGAAATTGCGCCTGCATCGGGCGCATTTGCGACTAAAGATTTTGCAGTTTTGTGACTAAATTTGTCTAGCTGATAAAGGAATTATATTCAACAGTCTTGTGTCTTACTTGCAACTAGTAGTTGTAATTTTATCCGAAAAATCCTGCGAAATTCACGTTGAATGTTGCGTGACTTAATCGTCGATTTCATGCTCCATTAACGCGGTGTCCAAGAAGTTTATCACGGGAGCACTTTTTCAGGCTTTCTCAGAAATTTGTCATTTCCGGTTCCGGTATTTGTACATGTACTGAGGAGTATGATTTCAGAATCGGAGAAATAACCGAAATGAAATCAAGACAAATTGACTATTTATATGTCGGAAAAATCTGAGACCTTTTGAAGTACACAGCAGGGCAGGATTTTGTCCGATCACACGGCGATAGCGTGAATTTGTTTGACGTCGACCCGACGTTTTTGCCTGCGTGACATATCTCGCGACATAGCCCTTTTTAAACAGTGGCTGAATTGATTCATGAAACTGAGGTACTAGGTCAAGACGAGGTGCCACGGGATAAGGAGACGCACCATAATCTATGATTACTAGTAGTTAAAGGTCTTAAAGCGATAACAATTCTGCTCAACGAACTCTCGTCACGTGAAAGAAAAAAAGGAACTCGTTGCTTATGAAGAACACTTGACTCTTTTTTATTAGTAAGTATTTTATTCTTTTATAACCTCGTAAATGTCATATACACACTTTCTGCAACGGATTAATAGCTCCGCTCAAACAAGGTAAGCCAGCAAAGTATGGAAAACATGACCCTAACCTACAAGCCAGCAAACTTGCATACAAAAACATGCAAACCTGTAAAAAACACCTGCAAACCCTCAAACCTGCAAACCTGCAGACAGCACTGACAAGTGGATGACACCTTGATCGAAAATGCATATTTTAATCTCTGATTGCAGCACATGATGATGTCCCTGCTAAGCTGGGTGAGGTGTGTTGTAGCCATTGCCTTCTTGTGTAACATCTTTAATACCCAAGAAACTGAACAGAACAAGACTGCATCATTATCTGAGAATACAAGACGCCATTTTTATAAGAACTGCGCTTGCAGTCAAAAGCAGTCCTATAACCTCCCTCCACTGGGAAGAGATGATGGGTTACCAAGGTAAATGCAAATTTAAAGTGCCCCTATGATCAAATTTTTGATATTCATTTTATTACATTTTCGTGTACAATTAGACTTTCTTACTCATCTTGCCAAATTTCAATTCATTGCGAACATCAGAAGTCATTTTATTTTAACATTTATTTCCGAGAATTTACGGCCGCCATTAATCAACCTTGTTCCAAGGCGTGGTTGCGAATGAGAGAAAGTGACGTCAAAGACTCAAACATACCTCACGGGTTTAAATTATAACAAGAAGCTGTACACAGCTTGAACTCGTGGCGCCTTTAACTCATTGCAGCATTGATTCCCAAGTGATTTGAGTGCTTTTACAGAGAAACATAAGCTTAAAATTATGTCTAATCAAAGGCTCCTAAGAGCCAGCCCGAGAAGAAGAAATGCTAACGCGTAACGCGTAACGCAATATTGCCGTAAGCTTACGTTTTCACACTGACACAGTTCGATATATATATATATATATATATATATATATATATATATATATATATATATTTTAAATTAAACGTAAGGATTTTTGACGAACGAAAGAAAAAGTGCATCACTTTCATAATGTCCAGTTCGAAAAAAGAAAAAAAAAAAGGAAAAACAGAGGACTTTATGGAGATTCGAACTCGGGCCGTTCAGGACTAAGCCACAAACACAATCACTGTGCTGTCCAAGAGCACATACTACCTACGAACTAAATTTTATTATTTTTAGCTAGATACACATCAGAACGCGTGTTTAGGTTGCAAAATCCTTTTAGATCGATTTTAATGTTGCACTAAAAACTCCAAATACTAAACATATGTAAGCTTATTGTTGTCTATATTCGTTAACATCAAATTAATTATTGTTACCGTTGGATTCACGTTGAATTCCTGTTACGAAACGTGTTCGTAACAAAGCATTTGCTCACTAAGTTTACAGCTGATGGAAGGAGCGAGGTGAGAGTGAATTTTATTTAAACACCCTTGCCGATAACCTGTTCATCATGCTTTCACGTATACACGGGTTTAAAAGTAAGACTACACTGCATTCACTAGATTCAGTAGCTGACACTTAAGCTCGACCCGGAGCTCGATCGCTAAGCAAATGGCAAGTTTAATATATAAAACACAGAACTTGCCAGAGCAAAAATCCTACAGGAATAAGCGGCGAACACAATATCAAACGCTCCTATCCATCCATGAACGCCTTGAATTGTCTTGAAAGTGTGCAGTTGTACGCAGTAGTTCTTTATCTTGCTTCTCGAGTACACACACGGAGAGATTTTACGGTATGTATTTCATGGCCGAAAGCCATATAGTCGTCGATAAAGACTTAAATATGCGTGCATAAATTTACATGCGCTAATGTGACACGAAAAAAAAAACAAGAAAAGTCAACGCCGGATTTACAACTCGTGTGCTTCGCCACGAGTAATAACAATAAGTATTGAAAATCACGCGAAAAGCAGCAAAAACTTTGGACTTGTTCTTCGTGCAATTTTCTATGCTGATTGTTATTATAATTTCAACCCGTGAGGTATGTTTGAGTCTTTGACGTCACTTTCTCCCATTCGCAACCAAGCCTTGGAACAAGGTTGATTAATGGCGGCCGTAAATTCTCGGAAATTAATGTTAAAATAAAATGACTTCTGATGTTCGTAATGGATTGAAATTTGGCAAGATGAGTAAGAAAGTCTCATAGTACACGAAAATGTAAAAAAATGAAAATCAAAATTTGATCATAGGGGCACTTTAAAGCTCAGTGTTCTATAAAAACCCATAAACCTAAACACATACCGACGTTTCATGCCAACTTTGTTGACGTTTCGCCACTTCTTTTAAGCACTATAAGGGCTTTTGTATTGAAAATTAATGAAACAAGTTGACGAGTAAGTGCTATAATTTTTCTCAGCAAAATTTCCAGTTCAAAAGGGAATGAACGCCAAAGGCAAAGAAGCAGTTTTTTCGTCTCCTTCCTATATAAACGCAGGTTTCAAGATGGCGATCTGTCTTGATCATTTACATTACAGCAAGGTGTAGCCCATTGTTAATCGTTGTTTCCAAAGTGAATGGAACTGATTGATGGGCTTCTATGAGTGTTGCAATAAAGAAAGCTGCTGCAGTTGGAAGGTCAAATACTTAATGCAAAAAACTCTCAATGTTCATACCAAAAAATAAAACAATTGTCTATTCTTTGTTAAATGATTACACATTCATTGTAACGAATGATTTTTAGACGCCAAGGAAAATTCATTTCCTGGTAATGAGGGGCAAAACGTGTTATAAGGAAAGCATCATCATCATCTTTGCAACTTGGTGTCATGACACCAATAGTGTGAGAGAAGTAAAAAGTTAGAATGCCACGTACCATAGCATGGTGTCATCGAGGTATCTCCTGTAGAAAGCAGGAAACGAATATAATTTTCTAAGATTAGGTTGGATTATAGTTATGTTTTTGTATATGGAGTAGTCCTATTTCGGAAATTCAAGGGATGCAAAATAATGTTCTGGAAATGGCTGGAGATTCGAGATAGCTAGTGTTCTCCGTATTTGTTTATGGTGTTTCTGCTATTGATGTAGACAGCTTGAAGTTCAGTTTGTATTTGTCCAACAGGTTTACGGCGTCAGGTTCAGATCAATGGATGTACAGTTTCAATCCCTGCGTATCGTTCTCGCTAGGACCGCGACAACGAGGTGGCTGTTTTAGAAATGTAGCTGTAAGTTGTATGGATTTCTATTTAAAATTGGGAGGTATTGGAAATTATTTTAACTCGAACAATAAAGCGAGGTCGACATGTTACATGCAAGCTAAAAATGAAAATAGTTCCAATCCCCTTTTTTACTTGTTTAAATATTTAATAGGGTCTAAGACTGTGAATGAACGCGTTTATTCATACCGCCCTTGCTATACGGTCATGGAGATATAAAAGGCAGTGGTGGATATAGGAAGAGGTAAATGGTGCTCACACCCATTCGTTTTAAGAGAACAAATGTTTCACTCACTTACTTTAGTGGGAAGAGAAATTGGATTGAGCATTCAGTAATCCAGTTATTTATGCAGGGCTAGATCAGCCAGCGGAAAGCATGTGCATAATACCACAAATATTTCCTTTTTCTATTATTTGGAAACGGAAGGACATCTAAATTGCATCCAGCAGTAATAAATGGTGTACAGTTTTTGACCAGTCGATACAGGGAATGGAACAACCCACTCGACGTAATACATTCCACATGAAATGAGACAACTGCTTCTGTACAGTTGTTTTCCACCTTATTTTGTTTCAGGTTTGTAGGTGGCCTAAAAACAAAGCAAGTTACCAAAACATTGGTAAACAGACCACAGTACGCTGTGATGTCCATAACGATACCAAGAAACCAAGGCTGGTGTATACCAACGAGAAGTACGTGCATATTCATTTCACATTCATTTCACTGTGTCCACTGTGTGGAAACTCTTTCCTTTACTTCGGAGAAAAGATACAAAATAAGATAAGATGCAGAACATGATATTTCAGAAGCTTTCTGGTACCTCTTCTAGCCTAGTGTGTTAGTCAAATATTAACATAATTCATAGTTTCAAGATAAGAATCATAGAGGTGACATCTACTTTACGTACTGTGTGTACAAAAGTGTCGCTACAGGTTACATGTAAATTCCCAAAATGAGTTTTTTTAACGGAAGTCTTCTTCTGCCTGAAAAAAAAAAACAGACAGCTTTCTGAACAGAGTTTTGAAAGAAAAACAAAGAGTTTTGAAAGAACTGCGGCAAATGCAGTCCATCTTCTAAACATTAACACACTTGAGGACAAATAAACGTTTAGAAAATTGAATCGTTACCTGTACTCGATGACTAAATTGCCTTGTCAAAACAATAAATCCTTTTTGTGCAAACAACAGCCATACTGCAACTTTTATTGTTCCTTTTTTAAAGGATTCCTAACTGGAAGACCGTAGTCACCCTTAAGTGTGAACCATCCAAGAAAGCGCCAGAGGAAGCAGAGTTCATACTTGTTAATGTTACTGAGAACAAGTGGGTAAGTCGTACTTCAAACAATAGAAATTAATAAATATGTTATTTTCTAAAGAAACTGCAGTGCTGCGTCGGTGGGAGTGAAACATGAAAAATTGGTTTTATCAACTGGGTTGATAAGACGGCCACCTCGTGGTTCTTCGACAAGTTAAGCCACCAATCTACAGTTATACTGCGAAAGCGTGCGCCGTATCGTCTGCAACTACGGCCTCCTCGGCTGAAATACGCGATTTACACAATCTTTGTCAGTTTACTGAATTATTTTAGTACTTAACACATTGACAGCAAATCACAGTTTGAAGGTAAAAAAGAAATTTCGTTTTAAGCGCACTACAACAGTTTGCCGCAAGCTAGATTTTATAACAAGCTGCGAGTGAAAATGGCGCCACGCTAAAACTTCACAAACGGTGACAGCCTAGCCCCAGGGCCTTCTTTTCGTTCCAAATGGTGTCGCCGACAAACCCCTATGGAAGTCCTCATGCTGTGACACACGATCAAATGTTGTCTTCGGAGGTTAATTCCTGCGATTCACAGTCGTATTTACTATACTGCAATCTCCAAATTAGGTTGTTTTATATACCTAAATAAAGTAGAAAGTACATGAAAAAAGAAAACATAATTACTTAGTGACAAGTGATTCATGTCTGCAAAAGAATTCAGGTCAGAATCAAAACAAACTGAATAAGCACTGCTGAACAGGGCCAGAAGGTCTCGAAAAACTACAACGAGGGCAGCCAGGTGGAAATCAAAATTGAAACTTTTGGACACAAATAAACGTTAAAAAAATGTTTCCTGCACTGAATCTCACTTACACTAATGAGAATGTTCCAGCAGCTTTCAATGATGCTAAACGAGTTGAATCGCTGGTGTTTTTGTCATATTCGCCAGCTGTGAAACCCCATTTTTATGCCACGCACTTTATAACATCATAAAGCACAAGCTCTTCTCTCCTCAAAACATTAAAATATTCTTTTCTCTGAAGCATTTCAGACTTGTCAGCGTCTACGCATGTCCTAATGCTTCTACAACTGTGGCGCCTAGTACCACTGAAGCCACAGGAGATGTAAAACCTACCCCTCGTAAGTCACACAATAATGGCAGAATATATCAAGTTGGTTTAACCCCAGTGCAATGTTGAGGGCGCTTAATTACAATTTGCTAGAAATGGTCGGCTAATGGTCAGCGCCATTTCAGTCAACAACTGGTTCAGTACATGTCTTAAAAACCATTTATCGTGATTTATGAACAGAGCGGTCCGTAAGCACCCATGTAATTATAGTTCCATTAAAGTAATCTTGGTAAGTCCCATGCATGGTTTGCATGTGCAACTCGGTTTCAACTCGTAGTTACGGGAAGTATTGTAACCTGCCTTACCCATGGGGACTGCGTTGGTGGGAGTGGAGGGTGAAGGGCGGTTTTCGTAAAACGCGTAGGAGAGGGAAGGGTCTGAACGTTGTTCCATATTCACGGCTCGTAGAAGCCTCTGATTATAGCTACAATATATGTCATATACACATGTAGGGTTTCACAGAGACTGTGGTCATCGCAGTTATACGGCAACTGAAGGAGCTGTAACTAGAATCTGAAAACAATTACAGTTCTCTTCGGCTCGACGGGGTTGGTACCTGTTTCCTCATGTGTTGTCCGCTTTCGGCATGAAGAAATATCCTGACAAGACAACTTTTTACGAGCGAAGTTTATTCCGCGTCCTAACGGTTTCAACTCCAAAGTTACACTGCAATATGAATACTAATTCCAGCGCGAACTACAGCTAATTATAATACGAACAAAGAATGTTCCGTATTGGGAATAACAATCGTCGGCACGCTTGTTGAATATGTAATATCGTATTACAACATCCCCCCTCTTTTAAAAATGGTGACATCCGTAACTAGAAAACCTAGCACACAATTCTAATACCCATGTACTCTGAAGTGGGAACACATTTTTTACCCTAGTATGCAAAAGTAGAAGCACTATTAAAGTGTCCTTGATGCGAAAACTTGTTTACGCACACGCAAAAAATACTAATGATGTTTTCCTCACAAAAGCTTACTACGACTACAATTACTTATACAACAATACTATATGTCCATTTCACTTAAATTGTTACAGTGTCTCTAAATGTGTTCAATTAGTCTCGTAGGTGGTCTAGTAGCTCGTCGTGGTCGAGACAACGCAATGCCGACCGGGGCGTGTTCTGGTACACACTGTTTCGGCAATGGCTTTTGTGATGGCTGGTCAGCAACATCAGCTGTCGTTGAGCTGGGATGCTTGACTGGTCCAGGTCTTGGTGACTTTGGTTCTCTTCCGTGAATGACTGGGGCCTGGCTTAATTCTTGTGGTTGGTTCTGAATCGCTGGATGAATGTGGCGACGATTTCTGAAATACCGGGCACCAGATTCAGCTTGTACCTCATATCGCCTGGGCGAACTGTCAGTTGGCTGCTGGACTACTGTGGCTTTCTGCCAAATTGGTTTCTTGGGATCCAACTGGAACCGGACACTCTGAAAGTTCTGTAGATCTTGAAGCTGTTTGGCTGTCCGATTGTAGTGATCACCTTGGGCTTGTTTCTGTGCTATCTGCGCCTCCCTGCTGATCTCTAGATTGGGATGCAGATATTGATGGATGGGAAGGAGTGCTCTGTATTTCCGCTGTGTGAGCAACTCTCCTGGGCTGAGTTGACCTGGCCTGATTGGGGTCGCGCGGTAGATCAGCATTGCAAGATGTGGATCAGATCCAGACTCTTCTGCCTTCTCAATGATGCCCTTTACGACTTTAACCATGGCTTCAATAAAGCCATTTGATTGAGGATACCTTGGGCTAGAGTGTTGCACTTCGAATCTGTACTGGACAGCAAACTCCTTAAACTCTTGGGACATGAATTGAGTTCCTTGATCTGTGTACACCGTTGCTGGTACCCCATATTCTGCAAATATTGTCTTGAGAAGACTAATCACGTGACCCGCCGTCTGATTTGTCATTTTCTTTACAACAGGGAACTTGCTGAAGTAGTCGGCGACTAGCAGGTAATGGTGAGAACGATGCTCGAATATGTCGACTCCAAGCTTGAACCATGGTAAGCTAGGCACATCATGTGGTAGTAGTGGTTCTTTCTGTTGAGCTGGCTTGTATTTCTGGCATATGTCACATGATTTAACTGCATTTCTCACATCATCCGAGATCCCAGGCCAAAAGACTGTCTCACGTGCTCTCAACAAGGTTTTCTCCTCTCCTAAATGGCCTACATGAAGATCCTCTAGATACTCTGCTCTTAGTGAGGTTGGAATCGCAAGTCGATGAGCTTTGAATATCAGGTCATCTTCAACTGCAAGCTCCTCGCGATAATTCCAGTAATGCTGCACTCGTTCTGGGAGTTGCTGCTTCTGAAGCGGCCAACCGTGAAAGATGTAATGCCGTAACTGGTTCAAGGCTGGATCAGCAGTGGTGGCAACTCTGGTTCTGTCAAGTCGGTTGTCTGTCGCCGGGACAGTTGAAGTGATGTGATGCACTGGAATCACATCCATCTGCTTCGAGTCCATAGGCTTTGGACTGAGAGGGTCGACTCGACTTAGGGCGTCTGCAACTGAGTTGTCCTTCCCACAGATGTACTCTACTTGAATTTCGTATCTTGCAAGCCTCAGAAGAAGTCGTTGAAGTCTCGGGCTAGCAGTGGCAATACTCTTCTTCCAAATCATCTCCAGAGGTTTGTGATCTGTTTGAACTCTGACTGGCTCACCATACACATAGTTGTGAAGCCTCTCCATGGCGAACACCACTCCTAGCAATTCCCTCTCGATGTTGGAATAGCGTTCCTCAGCGGGGGTGAGGGTTCTGGATACACAGATCTCTGGCTTTCCCTCTTGTAGCAATACGGCACCCAATCCTTTCATGGAAGCGTCCGTCTGTATAATGTGTTCTGCTTTACGGTCAAAGTACGCGAGCACTGGGGTCCTGGAGAGCTCTTCTTTGATGGCATCGAAGGCATCTTGATGGGTGGAATCCCAGGTCCATTCCGTTCCTTCCCGAAGCAACGGTTTGAGTGGTTCGAACAGTCTCGTCAACTTGGCTGAGTAGCGCTTCAAATAATTGACCATTCCCTGGAAACTCTGTAGACCTTTCCTGTCCTTGGGTGCTTTCATCTGCTTGATGGCTTCAACCTTTTTGTCGTCGATCTTCATGCCTTCTGGCGTGATGGTTTGTCCGAAGAACTCGCACTCACTTGTTTTAAACTGCAGCTTCTTTGGATTGAAGTTAATTCCGTTCATTCGTGCGGTTTCGAGCAGCTGGAGTAGGTTCACATCATGATCCTTGGAATCTACCCCTCTCGTGAGGATGTCGTCAATGCATCCAGTGATTCCTTTCACTTCTTTAAGGACTGCATTCAGCCTCTCTTGAAATACATCTGCGCTGACTTTAAGACCAAAGGGAAGTCGGAGCCACTTGTACTTCCCCCATGGAGTGTTGAAGGTAGTTAGAAGTGAGCTTTCATTGTCTAATTCTACCATCCAATACCCTGACCTGGCATCAACAAGCGTTGGAGTTCAGCACTGTGGAGTTCAGCGTTAGCTTCATCGATGGTCTTCGTGTAGTACTGGTTTCTTTTGATGCTCTTGTTGAGGTCTTTTGTATCTAGACATAGTCGAATTGATCCATCAGGCTTAGAGACAGGAACGACGCTATTGATCCAGTCTGTATGTCCCTGAACCGGTTCAATGATTCCTGAACTGCATAATCTTTCAAGTTCGTCTTTATAGGCTGCTTTCTTCTTTTCAGGTACTGCTCGAGGTGGGTGTTGTACAGGTTGTGCGTCTGGCTTGAGCTGAATGTGGTACTTGCTCCCTGGTAGCTTTCCTGTACCTTCAAATATATCTTTGAATTCGGATGACACGTACTCCTTTGCGACGGGCACACAGTGTCTCTTTCCATTCAGGATGACAGCATCGTCCAATACCTCACACGTAGGCTTGTTGACCTTAATGGAATTTGGTCGTAGGGCGTTAACACTCGTATGGATTTGCGGTGTACTGGTTAAAGATGGCGGAGTCACCTCTGGAATGGCAATGTATCCGACTTGCTGGGCTGTTTCTCTGCCTAGGATGAGATATCCTCGAGTATCAGTCACTTGGCAAGTCGCCATCTGTGGCTGTTGTCTATCACCAATATGAATCGCAATCGTGCACGCTCCGAGGTTTGCTACTGGAGATTCTCCATATCCGAAGATTTGAACAGAAGTGGGCATAAGCTCCTTATCGCCAAATAGTGACTCGTGCAAATATAAAGGCATCACATTACAACCTGCACCTGAGTCGATCTCACACTCGATCTGATGTACGGTTCCTCCATTCGCTGCACTCAACCAAAGCGGCTTGATGTGCTTGTTAGAGGTGTCATTAATGCTCTTTATGTGGAAAGACTGAAAATGGTGAAACATTGCTGGGTAATTTGACTGTGGTTCTAGACTTGGCCCTGGCACTGTGTAGTACGCTGGCAATAGGATGTGAGCTGGCAACTGGCTAACACTGGTCTCTGGTTGGGTCAGCAGGCCATGCACTTGAACTTGCTTGTGCTGCTCAGATCCGCCTTGTTTAGAAGCTTTGCTCTTACAACATTTTCCATAGTGGCCCTTCTTTCCACATCTATAGCACATAACATCCTTGGCTGGACATTCGGACCTGGGATGAGCAGGCTTAGCACCGCAACAGTAACAGGTTTGTCTCTTGGTTCCCTCCGGTCCTTTGCGTTTTGGAGTTTTGCCTTTGTTGAGCCCCTCTGCCGATCTTCCACCTTTTTGATGCTTCACTTGTACTTTGTGTACTTCTGTTGGTCCTTGTTGGATGGCTGTGGCTGCAGCCGTTGCAGTACTAAGAGTCTGCATAATTGATCTTTGACAATCGCTATTGTATATGAGAGTTGCAACTTCGATTACTCGTTCGGCGGTGAGCGAGTCCTGGTCTTCGTCCAAGCACCTTTGATAAACTTTTGGATTCTTTAGACCTAGGAGAATAGCGTTCCTGAGAGCCATGTCCTTCGCGTCTTCTGGCCATCCACATGCATCAGTGATTTGCCTGCATTTTTCAATGTACTCTGGTAACTCCATGTCACCTTGTACGAGCATCTTGTACTGAGTAGCCGCGACGAGTTTGCTCCCTCTGGGTTTGCAATATTCCTCCACCTTTTCGAGATGCTTTTCCCACTTCTTGCCATCATCTTCTGACAATGTAGCCTTGTCAAGAATGTTCTGTCCACGCTGACCTGACCACTGGTAAATGCACAAACACATGAACTCGGGATCTGTCTTGGTCATCTTCAAACCTCTACATAAAATGGACACCTTCTTTTTCCATTCAAGGAAACGTTCGTGAAGTTTTCCGTCGTTTGTCCACTCAAGAATTGGTCCTTTCGCAAGAACTTCCATGGTGAACTTGTGACCTGTGAACACAAAATTATTCGCACAAACGCTGCGATCGTCGATTAACGATAAACGTATTCGGATTCCAGTTCGTAGATTAGACTTTTACTCCTGACACCATGTTTCCTCATGTGTTGTCCGCTTTCGGCATGAAGAAATATCCTGACAAGACAACTTTTTACGAGCGAAGTTTATTCCGCGTCCTAACGGTTTCAACTCTAAAGTTACACTGCAATGTGAATACTAAATCCAGCGCGAACTACAGCTAATTATAATACGAACAAAGAATGTTCCGTATTGGGAATAACAATCGTCGGCACGCTTGTTGAATATGTAATATCGTATTACAACAGTACCCATGACCTTTGCTATTCTGGTGAAAACGCTCTACCACTGAGCTACAAGGCCAGATAGGAGCTTAGTCAATTGCGAGTTCTATTATACCGGTGTAATGATGAACATGAAATCTTTCAGGTTCTAATTTCAAGTCCTTCAGTTGCTGTACAACTGCGATGATCACATTCTCTATAATTCTTTCTCTGCAGTTCATATGAATTTATTTTCATATACACATTATCATATTCATCACTTCACTTGTATAATAGAACTCATGATTGACCAAGCTCCCATTTGGCCTTGAAGCTCAGTGGTTGAGCGTTTGCACCGGATCGCAAAGGTCATGGGTTCGAATCCCGTGGAAAAGAACCATTGTCAAACGAACAGCAAAAAGTTGATTTGTACTAAAAGTATTAATAATTTAACAAATACAACATGATTACCGACTGAAAGTACCGGTAAAACAAAAATGTTTCGATCAGAAAAACTAGAACTATAATAACGTAACGTATTAATATTCTTGTATCACCATTTTACTCTTTCCTTTATGCCAGTAAGCACAGCATGAATTCTGTGCGTTTGACAATGGTCCTGTCATAGAACCAGAAGATTACGTTTACCGCGGTAACAATTTTCGGAACATTTTTAACAATGGTTTTCGCTGTTATTTTCATTTTAAGTATTACTGGTATTTAAAAAGGGGAAGAGTGTGTATTAGTTACTCTAGTTACTCTTTTTTTTAAATCATTCTTTGCTGACGAAGTTAGCACGAAGCTTTAAATTAATATTGACATAATTATAAGTTAGTGCCCGATTATTTGGCAAATTTCAGTTCGGTTTTCTCAATAAGAAGAAGTGTGCCATTACATGAAGAAAGTTTCAGCCCTTCTGAAATTCAGTGGAAATTCAGCCCTTCTGAAACTTCCATCCTGGATTGAGCTAGCCGGGCTGGAATTATTTTCAGCGTGGCCAAACGGAATAAAGAAAAATCAAAGGCTCTTACGAGTCATTTCGTGAATGCAAACCAACCTCCCCTCTCCTACGCGTTTTGCTTCACCAACCTCTCCCCCCCCAACCCTCTGCGTCCAACTCCACACCCTCCCCTCCCTCCGCTCCCTCCCCTCCCTTCAACGCCATCCCCATGGGTATGGCAGGTGACCATTACCTATCGCATTTGACACAGGTAAAATGTATGCGCAAGCCTTAAGTACTGGTCACCGAAATTACGAAGAAACGTTTACAGCCGAGTGATTGATGGAGTGAAAATTTGCATAATTGCCCCCGTCTGCTATTACTCGTTCAACGCTTAGCGTATTCATGAGCTAAAAACCACGTAATTGCAATCAAATTTTAGCCCGGGATAAAAAGTGACTTTGCTATGTAAGATCAGCGATTTTTAAATGAAAAAATACGGCTTCACACAAACTGATGTCAACTAAAAAGGAAAACAACAGAGGAAGGTGTCGGTGAGATAAGGATAATGGCAAAATCGCAGATTTGTTTCGATGCCGGTATGGGGGCTAATTATGAGAAGAATGAAACATATTAATGGTTACTTTAATGCGGATAAAGTGAATTTTTTTTCACCACGAAACATTTCGTGGAGGTATGGCCAGGATATGTCTGATATGTAACAAAACTAAGCATCCATTTCAACAAATTTGATTTAGGCGC
Organism: Cladopsammia gracilis; assembly: GCA_022457155.1. Classification (NCBI taxonomy): domain Eukaryota; kingdom Metazoa; phylum Cnidaria; class Anthozoa; order Scleractinia; family Dendrophylliidae; genus Cladopsammia; species Cladopsammia gracilis. The sequence goes on along the minus strand of JAJGOT010000051.1, from coordinate 930,798 downwards.
AACTTGTTTGGATTTTTCCACGCAATTTCAGCCTGGGCTAAAATTCGCCACGTATTCGGCCCAAGTAATGTCAACGGATCGTGTAGTACTCGTATTAAGTGAGATGGAATATAACAGGTTACCCATATAGCAAATGATGAGCGAGTTCCAAGAAGTAATGTTTTTTTTTTCTATATGCAGCTGATGACACAAACAAGCTGATGTACATTTGGCTTCCAATTTGTGCAGTATCATGTCTTGTTATTACTGTTCCATTGGTTATCTACATAAAGCGCAACTGGCGATGTATCAGGAGGGAGAATGGTCAAGAAAACGAGCGGCAACCTTTAAATCGTGGAAATGTCATAGTCGACTACGCTGCTAACCACCTCAATGAACCCGCTGAAGTAGGAGGACTCGACAACTCACAAAATGAACCTCAACCGTCGTCAGCGAGCAATAGATCGTGTAGTAATATCCGAGTAGCTAACAAAGAAAATTTCAACAGAAGAAGCAACGTTCACCACAGTAAAGCAGTTTTAGGTTGACATGACTTTCAATCCGCCTAGCTGGGTCAATCTGGCTGGGAGAAATTTGGAGATTTCCTTGCAATATTAGAATTATGGCTCAGCTGGCATGGAGCTAGGAGGATAGCTGGCTCAGGTTTCACGTTTTAACGTTAAAACGTCTTTCGTATTTTCCGACTCTCTTTGGCGCGAAACGAATAAACCATATGCAAGTGTGAAGAGCATGGTTATCGTGATGGCGTGAATCAACCTAGAGTGCATAGCATGGACCTGCATAGAGTAGTAATTTTGTAGCCAAGTATTGGATTTGGATTAGACTTGTGATGCGGAGGCACCGGATCCAAGTTATACTCTAAAACACGGCAGTCCCAGAACATCTTCGCGCGCTATGATTTGTTAAACTTTTTTCTAACCAAGTGACTTTGTTTGTTTTGTTCTCCTGAGGGCAATCGCAAAAACACTTTTTTGGGTATCATATTAATATGTCGGTTTCAGGTGGGTTATGCGCTTGTTGAGCTCTTAAACCTCACCCAATGTATTGTAGCCAATCAATGAGAAGAAAAACTAGACAAAAATGGTGACATGGCTTATGTGTGATTGCTCCTGTATTGATTGCCTCGCCACACTATTTGCGTTTGTAGTTTGTGTCAATAATGACACGTGATGACTTTCGCCTTACTTGAGTAATTAGAAAACCACTTTTTTTAACCAGCAATACTGACTTTGATTATAGCATTGCTAAAAACACTGCAGTATACAAAAAATATATATTTTTTTAATAATATTTGTACTGTAGTCTTTGGTCAAAATTCTCAATCCCACTTTTAACTGGTTCAAGCTTCAACAACGCTAAATAAAATATTATGTCGAACTAAAACGCAGATCTGTGCAAACCCCTTTTAGGCAATCCTACTGATAAGCCTTGAATGAACGCACGTATGTTGGAGCAATACCAAAGCGGAACTGGTCAAACTGATCTGGAAAGCAAACATTTGTTTTTGCAATCACAGATATGAATTGAGCATTTTGGCCTTTGCAAGGAATCTTATTATTATTATTTTTTTTTTTGCTGTACGGGTTGTTGACAAACGACAATTGTATTTCTTATTGTGTTACAGTGGCGGATCCAGGGGGAGGGTCGGGGGTCCGCCCCCCCCCCCCCCCCCCATCAGACCTGTGTCTCCCATGTGGTTCATAAAAATAATAGAATAAAATTGTTTTATACGTAGTTGTTTCACTTCCACCTTCTTCCTTGGAAGAATAAAATGAGCGTTAAATTGTTGCTGTAAAGGCCAGGATGGAAATGGATTGCAACTTGAAAAAAGTGGGCCAATTTTTGCAGCTTTGTTATCGCCTTGTGTCTTGGAAAACTTCGTTGTTAAAACTCTGATTATGCTTTATTTGTCTTCCAAAACTCACTTGAAATCTTCCTCTAGGTGTTCGTTCTTTAAGCATTTCCTGTATAATTAAGGTACTTAGTTTTAATTTGGGACAGTTTTGATCCCAAAACCTGAAAATCCCAATGACATAGCTCTTTTAATAATGCATTGAAATTTGATATTGACCACCGGGGCTTAAAGGGTTCAGCCACGCGAGCAGAGCAATCTACCTCTTCCCTTCTTCTTTACCTTGTTATTTGGTGTTTTTGTCTCTGGATGACGGGTGTGCTCTCGCCTATGCTGGTGCAATGCCTTGCATCAGTTGGATATCTCAAGCGTTCTATGAATGATGTGAATAAACGGCCACACCAGTGGCGAAAATTCATCCCAAATGGACGTGTCCGCCCAGCAGAAATCACCCAAAGCAATACGCTTGGCCAACTTTAACAGATTTTAGGCTAAATGACATAGTAGTTAAAACGTTTCGGTTTTAGTAAAAATATTACGGAAGTAAAAAGTAAACCTAAATTTCCAGTTTTAAAAATTTAAATCATAAAATTAAAGCTCGTGATGACTTGAAAATAGGTGGTACAGATAATTCCCAGCAACAAATAATCATACACATTTCAAGCCAGGGAATCCTTTATGTTTCATTCTCCGTATTTTAGTCATGTATAGATTTCTCATTTTAATAATCATTGTCAAAATCCTATTTTAAGCGCTGGAAAAACTAAGGTCAAACTAGGTGACTTTGTATTTCATTGCTGCCAAGAACACATGCCTTGGCCGGTTTAAGGGCTTAAACGTCAGTTATTTTATCATTAGACTGTACTTATGATTTATTATACAGTACATAACTTCTTGAATCTTTTTTTGTCTATGCTAATATCATGATACTGTTTAGAGTACGCTTCCTAAAGGCACGCAGGTTGCTGACCTATACAATCAAATAGTCGTATTAACTTCCATGTCTAAAAAATCTACAGAAATTGTTTTTATCCGGAAGTGCGAATGTTGTTGTGCTAAGAGTAAATGTGTGCAGATGATGTTTGTTGGAGGATACGGGAATTACATTACGTTTCCGAGAATTCTCGTTTTCGGGAAAGTCCCTGGATGTCACGTGACTTATGAACTATCTTTTATATTTGCATATTTTTTATTTCGTCGACTACGGGATAATTTAACTGCACAGTGGTCATAGAAAGAGCACAAATAAGCGAATTTCACTGGAAATCTGAGGTAAGAAAGACTGTCTATCAATTCAGTTTCAGGCTTGATTCAGTAAAATAATCAATGTCGGCTCCTGGCACAATGTTGTATCAAGGAGTTCCAAAGACTTCAGCCTGGTTTCCACTGATATGATCGTTACGATCGCTGCGATCGCTGAAAAAATGTTCAACGCTTGAAGCGAAATGGACTAAGCCACTCTCCAGCGATCGTAGCGATTATGTTGAAAGTATGGAGAGTGGCTTAGTCCATTTCGCTACAATTAAAAGCGCTGAACGTTTTTTCAGCGATCGCAGCGATCGTAGCGATCATATGGAAACCAGGCTTTAGAAAGACTTAAAATGATACACTTCCGTTACCACTTTCGATTCATTTTGAATGTGTGTTGAACAGTCAGTAGCATTTATGCGCGAGGAGTTGAATAATTCTAATTACTGGTCTGAGGAACTGTTTCAAAGATTTGTACATAAAGGCACACTTCGGCGGGCATCTGTGTGAGTTATACACAAATGTATCTCATGGTTTGATGAAGACTAGCACAGTAAGCAGTCGAAAGGTCGCGATCTACATATTAAGTGACAACATCGTGAGACAAACGACAATACTTGTTAAATGTTAGAAAATGACGGAGTTCAGGCATTTCGGGAAAATAGGGAAATTAATTCGCTTTAAATTCGACATTGTTTTTGAAAGCATGGCAAACTATGATTACAATACAATAATACAATAACTTTATTAACGTGGCTGACACTTAGCTATAAAGCTAGTTTACAGGACAGTCACGGAAAGAAAAAGAATAAAAACTATATAAAAATATTCTAAAAAGTACAAAATAAAAATGTTTAAAATGATGTTGTATATACAAATTACAATTATAAAGCTACAAAACTTATATACAGAGAAAACTAACAAACAAACCATTTTTCTTTAAGATATGCAAATTATTTACAAAACACAAACTTTACGATGCTCTAATCCCTTTAAGTAAAAACTAGTAGTGAAAATAATAATAACTGAGTGGAAAACAGCATTAGTAGCTATAGTTACACTGATGTTCCACTCGAATCAACCTTATCGCGTGATGAAGACCAGCGGTAAGTACACTGAAGTCGAAACGTCTGATCTACATCTAGTGACTACATCGTGTGACAAACGTCAATTATTATGCCTTACCACGATGAACAATAACCAACTCTTTCACTTTCAGATTTTGCTTTAAGACGTTTAGTTTTTTTTATTATTATTTAGTTTATTTATTGGGGAACGTAGCATGTTTGCTTCAGAAAATGATGTCGTATTAAAATACCTTCATTGTACACGAAGTCAAGGTCGCCATGTATTTACCACCGATATCACTTTCTTTGGCACCTTCACGGAAAGGGAAGTATTCATAATGAGAGTTAAGCAAGAAGAGAACTCTAAAAGTCAGTTATTTTATACACCGACAGAGATTACACTATTAATACACTGATCGAAACGCACTTATCACCGACTTGAGTCTTAACAGCCAATAACATCAGTTCTTTTCAGAGCTACACTCACCCGGATGATCACACTCGATTCGACAAACTACTGATACTCCTGGGTTCAACCCATCTACAATTGTCTGTACTCTAATTGACAATAGCTCTAATTCAATCAGCGCGTAGGAATTCACGCAGTTATTGTAAAATATTTATTATTATTATTTCGTTTTGCGACAAACTCGATAAACTATATTAAACTAAACTAAACTAAAATAATATCTTTTTTACGTTTGAAGCACATGATGATATCCTTTTTGAGCTGGACGAGGAGCTTTGTAGGATTGTACATTCTGTTTACTTTCCAAGGAGTGGATGGGAACAAGATAATACCATTCGGGTCTCAATTTTTAGGACCGTCTATTAATAACTGTATTTGCTACCTAAAAGGGAAGATTTACAACCTTGGTCCACTGGAGAGAGACGATGGGAAACCAAGGTAAATTACAAGACTTAGTTTTATGCTGCTTATTTCCACTTCTGTATACCACATTTAGGGTTGCGTTAAATGAAAAAATGTTTATGAAAATGTTCAATGAAAAAAATTGAACTATTTTTAAAAGGCAATTCTCCAACTTTTTCAGGTTTACGACCTCAGGTTCAGGTCAATGGAAGTACAGTTACAATCCATGCAAGTCCTTCTCGTTAGGACCACCACAACAAAGTGACTGTTTCGGTGATGTGGCTGTAAGTTGTTGTGATGGTTATAAACAATTATGGTAATGAAAATTATTTTGACACTCTTTCCGCCGCCATCTGGACAATTTTCTATTTCCCTTGAAAATACCAGATAGCGGGGATTCAACTATAGTTAATTTAGTTTAAGTCTATAGGTTGAGCAAAATCGGCCGGAAATGGTCAAATAAAACCTCCCTTCAATATTTGCATAGTTGGTTCTTGGGATGAAACTACTCACTGTACATTTGTTCAATTTCTAGCACGAATATCGGGGAGGGGGAAGTTCATGCCAAAAAAGGCACTTTTTGGGACACTTTTAACCACCAAAATGGAAGTTTTGTTAACCGATTTTCTCATAGAGCAGAACATTACTTAACAATATCCTGCTTTCAAAGCATAGTATCATTCTTAGCTTCCATTTTACAAAAGTAATACCAGTTTTTCAGTTGTCTTCCTAGGGGCCCCTGCCCCTGCCCCTTTAACATTTATAAGGGGGACCTGTCTTTTTGCAAAGCTGAAATTGAGACATTTTTGACATCATATTTTTCAAACTGGTATTCATGATCATATTTTGATCAAAATTTTAACGAAAAGTTAATATTCCGTCCTTTGTAAACCTTTAAGTTCTTAGAAGTCCGCGGGCACTCAATTCATGTTTGCAGGCTAAATAAATAAAATAAAAACTTTATTTCTGTGTCAAGATAAAATATAGCAGTTACCCACTAAGTAAGGACACCTATCTAAACTATCTACATATTTAAACAAGCTAAATTACATTAATAAATGATAAATAAGTAGGATTTTGTATAAAACTCTATAACATAAAATCTTATATTAAATATTCATACTCCAAAGCTCCTGTCCAATATGATAATTTCAGGTCATTTTTTAAAAGCAACTTTTCGATCCAGTCATACCAAAATATTGATCCCTCAGACGAGACATTTGCTCCGGGCGTGCGCGCTATTGTTTTGCTTTTGGATTTCTATTGTTTTGGCTTTTGTTTTAGTTTTAAGAACGGTATGCATGACTAATGTATGGGGTTATACGGAAATCTTTCCGATATCAATACTATCTTACTTGTTTATGTAACCTTGAAGTGCAGGGTCTTCCTTGATATAGCCGTGATTTCCGCTTTCCTTCTGATTTGCCTCGTTTTCACCGCTAGGCTATGCACTGACAGACGAGCGAGCGAACGTAAACACGGTGCCGTCCAAAGGAAGCCAAAATGCACTCAGTCGAAGCGTCGTGCGGCTGAAAAGTGCAAAATGACGGAGGTTTTTTCGCTCGAACCAAAGCAAATTTCCCACTAAAATGTTTACTAGATTCCAGTTTTTCCAAAACCGAGTGTGGATGTGACATTGCGCCTGTTAAAGTGAGTTAGAACAGGATAGAACGCTTAAAGCGATGACGGCGCGGTCGAACTCCATACAAGCCTTTATACGAAATTGCTCACTTCAAGGTCAAAATGACGGTACTTTTTTTAAAGTTATTACAATATTTTAACGTTTCAAGATAGAATAATAACCATAGTACTGGAATCCGAGTGTGGATTTCAGAAAAGTAACTCAGAAATGCGCGAAATTTTGGTTTTCCTTTCAAAACATGACCTTTGGGAGCCTGGTGACGAGTGAAAATACTATTTCGGCAAATGTCACCCATTTTTCTGCCATGCTAAACTGTTTTATTCCAACAATTTTATACCACACCGCTTCTTTGTCGTCTATAATTTCGATTTATTTAACTTCTACAACTTGATATCAAGCGTATTCACAAATAACTATTTTTCTAACAAGAGGCTCCAAGCAGCCTATACTCATGCGCATGCGTAAGAAAGTTTTATGATATATTTTAAACATGATAAGAAGGTGTCCGACATGGCGAAGAGTACTCCTTTCATTCAGTCATCGTTCCTGAAAACCACGTTGTTTACTATTGAATGTTTTGGAAGCGAAGGCTGTACCATAATGAAGCCAGTGGTTCTTTTAAGTCTTATATATACCAAACGTGAACATAGTAATGTATATAGGGTTGTAGGAGACGCTGTCGTGACACTTAAGTAACGCTCTTTTACCGGAAGTGAGAGTAAACGGAAGTCATTAAGCAGGAAGTGTAAATGGCAAAGCTGTGAACCGGAAGTGCACAATTTAAAATTTGGCGTGCATAAATTTGCATGCAAAATCGCGACCCAAAAAATAAAAATAATAACAAGAAAAAAGGAGCCGAAACCTAACCTCATACCTCTTCGCGCATGAGTAAAAAAAATGACATGTTGTGGCAAACGGTTAATTATGCAAATGTTTGCCTAAAGATAACAGGATAAAAATAAATTAAATTTTGGAGCGCAGTAAAATAAACCACTCATATGGGATTAAAAATAAACAGTAGGTGTTTACATACCATTTTAAAGGCAATTAGTTCAAGAAACATCGCAGACCAAACACGAAATCATGTCGAGTCTATAGTTCTTCAAAGTCTCATTACGACAGGAAGATAATAATTCCATGTTCCACATAATGTATCCACTGTGTGTAGATTAGACGGTCATCTTGGATCTTGTGTTCTCCTCGACATTTCTTTGCTCTGCGTTGCCTTTCGCAATGCTTTAAAGACAACTGTCTTGTCCTAACAGTTTAAAGTGCAACTAACCCCCAATAATCTTTTTCGCCAAACGAAATTTCGTAATTGTCCTGATTACCTGTGTGAATTTTTTTTACCGTAGCATTTTTTCTTGATTTTTTCTTGATTTTTTATAGCTTTTTAAAGTTTCAAATTTTGGCGGTTCTTTCGGCCAGTACCGAGCAACGTGAAGAATAGGTCCGAGTTTTTCTTGGACGTCTTGTAACGTCATCGAAAGAGATTGATTTTCATGATGTGAAGAGCAAAGGAACTGTGGGCAAACACAAAAAAGGCATCGGAGTGCACAAAATCCCTTTTTTGGCTTTTGAGTACCATTCGCGTTAAAATGCCTTCTCCTTATGAAAGCTTATGAGAAAGCGGCAAATGGTCTCCTTCGATGACGTCACGGCAAAGATCGTACCCAGCTCCCACAAATGCTCGGTAATGGGGCAGAAGCACCTAACTTCAAACAGCTGTAGAAACGCGAAGATTTTATCAATTACGATAATTTTTTCACACAAATAATCAGGACAAACAGGAGATTTTATTTAGCGAAAGAAAAAATTTGGGGTTAGTTGCACTTTAAAGGAAGAAGACTTTTATTTAGCTCATTTTTGAAGTCCTCGTTGTGTTTCAGATTTGCATGTGGGCTACCAATAAAGCACATTACCAAAACATTGGCAAACAGACCACAGCAGAATGTTATTTCAACAGAGAGACCCTGACACCACAACTAGTATATACCAACACAGGGTATGCTGTTACTTTTTTTCAAGTGTTACCTATTAATTTTTAGATCAATTTTTTTAATCATCAATTAGTAATAAGACTTATCCTGGTTTCACTAGCACCATCTAATTAACGTTAAATGGTTTATCTAGGTTGCGTGAAAATGTTTTTCCCGATTTCGTATAGAGGAAATCCAAAAAACATTCAGGGACACAGATTTTTTGTAACATTTTGCAACTACATGTATTACAGATCTCGAGAAAACAACCCCTCTATCCCCCTTTACAATTTACAGTCCAAAATGATTTGTCAAAACATGAGTTAATGATACCTTGGAAGTTTATAAGTAGGGAATGTTTATTTACAGTTTTGAAATTTTGCCTGTTTTTTTTTTTTTTTTTTTTGACAATGACTCTTAGGTCAAAAAAGGAAGTTCTTTAGGCTGAATTGGCTTTAGAAAAAAACATAAACCAGTTTTACAAACAAGTCACGTACTACGGTTTTTAAACATGAGTGCCCTTTTGTAAGATATTCCTTCGAATGGAAGGAGGCAGAATTCAAAGCAGTTAATGCTAGTAACCCTAGCAAAGGGTAAGAATGGGTATTTCTGCTTTGTATTTGCAAACACTGAAATTAAATAAAAAACATATTAATAACAAATAACACATACTCATATTACAGCATTTAAACTGAGATCTGTGCCTTTCTACCAGGTCGTTCCCGAATCGGAAGGCCATTATCGACTTAAAGTGTGATCCATCAAAGAAAACGCCCGAGGAAGCAGAATTCGATTTTATTAGTGCTAATGACACGTGGGTAAGTGGAATTGCTAACGTTTTAACGTTAAAGCTTTAATAAGATCTATTTTTCCAGTTAAAAAGTAAAAAATGCATAATACTGCTCTACACGTGGTTAGCTGTTATGTAACATGTTGAGCCACTATTGTGTGGTGTAATTCTGTTGTTTATGCTGTTTATCATGACACATTTCTACAGGCGCTTGCCAGGAATAACTCAAGAAACTGACATTTATATGCTTTTTTATCTAAAGAGATTCTTAGTCACCAGCATTTGTTCATGCCCTGATGGTTGTCCTAGTGATACAGAGAATCCTGATACCGCGAGTACGTCACCTACACCCTGTAAGTCAAACCGATTATGATAAAAATACTACCTAGTCATAACGACTAGGTAGTATTTGTAGTAAAAGCCTCCAGTCAAACTGGTGTTCTTTTGAGATTACGTAAGCTTATTCCGACATCTGCTAAACTACATATTGTCAGATTTGCTATATTACCTTATCTTACATACTGTCAGACTGTCTGGCATTTTTGTCGTTCTTCTGATGCCAGAAAATTAGAACGAATTCAAGAACGGGCATTAAGAGCTGTTTATTGTGACCATAAATCGACGTACGAGGAACTCTTGCAAAGAGCGAAACTACCAACACTTCGCACGCGACGACTGCAAGCCATTGCAATCATAATGTATAAAGTCAAAAATGGTCTAGCGCCTCCTTACATTGCGAATTTATTTGTCGTTACTAATTCTCAGTACTTTCTTAGAAATTCCGATTTTTCTATACCTAGATATCAGACTGTTGCTTACGGCAAACATAGCCTGACTTATTTTGGCCCTGTTATCTGGTCCAAACTCGACAAATCTGTTAGATCATCTGAATCATTAGATACTTTTAAAAAGCGTATTAAATTGGTTGACTTCACAAACCTGCTAGATAATAATTGTAAAGACTGTTTTTTATGCAATAACTGACAATCGATCTTTTATATTTATATACTTTTTCTATATTTATATATGTACATACATTTTATATTTTATTAATTATTAGATTATTATTGTAGTTATAGTGTAGTTTGGTGTCCCCAATTAGTGTACTTTGTATGCTAGCGATTTTGACACGTTAATAAAGTTCTTATCTTAACGACGTATGAAAAGGAAGTGTGACACCAATGCGAAGTTATGGGCGCTTACTGTTTGTCAGAGGTGGCCTGTTGGACCACGAAATCGGTATGGCTATATTAAATAACTGACTCTTAATTCCGTCGAAAATGGTACATAACATTTACGAATTGACTGGCCCGGTCAGCCAGTTTTGAGAAATAGCGAGACTCGTTGATGTTTCGCCGTTGTAAATCATATTGCTTTATGGACAAGTCTGTATATTGCTTTTAAATAAGAATAAGTAAAGAAATCAAAATAGGAGACAATGATGTTTCTTACGTAATGGAGTGTATTATCGTTTGTTACAAGATGTAGTGCCTTAGGATCTAATTCGCGACGTTTCTACCCCCCACTACTAATCAGACGATGAGGTCGATTGATTACCCTTCACCATTATTATCACAATGGTCGGCTGTGATTAGTGGAACTCGATTCTTATTATTCGCGCAAGAAGCTGTTCTCCCTGCGCCCGCTGTAGAACCTTCTCCTGTTCAGTGGCAGATCCATATTCCATCTTAAGGGAGGGGGAGTGGATAAAATGAGAGCTGGAGTAGAAGACCCTAAAAAAATAGGATAGGGGATAAGAGATAGGAGGGGGAGCCTTCCCTGGATCCACCACGGCTGTTGTTGTGTTTCTTGATCGACCGTTGGCAACCACGCTTCAGGAATATCGATTCCCTGTTATCCCTGTTGATTTTGTTAGGGTGACAGTGTGTTGGTATAGATCAGTAAATTTACGTCGATCCACGTTGGATAATGGCCGGTCTTGTGGGCATGCTTTTTATGCGAAACTGTTTTTATGCGAAACTGTTTTGAGTGAAATTTGTGATCCTCGCAGCGTGCTGTCAATTTAAGCTTAAGCTCTCAACTGCTTAAGTTGAGAGAACACGGCAAGGATCACAAATTTCACTCATGTTTATCCGCAGTTCAATATATGATTTTCATATATTCACATTCATATATGTTGCTCTTTTGTGAGTGACATTTGCCTCTGTGAGATTCTACGCATGCGTAACGTCATGGAATTGAATTTGCACATGCGCAATTTATTTGTTATTGTCTTACTGAATCGCACATGCCGTCTCGACGCAAGTGACCGCGGCCATAGTAGGAATTTATTAATATCGACTTTGAAGACGGGATCGCAATAAACTTGTTGATAAATTAAACCGTAAATCCGCCATTGTTGATACGAAAAAGTTGTATCCGACCGAGGTAAGGCATTCGATTTCCCAGCGTATTGTTGTGTTGATTCTCCTGGACGTGATTTTAGATTTGTAACTCATAAACATATTACTTTACTTTACAGCCAGTTGATCGCGATAAAACTCAAAATTCACTGCGTTAGGTATTCTGACGACTTCGATAAATGGAGAAACTGCCACGAATTAACAGATAATGGTAATCTTGGAGGTAAATTGCCGAAAGGAACTGATTGCCGAGATAAAAATAAACGCCTGATCATCATAGAAATCTGTGATCTCGTGTGTTGACTCCGTGATCACCACTTTGTTGCGTAACTTATAGTTTTATTTATCACACTTACTCAATTATGTATGTTATTTCAAACAAAGGAAACTGTCAAAGTACTTCTTGATAACTGTCGTCCCCGCCATTTCGATTTTCTCCGCCATCAGACGATTCTTTGTAGAATTTCACTCTAATCTGACAACTTCTCAGTCAAAAGTACGCGAATTCTTTTTTCGAAATCTGAAATGTTTTAAAATTTCTGCTTAGAATAATAACCAAAGAATCGAAATTCGTACGTACTTTTTGGGAAAATAACCCACAAAAGAGGGACAACTAACATTTAACTGAAAATTTTGCTGTTTTTAGCCTAACCTTGGGAGCTCAAGCTGTTGGGGCTTGGCCAAAAACATCACTTATGTAAAAAGTACCAAATAGTTTGGAAACGCGGCTGAAGTCTGGGTACGACCTTTTGTATGGACCTCCCTGTTTCCTCGATGTAGACTCACTGGGAATCCGCTTGTAAGCTACACCATCTTGTTTGGACGGATCGACAGGGTCTTTTGGTCGCACCAAGAATGGCCTAAGTGTTAGTCAAACTTGAAGATGGTACAAATGCCTTGTTGTTGTAGGCAGCGATGAAGATCGTCGACAATCCCTGGATATAGTTCAACCGCGGTGGGTTTAGTCATGTTCACGGGACTCGTTCTGGGGCTAGTTTTCTGGTCTTAACGGAGAAAGGATAACGGTCGGTTAGAAACAAGAACAATCGATAATTGTTTCTTCTCCTTTGAGATAACTGGAGGTCTGGTCACGAGACATTCCGCCCGTTCAGTAAAGACACTTAAAAATACCGCGTTTTACTTATGGGGAGTGGTGGGAATTGTGGTGTAGACTTCCTGCAGACATAGACAAATTCGGCTAACGCATTGTTGTACCCAATTCAAACCTTCTGGGAATAAGATTCTTTGTTCACAATATTTCCATAAAATTTCCATGTCAATGCTTCATTGATATGGAAATATGACGAACAAAGAGTTCTAATCCCAAAAGGTTTGAATTGGGTACAACAATGCGTTAGCCGAATTTTTCTATTGTTGGTAATGATGCCGTCTGGTTCTCTTGAGAGTGACGTGTCGAGAAAGGCGACAGTCTTGTTATCTCTCTCGGTCTCCAAGGTGATAAGGATGGTGGGTTGTTGGCTGTTCAGGTGTTGTAAGAAACTGTCAACACTGCATCGATCCAAGATGGTGAAGGTCTTGGCTTTTCAGGTTGTGAATGATATCGCTTGTTCTTCAAACATAGCCATGTATAGATTAGGAATCACAATGGAAACCGGGATCCCACGGGTGCGCCTTCTCTTTGTTCGTAAATTGATCTATTGAAAGTACGTAGATCTCAATACGAAATCTAAAAGATCCGCGATTTGAGCAGGTGTTAGCGTCGTTCGCTCAGCAAGACCGGGATCACTCTGAGCTTCATAGAGCACAGTGCCCTCGTTCGAAACGTTGGTCGCGTAAAAAGAGACTATCCACATAAGACTTCACCCTTAACAACATCAACAGGGATAACTACAATCTAAATTCTTGAAACGTGGTTGCCAACGGTTAAGAAACACAACAATAGGAGAACTACAGCGGATCGCAGAGAGAACAGCTTCTGAATAATAAGGATCGATCTCAACCAATCACAGCCATCCATCGTAATACTAATAGTAACGACAATAAAGGAAGTTAACCAGAGTGATGTTGATATACTGTATAACGTAAATAGCTTTAGCGGGCGTAATGATCATAACAATTGATGGGCAAGCCCTAAGGAGTAACCGGGTTTTTTTTTTCGCCGTTTATGCTTAGGTGATGACGTGAACAAATTGTACTGCATTATACCATGTACAGTAGTGGGTGCTATAGCTTTAATTGTTGCTACTACTCTACTGATTATCCACTGCGAGCGCATCTGCCGCTGTTGTATCAGGAGAGAGCATGGCTACTAGCATCCACGTTGATAACCATCTTGATGAACACAAGGAAGGAAGAAGACCCGGTAATTCGCAAAATGTCAAGGCTTCGGAGACTAACGGTTAAACTTACTAACTAAAGACTAGTCAGACGTAGCACGTGCGTGACACATAAAAAAGTTTCCTTTGTCAGTCACCAAACTTTAAATTATAAACCTGAGTTCTCATTCCTTTCCAAGACCGCCAAATTCTAGAATTTGTTTTTGTAGGGAGTGCGTATGACAAAATATACTTTTCGTATTCAATAACCTTTGAACCAATTCTCACTTGTTTGTGTGTTTTCTATTTTAAAGACTACCGAATGGATGAATCTCTTTTACGGCACGCGCGCAATGCTCAAAAATGTTCCTTTGTCAGTCACTAAACGTTTTTTCAGTTTTAGTTTAAACACTAAACGTTAAATTAACATAAATGCATACATTACATAAATTTAATGCATACTTTTATTCTCAATTGTTTGTTCATTTCCTTTCCAAGACAGCCAACTCTAGAATTTTTTGTAAGGCGCGCGTGTGACAAAAATATAATTTTCGTAATTAAAAACCTTCGAATTAACAACCTTCGAGTTGATTCTTACTTGTTTGTGTGTTTTCTATTTTAAAGACTACCGAATGCATGAATCCCTTTCATGAGACGCACGCAATGCCAAAAAATGTGTCTTTGTCAGTCACCAAACGTTAAATTAACATAAGCTCGCACTTTCATTCTCGGCAATTGTTTGTTCGTTTCCTTTCCAAGACCGCCAAACTCTAGAATTTTTTTGCAGGGGGGCACGCGAGTGACAAAAATATAATTTTCGTAATTAAAATCCATCGAATTAACAAACTTCGAGTTGATTTTTACTTGTTTGTGTGTTTTCTTGTTTAAAGACTTCTCTGTTTCTTCGTATTTATACAAACACAATGGAACTCAATCCGCGGATTGCGTTCAATTGAAATACCGTTCGATTTTGTTCAAAATAGAACGGTAGTCGAGCGCGACCATAACCAAAATTTAGCATTACTGGTTGGCAGAATGTGAAAAAGCTGTCACTGCGAACCACTAATGTTACATGCAAATTTATTTGATATTTCGTCAGGCTTTGCTTCGTGGCCGCGAAATTTCGTCTGCCTGAACTTTCGCGTGTGCGAGTATTTCGTTTGACATAGCGAAATGTAGCCGCCGTTATGGCGAAATTTCGTTTCAGCTGGGCGAAATGTCGCCGACATTTAGGCGATATTTCGTTTCACTTAGCGAAGTGTCGCGAAATTTCGGCGAAATATCGTTCCGAAATTTCGCATTTCGCCAGAACAATAGGCAAACTTGCATGATTTTTTCACAATACAGTTATTTTTTTTATCGTACGACAGCAATAAACTGCCATATCATATAAAGCTTGACAGATCAATGACATTCAGTCTTGAGGATTCCTGCATTGATAGAATCCATCGATAGTTTCATTTCTAATGGTTACAGTATGTTTTTATGTTTTTGCTTCAGTATCCAAAGTGGCTAGCGGAAATAGAGAACCACTTACCAAACCTGTATTCTTGAATCGAGTCCTTAATGTATCAAAACACAGCCAGACAAGGTTTTATTTAAGGCTAAACCAATCGGTTATTCGGCTGATGTGCGTTTTCCTCAGAACTTCTCGTACTGGAGTAGTTACACATGCTACGCCATTTGCGTACTAAAAAAATTGTCAATAACCAGATGTAATGACTTTGGCTTTACTATAGTAATAATGAAACGATTATACTCTTGATCGTATTGATTATTACAGCATCGCAGTAAAGAAACATTTAATAAGATTTTCTTTGTGATTTGTTCACTGTAGTCATCGGGCAAAAAACTATATCTCATTTGTTACGAGTATAGAAGACGTTATGTATAAAAAGGTTAACATGTTTTTCCTCTGCCAGGGATTCTTTTAATTTTATTATTTGGCTACTCAATAGTTGATGAACAAAAATTGTAGCCCTAATCGTGTTAGGTCTGAAAACGTTTAACTCGTATTGCTTAGGGTAATAACTCTTTTTTTTGTTAGATATAAAGTAAAAAGAAGGTCTCACTGTAACCGTGTTAAGGGTGCATTATTGAGATACGCATTTGATACAGTTGAGGGCTTAATAGTTTGGTCATAGAATGTAAATAATCGTTTACAGAGACTTCAGAAACTTGTTTAGTGTAATATAGAAGTGTATCGTGTCAAAAATAAAGTTATTTTTTTTAAATAAAGTTGTATAATGGAATTATTGATTTGGTTTTAAATATTAATAGATGCCAGACTATCGAAATTCTTACAAAACATTAAGTAGTTTTCTGACAAATAATTCTAACTTTGGAAGAAATACGATGTCATCACATTTTAATATAAGAGACAAGTGTGTATTTCTTTCCACTATTGCCGTTAAAAATCAACGTTCCTTTGTATGCAACAATTGGGCTACCATGACGTCATAAAAATGTTAAAAATGACAGCGCGCAGGAAATTAAAGCGAAAATATTTACATCCAATTTTTTTGTGCACTAAATTTTTCACTCGTTATTAAAAGAATTGAAACTAAGACTTTATTTCCATCAATTTAACATCAATTTGTTAAACAGAGGAGGTTCCTATTACCGCTGAGCCTATTACCGCTGTTCAACATCATGGCGAAAAACAGAGCAAACGGCAGACATTTTGGGCTTCCTCCAACCCTATTGTGGTCTCCCAGCAGCTTCTAATAATTACTAGAATAAAAGTACTGTTACGTATACACGTAACAACTTTTCGTGCAACTTGCCTATTATTTTCTTGCCTATTCTTGTCTATTATTTTGCTCAGTATTAATCACTGTCTCGCCAATCTTGTAACATCTATGTTACTTCTATGTTTCTATTCCTTTCTTTTTAGTGTGTTTTCTCTTTTTTCTTAAAAAAAATGTAATTTAGTCATAGGGCATATAATAAGTTTACCAATATCTTGCCCGTCTCCATTTTTGTCTTATCGTGCTAGTTTCTAAAACGTTTGTAATAATAAAAAATGGAGTAAATAAATAAATACCAAAAATACAAATACAATTGCCTCGCAAAAAGAATTGTTGCAAGTAGTAAGCACGATTTTTACGTGTAACACCCCTCGTGTAACCGATTTTTTTTTAAGTTGCACGAAAAGTGGAACCTTTTTTTACCACTTTCCGCATCAAATTTCTTCAAGTTGCACAACAAAAATACGTGTACATGGCTCTTGCAACTTGTTTCGCCATACTCTTTCAGTACACAATTTTGCGAGACTGAAGTTGCATGAAAAATTGTTACATGTACCAGCACCTTAAGACAGGCACCTGTAGGGGAGAAGATGAGATGATGATTTCATTATTTTATAGACTGTGAACAGTCTCATATTTTTCGTCAAAAGAGTGGAGTGACAAGCGCCGTACGTATCGCGTGCCTTCTCATCCCGCGCTTTCTAGCCCAGTCTAATTATTGTACTGCGTCAGAACGTCCTGACATATTAAAACAAGGGAATACGGTCTGATTTCCCATTAATAACTGACTAGCGTATTCACACTAAGTTCGTCGGCTTGATTAACTGTGTAGAGTATACCACTTCTCAATCTACGTTTTATAAATCGCACTCATCGAAGGACGATTTTTGTCTCAGCGACGTGAGATGACAATCTTTTTATAACTATTTAACTAGGAATTTTATTCATTTGCTATGTTTCCGATTTTTGCTATAAATTTAATCTAAGGGGAAATTTAAATGGATATATATAGTCACACACATTAAATGGTACTGAACGGCAAAACAGAACAACATGAGGATAAAAGAGGACGGCGTAATAGTAAAACAGAACAACCGGTAGACGACCATACAGTTCGCTTTGGTTGTATTTTGAATCGATACAATGAAAACACTAATATAATTGAATGTAATGTACCAGTCAAATCCAAGAGCATCCTTCCCCCCCCACCCCCCCCCCCCCTCCCCCCTCCCCCACCCTCCGAGCATACCCCGGGCAGAGAGGTTAGCTCCGCATAGTGGGGCATTTGACGCGAAACGTCTGGTATGTCAAAATAAATCAATCGAATACATGCAGGCTAATTCTTTGCAACGACGTATCAAATCGCTCTGTTTGCTGTAAACAGCCGTAATTCGTTTCGTCGGAGATTGTTTGTATGAGGATGCCAATGGGGTTAACTGCTTGGCGTATAACAACGTGTTTTTTTTTTCGCTTTCGTAACCGTATAAATAACAAAATATTAACTGACTTAGTATAAAAGGTGGTCGATTTTTTAGCGTATGTGGTACTAAATCTATTTTCTAACAGATTATTGACTGAAAAGCCCTTTTAGCTGTTTAAGAATAACAACTTAAAAAGTAGTACGATAACTTAATATAAGAATTTTTAGTGACTTTGTTTTGCTCTCCTGAGGACAATTGCAAGAACACTGGAAATGCCGGTTTTTTAGGTGTCATATTAAAAAGTCGCCTTCAGGTGGATTATGCGCTTGTTGAGATCTGAAACATCGCCCAGTGTATTGTAACCAATCAATGAAAGAAAAAAAACAGACCAAAAATGGTGACTTGGCTTATTGGTTTTTTTCCTGTATTGATTGCCTCGCCACATTATTTGCGTTTGTAGTTTATGTCCGCAATAACAAAATGTGACGACTTTGGTCTTACTTGAGTAATTAGAAAAAAAAAACACCTTTTTAAACCAGCAATACAGAACTGCTAATAGCACTTCAGTATACAAAAAATATGTAATTTTTTAATAATATTTGTACTGTGTAGCCTTTGGTAAAAATTCTCAATCCTACTTTTAAATTCCGGTTCAAGCTTCGACAACGCTAAATAAAAATACAATGTTGAACTAAAACGCAGATCTGTGCAAACCTTTTTAAGGCAATCCTACTTATAAGCCTTGAATGAACGCACGTATGTTGGAGCACTACCAAAGCGGAACTGGTCAAACTGATTTCACATACTAGGTTCATATATGACATGCGTCCTGCGTACTGCTAGGATCAGCAATGTTGAAAGTGTCATGTGAGGTGATAAATAAAGAAAGATGGTAAATGTTAAGCTCTATTGTATGACATGCGTCCAGTGTACTGCTAGGATCAGCAATGTTGAAAGTGTCATGTGAGGTGATAAATAAAGAAAGATGGTAAATTTATGTTAAGCTCTATTGCATGACATGTGTCCTGTGTACTGCTAGGATCAGCAATGTTGAAAGCGTCATGTGAGGTGATAAATAAAGAAAGATGGTAAATGTTAAAGTGCACCTAACCCCCATTTTTTTTCTTTTAATCAAATGTACGTTGAAAAGTCGAATAGTGAAATATTTTCTTATTTTTAACGTCGCGTTGGTGAGTTATAGAGATTTGAATTTACAAAATGCTAATTAGATGACGTCAAATGAAGACTACTATTATTTCTACTTCAATTTACAATACGCAGTTTACAGCTTATGGATAATCAATTTAAGAAATACTAAATAAAAACTGTAAATAGTCAATTGATTTGTAAAAAAATATTACTTGGAGGTGGAAACAAGTAGTTGTATATTAAACGAGTCTTGATTTGACGTAATCTTATTTACATTTTGTAAATTCAAACCTCTATAATTCACTAACGCAACGCTAAAAACAAAAAACGTTTTAAGGTACATAGAGTTGATTAGGCGAAAAAACAATTTTGGAGTTAGGTGCACTTTAAAGAGAACCTCCATTGTTATAACAAATTGACGTTAAATTGTTGGAAATAAAGTCTAAATTATACATTTTTAAAAAGTAAAGTAGGTGCCAATATAATTTTAGTGTACAAAGAAATTTATATGAATATCGTCTATTTTCGCTTTCAAATTTTCCGCGCGCTGCCATTTTAAATATTTATGATGTGTTACGGTTGTCTTATTGTTGCATACAAAAGAACTTCGATTCTTAACAATAGCGGCAACCGTTACACGTCATAAATATTCAAAATGGCGGCGCGCGGGAAATTTAAAAGCGAAAATAGGCGATATTCATATCCATTTTATTTTTACACTAAACTTATATTTGCATCTGCTTTTTAAATATTTTAAATTTCGACTTTACTTCCAACAATTTAACGTCAATTTGTTCTGACAATGGAGGTTTCCTCTAAGCTCGGTAAAGGAATGAGAAAGATGTGATGTTTATCACGTCACGAGTGTGGGACAAAGAAAAAATCTGAGTCCCTGACAAGATTCGAACCCGATGACCTTCCACACACCGGTCGGATGATTCCGTACACTGGTCGGATGATTCCGTACACTGGTCGGATGATTCCGTACACTGGTCGGATGATTCCGTACACCGGTCGGATGATTCCGTACACCAGTCGGTTGATTCCGTACACTGGTCGGATGATTCCGTACACTGGCCGGATGTAACATTCATTGTGTCACGAGCGTGGGACAAAGAAAAAATCTGAGTCCCCGACAGGATACGAACCTATGATCTATCGCACACCGGTCGGATGCTCTAACCACTGAGCTACGAGAGACTCTGTCCCACGCACGTGACACGATGAACATTACATCTTTCTCATTCCTTTACCAAGCTTAAACACGAAATAACCGGTATAAAAGGAGTCTGGCCTGGCCATTCTCACCTCTAGTCGTCAATCAACCCCTGAATAATTAACAACTGACAAAAAACATGCGTCATTACTAAGACCGTAATAATAATAATAATAATAATAATAATAATAATGACGAATATTTAAACAGGATAAAACCCATCAGTATTTAAAAAATACTGTTATCAATGAGGTCCTGTAAGTAAATAAAAATAACTAAACAACTAAAAGATAAAAGTTATAAGATACAATAAAAAAACTATAACTATAAGATAAAAAGCTAAAAGACTATAACTACAATTGAGATTAAAAAGATAAACGTTTCATAAAATTAATTAAAATGTGCTTTAAGTGCTTTCTTAAATAAACTTTTTGAAATTAAGGAACGAAGTTCAATTGGTAATTCGTTAAAAAGCTTGGCTCCTTGATAGTAAAAACCCTTTTTCCCAAATTCGAGGCGAACTTTAGGTATTTTGCTGAGAAACCATTGTTTCTTGTAGACTTTGAATGATCCAGTCTCTCAAAATACGACTTGAAGGGGGAGCAAACATTATCTTGAAGACAATCAAGGACCAGTTGATCGCTTTTGCGTTTGATTGCGTTTTCAACTGATGGAAGTTTCAGACTGCTGTTGCCAATGATTCTTAAACTTCGTTGTTCAGTATTCTTCCTTGTTCAGTATTCGTGATTCCTAACACAATTTGGAAAAACTTTATGAAAGTTATATCAGAAGTCTTTATGAACTTCTATTTCTTTTTTTGCTTGGGTAAAAGAGATCTTGGTTTAAATAGATTTTTGAAGCAAATTATATTTAAAGGACGTGCAAGTTAACCACGTTTTGTGAATGAAAGACGCCTTAATTTGCATTTCACACCAAAAATGTGTGAAATGGGGGAAGAGGTGAGCCTTTTATACCGGAACTTCGTGTTTAACATTTACCATCTTTCTTTATTTATCAAGATAAAGATATTAACCATCCAATTCGCTAGATAAATTAAAGGAATAACTTGTTAAACATTAAGATAGATATTATCTTAATTGAATAGTTTTACCTACCTATTTATTTGTTTATCTCTATTTTATTATTTATTTATTATTGTATAATTGTTCACATTAATTTATAGTATTTATTTTTTATCCATAATTGTACATATGGTAATCGTATTTCTTTATATATTGTATAGTTTTACAGTTAGTGTGATGCCTATTGGCTTTACTGATCTCTTAAAGGGAACCTCCATTGTTATAACAAATTGACGTTAAATTGTTGGAAATAACGTCTAAATTTATTTTTTTTTAAACCAAATGCAGATATAATTTTAGTGTACAAAAAAATGGATATGAATATCGCCTATTTTCGCTTTTAAATTTCCCGCGCGCCGCCATTTTGAATATTTATGACGTGTTACGATTGTCAAATTGTTGCATTCAAAAGAACGTCGATTCTTAACAACAGGCCACTTCGAAAAATACCATAATACTCTTTAAAGTGCAGGTTTGGGTAGTGCTTGATGTAAACCTGATTTTTCCAATTTCTTTTGTTTTCAGCACGGACTGCGCGTGCTGTGCTTCAACTTCTTGCCAATTTGCATACGGTGCACATTTGTATACGAAACACACAATGCTACGTCCTAGCGTACTCTGAATTCCATTGTGCCATTCTAACAAAGGATACTTGAATAATTACACCCCGGTGAGGCTGAGCCTGCACATAAAAGATTATTATGGTATTTTTCGAAGTGGCCTATAGCGGCAACCGTAACACGTCATAAATATTCAAAATGGTGATAAGCGGAAAATTTAAAAGCAAAAATCGACGAAATTAATATCCATTATTTTGTACGCTGAAAAGATATTTCCATTTGTTATTAAAATAATCGAAATTTCGTGTTTATTTCTAACAATTTAACATCAATTTGATATGACAATGGAGGTTTCCTTTAATAAATTTAAAATTGAAAGTTGAAGTTGAAGAACAACTTGTTTCCAATCTTGAGGGACCGAGGGGTTTCCAAATATGGTGTTATAAAGCAAAAAAAAAATATTCGGAAGCTGTGAATGCGCGTTACACGTTTCAACCCACTTATGGATTTCTGGTATCTTAGCAGAAAACTCGTTTTAATAATCATTGTCAAAATCCTATTTTAAGCGCTGGAAAAACCAAGGTCAAATTAAAGTCGCGCACCCGAGCCAGAAGGCTCATAACGGCCGGAGCTTAAACCCGGTTTCTATAGAGCGTATGCACTCACGTGGCAAGCAGCTATGCAAATTTATTGGAACAAAAGAAAGTGTTAACATAAGAAAAGCGTTCAAATCCCACAGGATTGTTTTGGTACACCAACATGGCCGCCGTTCTATTGTTTTGGTACACCAATATGGCCGCCGTGACGTCATGTGCATACGCTCTGTAGCATAAAGCGACTAGGAATATTGCTACTCCCCCCTGGATGGGATGCTAGTCCATCGCAGGGTTACCCCCAGCATTTTGTCGCCGGTACCCATTTATACACCTGGGTGAAGAGAGACAGTGTGGAGTAAAGTTTCTTGTCTAAGGAAACAACACGACGGCAGAGACCAGGCTTCGAACCACCGACCTTCAGGTTGAAAGTCCGACGCGCTAACCACTACACCACCGTGAAATTAGGTGACCCAGTATTTCATTACTGCCAAGAGCACATGCCTTGGCCCGTTTTCAAGCTTAAACGTCAAATATTTTATCATTCGACTGTACTTAAATTGATTTATTATACATAATCATGAAACTGTTTAGAGTACGTTTCTAAAGGCACGCAGGTTGCTGACCTACACAATCAAAATGATCGTATCGACTTTCATGTCTAAACAAACTACATAAATTATTTTTATCCGGTAATGCGAATGTTGCTGTGCTTAGAGTAAATGTGTGTTTCCTAACAAACAAAATGAGCTTAATTTCGCTAAACGAATGGTATGAAAACCACTATCACTATAAACTAGGAATCAGCTTTTAGACGCAAATGATGTTTGCTGGAGGATAAGGAACTGCATTACGTTTTCCAAGAATCGTCACTGCTGGTTTGATTGCCCTTTCACTCTTGTTTTTTTTTTCTACAAGCGACCAATAAAAATACAACCGAATTGTCTTTTAACCGCTGACCGAGGAAACCAAAGACTCTGTACGAACCATAAACGAGTTGAAATTAACTCGGCATCTGTGTCAACAAAAAGATTTCTTATTTGCAGCGCACTCTTTACGTGAAACAAAGTCATCAGTGTTGTCTGAGGTAGGAAACTAACTAAATTTCTTTATAAAGCAATCATAATTCTGGTTTTTTTTTTAGCCGTAAATTCTGCACGAGGAAGTAGAAGATAAAAAATGTTGCACCTGATTGAAAGTCATTCTATATATAAACAGAAACTTAAATGTCCCTTAAATCTTAATTAAGAATAATATTTCTGTGCACTCCACGTTTCCAAGATTTACAACGGTTTCAATTTTACGAAAATGCGAAAATATACCAATAAACACTTGCTCGGGCAAGTTCACTTTATATAACCTCTTTCTTTGCTTCAAGTCGATAGTTTTGGCAGCTTAATCCATCCTTTAATCCTGAAAATCGTCAAAGCAGTACGATTTTCATCCAGCGCTAAGTTTCTATCGAAATTTTACTCAGTTGCCGTATAAACGGACCTAAACGGCCATATTTCTTCGTAGCGAGCGTCACGGATTCGTGACATAGGCTTCTGCATGCACCCTATGCGTCCGTCACGCTCGCTTCGAAGAAACACGGCTTCATGTCCGTTTGTAGATCTTTATGGCCCTGTCACACTATTGCGTATCGTACTAGCGTATGCCAGCGTATGAAAAATATCACTCATACGCTCATATACGCTGATTTACGCTAGGGGTACGTTAGGCATAGGTTGTATACGTTTCAAGCACGGTCGCAGCGGTCGCATACGGTGGCATACGCGCATACGCTGGCATACGGCGAGGCAGAAAAACATTTTTAAGCATGCTTAAAAATTTTGTGCGTATTCGGACGTATGGTTTATACGCTAAGCATACACTAGGCATACGCTGAATACGTAAGAGTTACGCTAGAGGTACGTTACTCATAGATCAAGTACGCTGGGCAAACGCTGTATTTTCAAGGGCATTTTGTGCGTATGAAAATTCATACGCAACTCATACGTTTCTCTCAGATACGCAATAGTGTGACAGAGCCTTTATACGGCATGGTAAAACTTCGATAGAAACTTAGCGCTGGATAAAAAACGTACAAGGTTTGGGTTGTAGTTCTTGGAAACGTGGAGTGCACAAAAATATTATTCTTATTTAGGATTTAGGGACATTCATAGTTTTCGTTTTCAGGGAAAGTCCCTGGATATCACGTGACATATTACTGTCTCTTATATTTGCATTGTTTTGATTTTGTCGAACAGGATAATTTAACTGCGCATTGGTCAAAGAAAGAGTACAAATAGACGAATTTAACTGGAAATCTGAGGTAAGAAAGACTGTCTATCGTTCGAGTTTTACAGTGTTGATTCAGTGAAATATTTCAATTTCGGCTCCTAGCGTAATGTTGCATCATAGGAGCCCAAAAGACTTAGGCCTACGGCAAACGTCGAACTTCACATGTGCCGAATCTAATGCAAATGAGCAAAATCTATTGTTCTTGCTCATTTGAATTAGACTCGGCACATGTTAAGTTCGACGTTTGCCCTAGGCCTTAGAAAGACTTGAAATAATACACTTCCGTTATCACTTTCATTTTAAATGTGTGTTGGACAGTCAGTAGAATTTATGCGTGACGAGTTGAATAATTCTAATTACTGGTCTGAGGAACTGTTTAAAAAAATATTACATTAATGCACACTTCGTTTCGCATGTGTTTGAGTTAGACCTCATCGGCTGATAAAGACCAGCAGTTGAAACTTCGCGATCTACATATTAAGTGACAACATCGTGAGATAAACGACAATACTGCACTTTACTAATCGTTAAATGTTAGCAAATGACGGAGTCCAAGCATTTCGGACAAATAGGGAAATTAATTCGCTACTTCAAATTCGACATTGTTTTTGCAAGCATGACAAAGTATCATGAATTAAACCATTTTTGGTGGTAAAAACATAGCGACCTTGACTTCGTGCACAATTAAGTTATTTTAATACGACATCATTTTCTGAAGCAAACAACATGTTACGTCCTCCGATAAATAAACTAAATCTGATAAAAAAAACTAAACGTCTTAAAGCAAAATCTCGTCTGTCTATATATCTCCCTTTAATTGCCTCTATCAAGAGGTGGTTATTGTTCTTCGTGGAAAGGCACAAAAATTATTAAGAGTGACTTTCCCTAAATACCAACTATAGCGTGCAAGATAGAAAAATCGAAATCGCCCAAACTTTGCCACAATAAAGACCTTAGAAAACTATTTTAGAAAATATAGGTTTCAGCTGTTTTGGATTTATATATTCCAAGCAGGACAATATTTTAATATTTACCCTTGCCAGAGGCCTCAGACAGGCGAAAAATGCCCTTTTTAGTTGGCCTCGTGTGCAAAATTTAAAAGAGGCTGGATCACTATTTCACTACATAGAATTCAGCGATCCTTTCTTTACCTTTTGCCGTTATTAGAATGTAATAATATTTCAACTACAATTTTTGAGCATTTTTTAAGTTACCGTTAGAAATGGTGTTTTTAAAAGTGTCAAAATTGACTAACTTTAGAAACAAAAATCGCTATCTGGTACATGGATTTCGAACTCAAGTTAACATTCTAATAAAACAGCAACTCTAGTTCTATTGAAATATGAAATAAAATTTTGGGGCAATTAAAACTGCAAAGTTTGACAGCCGAAAACATTCACGCTACTTGATCGAAATTGGAGAAGATGGAGAATGTTGACCATCAACAACAGTCGTATCGCCCGCCGATAAAATTGAATTGCCCTAGTGTTTTTGTATATTTTCTTCAAGGAGACCTTTCTCGTAACACTTTATGGCCATATCTAGCTTTTGCTGGTAAAATGCATCCTCTGTGGCTTCGAAAAACTTCTGTTCCTTTAGTTGTTTCTCATTCAAATTAAGACAAATCGCTGTATAAATTTGTTTACAACCAAGAATTATCGCCGATAAACCCTTGTGAATCTCTTCATCTTCACCACTTTCTTAGGGCATCTTCTTATATGATAACATAAGACATAAAAATAAAACAAAACGAAAGTAAAGCGGGACTCACCTTTGATTTCTTTGGGTCGAGAACGATACAAGAACGTCGAGAAAACAAAGTCCGTTCATCGCCGTGCCTAGCGTGACACCATTGCGAGCCAACGTGACAAGTTTTACTAAAGTCCCAGGTCACCAGCTCTGTCACGTCAGCATTTCGTACATCGAAGGTGGAAAACGAGTAGTCTCCTGAGCTACTGTCTAAACATTTATTAGTAAAATTCTTGGCAACGTAAATTTTTTTAAAGCACGTTACATTGAATTCATTGCAATAACTGTGAGTCATTCATACAACTGTGAGTTTTGTGCTGCTGCACTTGTCTTACATTTCGTTTCTGGTACCCCTACAAGACCTACAAGTTTTATAGGAACATCTTTGTTTCGGAATTTCGTCTGCAGCCAGGGTTCTCAATATCAAAAAAAGTTGATGGGGAACCTTTACTCCAGAACAATAATCTAACAAATTCTTCGGTGGTATTGGTTTACTTTGTTGAACATCAACTTTGGAGAGAAATGTGTAATCAGAATAATAATTCGCAGCCAAAATATGCTTGGCATGATCTTGGCATGATCTTAATGGTTTTTGAATATTTCGTTCCCAAATAATAAAATCCTAAGCCGAATCCCCCTCACAACAGTTGCATGCTTTTATAAGGTATGTACGCTTTTATGCAACCATCCTTTGGACAGGAAAATAGTGGATTTGCCGCAGAATCCATTTCGGCTTTTACAGAAACTTCTTCGTCGACGTCTACAATATTTAAAACCACCTCGTTTTGAGAGCCATTTTTCTTCTGGGGAATTCTCGGTGTAATATCATTGCCAGTTTCAACGGAAAGAAAGAATGTAGAGGTTTATGTAAACGCCGACTAGATTGCCCCACGCCCCGGCGGTAAATCCACCATTTTGGAAGGTCGGGAGCTTTATTGTTCTAGAGTAAAGGTTCCCCATCAACTTTTTTTGATATTGAGAACCCCGGCTGCAGACGAAATTCCAAAACAAATATGTTCCTAAACTTGTAGGGGTACAATACCAGAAACGAATTGTAAGACCACTGTAAGACAAGTGCAGCAGCACAACACTCACAGTTGTAAGCAGGGGCGTAGCTACCTGTACGCACGTACGCACGTGCGTACCTGAAAAAGTCGAAACAAAAGAAAGATTTGGGACTTGAGGGTGGGGGAAGAGGTAGGGGGTATTTGAAAACAGTGATTGTGCGTACCTCTGAAAAAGTCCTCGCTACGCCCCTGGTAAGAATGACTCACAGTTATTGCAATGAATTCAATGTTACGTGCTTTAAACAAAATTACGTTGCCAAGAATTTTACTAATGAATGTTTAGACAGTAGCTCAGGAGACTACTCGTTTTCCACCTTCGATGTAGGGACAAAGTAAAACTTGTCACCGCGCCTGTCACGCTCGGCACGGCGATGAACGGACTTTGTTTTCTCGACGTTCTTGTATCGTTCTCGACCCAAAGAAATCAAAGGTGAGTCCCGCTTTACTTTCGTTTTGTTTTATTTTTATGTCTTATGTTATCATATAAGAAGATGCCCTAAGAAAGTAGTGAAGATGAAGAGATTCACAAGGGTTTATCGGCGATAATTCTTGGTTGTAAACAAAGTATAGCGATTTGTCTTAATTTGCATGAGAAACGACTAAAGGAATAGAACTTTTTCGAAGCCACAGAGGATGCATTTTACCAGGAAAAGCTAAATATGGCCATAAAGTGGTACGAGAAAGGTCTCCTTGAAGAAAATATACAAAAACACTGGGGCAATTCAATTTTATCGGCGGGCGATACGACTGTTGTTGATGGTCAACATTCTCCAATTTCGATCAAGTAGCGTAAATGTTTTCGGCTGTCAAACTTTGCAGTTTTAATTGCCCCAAAATTTTATTTCATATTTCAATAGAACTAGAGTTGCTGTTTTATTAGAATGTTAACTTGAGTTCGAAATCCATGTACCAGATAGCGATTTTTGTTTGTAAAGTTAGTCAATTTTGGCACTTTTAAAAACACCATTTCTAACGGTAACTTAAAAAATGCTCAAAAATTGTAGTTGAAATATTATTACATTCTAATAACGGCAAAAGGTAAAGAAAGGATCGCTGAATTCTATGTAGTGAAATAGTGATCCAGCCTCTTTTAAATTTTGCACAACGAAGCCAACTAAAAAGGGCATTTTTCGCCTGTCTGAGGCCTCTGGCAAGGGTAAATATTAAAATATTGTCCTGCTTGGAATATATAAATCCAAAACAGCTGAAACCTATATTTTCTAAAATAGTTTTCTAAGGTCTTTATTGTGGCAAAGTTTGGGCGATTTCGATTTTTCTATCTTGCACGCTATAGTTGGTATTTAGGGAAAGTCACTCTTAATGTATTTGTCGATGTAGATGGCGACGTTTCGACCACTTACTGCTAGTCTTTGTCACGCGATTAGGTACATTCGAGTGGAACACCAGCCAACCTACTAACCTTGTTTTCCACTCAGTTATTGTTTGCACTACTAGTTTTTACAAATAAAATAGAATCTCGTAAAGTTTATGTTTCTGCAACAGTTTACATATCTTGAAAGAATATCACTTTTTTTTGGCGCCTTCACGGAATGAGAAGTATTTATAATGAGAGTTAAACAAGAAGAGAACTCTAAGTAATATTTTTTTGTCTAAAAAATATTGCATCTTTGCTACTTAAGGCGTGACTGATAATCCATCTCCGATCTTGCTCTTTTTTACAATGACTAGCAGTATATATGGGTCACTGTGCGCGCGAGCTTGGCCTTGCTGACGAATCCCAACAAGAACTCTACGAGTAGTGAAACTTGGCTTTATGGATCTGGATTGTCATCAGGTTTACTGTTAAAATACTTCGCCGTGCTGTTTGTCCAAGTGGTCCTTGCGTTATTTGAGAGTTTTACTGTTAAAATATCCAACAACAGCCTCATATAAACAATCGGTTAGGCCTGGTTCACATGTGCGACGCAAATGCAAATGCAAATGCAAATGCAAACGCAAGCGACGTTCACACGTGGAACGCAAACGCAAGGAACGTAAGATACGCAGGCGCAGTTGAAGATGGCGGACAACGCTGAATTTTTGGCAGCAGGTATGGTTTTTCTGATTCTCGCAGATCGGCTGCTTTAATCGTGGAGGACGCCATCTTGATTTCAACTTCAACCGCGGTGGCTTGGAACAAGTGCTTTTCACCTTGCGTTTGCGCTTGCATTTGCGTTGAGCCCGGTTCACACGTGTGAAACGCAAACGCAAGTGCAAATGCAAATGCAAGGAAATGAAAATTTTTCCATTTCTTGCGTTTGCATTTGCACTTGCGTTTGCATTTTGCGTTGCCCCGGTTCACACGTATTTTTCCTTGCATTTGCATTTGCATTTGCATTTGCGTCGCACGTGTGAACCAGGCTTTACTGTTAGCTAGCTAACTAAGATAAGAAATTGTTCACGGCTGCTTTCTCGTCTTGAGCGCTAATAATGAAGTCTAGCTCAGCTTTTGAGTTTAAATTTGAATGCATACTAGGATAGAAGGATAGGAAAACGGGTAACTGAATTTTAATACGTGTCATTTCTTGACAATGTCACAAAACACAAATTGATTGACATCAATATCTAGCCTGCGCGCAGACGTCTCCTATTCCTTTCTTTACGTGCAGGCTAATCCATATCAATAACAAAATTCTCGATTGTGATTGGTCATCCGCGCGCCTATTTCTCACGTAATTGGCGCGCGATGACGTGGGTGTCCAATTACAGCTGTCCAATTACAAAAAGGTGTAACTGGATAGCTGTAATTGGACACCTACGTTGCGCGCTTCAATCAGTTGCATTTGAATGGCTCGTTTTTGCTGTTTACCTTCCACTTTCAAACTGGCAGAAAATATCCAAGACGTTTTTAGTACAAAATAGTCGACATAGCTTCTTAATCTCGAATTTGGTTATTAATGCGATTAATTAGTAATTGAACTTCGTGTCGTACAATTCAGGGGTAATCGTGCTCGTAATTTCAAATCGTCCTCGCGCTACGCGCTCGGCCGATTTGAAATTACTCGCCCGATTACTCCCTGAATTGTACTCCACTCAATCCAATTACTATTACAAATCCAGTGATCCCAAAGTATATTTCAGAGTAAATGTATGCATCCTAACAAACAATACACCGACAGAGATCACATTATTAACACATGAATCGAAACACACTAATTACTGACTTGAGTCTCAATAGCCATCAAGGCTAAACTGACCAATGACAGCAACAACCAGACATAAATGCCATCAACTGGTGGGTCACAATTCACATGACTCTGAAAATGACTTCCGCCCAGGTTGTCAAACGTCAGTCAATGTCAACGACAGCACTTCTTTTCAGAAGTACACTAACCCAGACGATCTCACTCGACAGACAGACTACTTGTATTCCTGGGTTCAACCCATTGACCATTGTCTGTACTATAATTGACAACAACTCTGAGCCAATCAGCGCACGGGAATTCACACAGTTATTGTAAAATATTTATTTCTTATTTAGTTTTGCGACAAACATAAACCGTACTAAACTAAACTAATCTCAGTCTTTTTAGCGTTTGCAGCACGTGATGATATCCTGGGTGAGGAGCTTTGCAGGATTGTACATTCTGTTTGCTTACCAAGGAGTGGATGGGAACAAGTCTATATCATTCGGGTCTCACTTTTTAGGACCATATACTGATAACTGTATTTGCAACATAAACGGGAAGATTTACAACCTTGGTCCACTGGAGAGAGACGATGGGAAACCAAGGTAAAATACAAAACTTCGTTAATCCGACTTCTGATTACCACCTTTAGGGGTTCCATTAAATGAAAAAAAGGTTAATGAAAATGTTTAATGAAAAAATTGAACTATTTTCAAAAGGACAATTCTCAAACTTTTTCAGGTTTACGGCGTCAGGTTCAGGTGGATGGAAGTACAGTTATAATCCCTGCAGGTCCTTCTCGCTAGGACCACCAAAACAAAGTGACTGTTTCGGGAATGTGGCTGTAAGTTACTGCAATAACTATAAAAATTTATGGGTAATGAAAATCATTTTGACACTCTTTCCACTAGTGCTATCTGGAAAATGTTTCTGTTTCCTTTGAAAATACGAGATAGCGGGGATTCTACTGTAAGTTTAAGTATTAAGAGCGAATGCCACTAAGATTGACCAAAATTAGAAATGGTCATTTCATTTTTTGTGTGTGTGTGTGTAGTTAGACCTTGGGGAAGGCGTTCGTGCCCAAAAAAGCACTTTTTGGGAGATTTTAAACCATAAAAATGTAATTTTTGTTAGTTGATTTTCTCATAGAGCAGAACATTACTTCTCTTTGCTTCCAAGCATAGCATCGTTCTTCCTCTTTACGAAAATAAAAACTGTTTTTAAGTTGTCCTCCTGGGGGCCCCCACCCCTTTGACATTTATAAAGGGGAGA
Organism: Cladopsammia gracilis; assembly: GCA_022457155.1. Taxonomy (NCBI): domain Eukaryota; kingdom Metazoa; phylum Cnidaria; class Anthozoa; order Scleractinia; family Dendrophylliidae; genus Cladopsammia; species Cladopsammia gracilis. Next base: position 898,440 of record JAJGOT010000051.1, on the reverse strand, counting down.
CTGTCTTTTTGCAAAGCTGAAAATGAGACATTTTTACATCACATTTTTCAAACTGGTATTCATGATCACATTTTGATCAAAATTTTATCGGGAAGTGAATATTCAGTCCTTTGTAAACCTTTTAGTGCTTAGAAGTCCGCTGGATCCTTGAGGATCTGCTTCAACCAAAAAAAAATTGAACATAAAACTTTAATGAAGCAAAGCTGAAAACAGCGTATATTTTGTTTAGTACAATACTTCAGCTGGCCAGACCAGCCTTCTTCAGGTATAAGATGTTACTCAATTAATGTTTGCAGGCTATGTAATTAAATATTCGACAAAATGATAATTTCAGGTCATTTTCAAAAGCCACTTTCCAGTTTCTAAATTGTTTTATTGCAAAAATTGCACACCACACCACTTTTTCGCAATCTATACGATTTATTTAACTTCTACAGCTAGACAACAAGCGTATTCAATTTTTTTTGTAAAAAAAAACTAACATGTTCATTGGCAAACCGGTTAATTATACAAATGTTTGCCTACAGATAACACGATAAAACTACATGATTAAATTTTGCAGTGCAGTTAAGGAGGCTCGTACCCATTTCTCAAGTCCACACCCTTTCAATAGGCCATTTCCGAGATGCCTTCAGCCTCTCTATCAAAGCGAGGCTAGGTGCGAAACCTTTCATATGAAAATGAGTTTTCATTCACATGCAAATAAAACTCATTTGCATGTGAATGAAAACTCATTTTCATATGAAAGGCAACTCGGAAATGGCCTATTTTAATGGGCCATATCTTTTGTTGTAGCATATAAAAAGTCAAGCCACTTTGCATGCAAACACACAATACATTGAACTTTATGGGAGTATATGAACTTTATGGGAGTATACCGCGAGATAATTTTTTTTAAAAATTTGACAATCTCGAGATTAATCATCAATTTATATGGCCTGTAAGTTTCAAGGACATTGAAGACATGCAAGGCAATAAAATAGGGCCTCCAATGTACCAATTTTTTCCCGCAGATTTTGTGTTTACAAGTGAGCGTCCTCATTATTCACGAGTATTGTTTTCAAGTTTCATATGCACGTGTAAAACTTTAGCAAAAAATTTGTTTGCATCGAACAGAACGCTCGATTGCTTTCCGAAGAATTTTCCGAAACATGCTAATGAGGCCTTCCGAGGGGTTTCACCGACAGGCGACATGACCTTAAAATGTGGCGACAATCTTTTTCCAAAACACCGACAGCCGACAGGAACTGACAGAAAAAGAGCGACATTTTATGAATTTTTTTGCTAGAGAAGGCGACGGTCATCTTGGATCTTGTGTTCTCCTCGGCATTTCTTTGCACTCTGTTGCCTTTCACAATGCTTTAAAGACAACTGTCTTGTCCTAACAAACTTGAAGTTACCTCCGATTTAAATGAAGATTTTTATTTAGCTCATTTTTGAAGTCCTTATTGTGTTTCAGATTTGCATGTGGGATACCAATAAAGCAAGTTACCAAAACATTGGCAAACAGACCACAGCAGAATGTTATTTCAACAGAGAGACCTTGACACCACAACTAGTATATACCAACACAGGGTATGCTGTTACTTTTTTCAAGTGCTACCTATAAATTTTTGGATCAACATTTTAATCATCAATTAAGGACTTACAGTATTGTGAAAAATCATGTAAGCGAATTTCGTTCTTTGTTCTCACGAACTTTCGTATTCTGGTTTCGCTAGCACCATCTAATTAACGTTAAATAGTTCAACTAGGTTGCGTGAAAATGTTTTTCTCGACTTCACATAGAGGAAATCCAAAAAAACATTCAGGAACACAGATTTTTTGTAACATTTTACAGCTACATATTACAGATCTCGAGAAAACAACCCCTTTATCCCCCTTTACAATTTACAGTCCAAAATGATCAATCAGTCGATCAATCAATAATCTTTATTTAAACACGATAAAGTTTAAGCGCTGCCGTTTGTGGGGTCGTAAATTTAACTATAATATAACTATCTAATTTTGTTTAAAATTATATTGATATTTTACATAATCAATAAAAATATTGTAAAATTTAAAATAAGATTAATATATTATGAAAATCCATTCATTCGGTTGAGATTTGTCAAAACATGAATTAATAATAGCGGAGCTCAGCGGGCCGAAGGCCCGCGCGGAGCGCCATACTCATAGAACCAGAAAACCATAGAACCCATGCTCGTCATTTTTCATGGTCATGGCTAGCGGAATGTTTCGCGGGCGCGTTGTGTGCCCGCCGCCACTGTCCGCCGCCGCCGCCGTCGCTTAGGGTTAACTCGCGGGCGCGTAGACCGTCGCAAAACATGCACGTATGACGCCACCCAACAACCGGGATCTTTGCAATTTCACGTCACCTGGGAAAACACTGCTGTGTTTAGCGAAGAAAACCGTTTAAATTAAAGTCGTTATTCTCCTGAATTTTTTCGCGGTTTGCTAATCAAGACAGGGATACTAATTAAGGGATACTCAGAATCCGCTATAGTGGAAACAGAAGAGCTTTCAGAGATAAAATCTTGCTTCGAGGATGGGAGCAATGCGGGAAGATGTTTGTCACTTCGGGTTTCAGAACTGAAGAAGCGGAGATTTAAACAATTTCCAAGCAGTGGAGGGACTTAAAGGTAAAACAAAATACATTTTTCGATGGGAATTTATGTTGATATCAATCTGTGATTGACTTTTTTGTGTTCTCGCTAGTTTTCGGGAGAATTGTTTATAATACGCTCAATTAAATTCAGTTGTTTTGATTTCTTCTATCGGAGACATCTCGGCCTCGATGAGCTCTTAATGGTTCGCGTTTTGCTTTTAAACATAAACTTATGGAGATTTGAATAAAATTTTTCGAAAGAAGATTGTGTTGTCCATTTTTTTGTGTTTATTTTATAGTTGTAAACTTCACTCGCGTGGTCTTATGCAAATATGTTTGTGTATTTTTTGCAATTTTGATTTCCAAATCAGTTTCTCGGACAATTTTTATAAGCAGCAGGTGTATTTTATTTGGAAATTAGTCGTACTAATTATTCTAGACGGAGAAAAAGTTGTTTTTGTGAACTTTTGTACGGTCTAATGTACTGTGCAAACGGTCGCGTAAGTCTGTTTTTGAGAATTGCTAAAATTAAAAGATAGCCCGGTCGTCAATTTGATTCTTGTGCTTCCGACCTTACACCCCAGTTAAGTTTATCATCGGCTTTCTGTTCAAAGAGCGATGCTGTTAGGCTCAGGCTATCTATATATATTACCTTGGGAGTTTATGAGTAGGGAATGTTTATTCGCAGTTTTGAAAGTTTGCCTGGTTTTCTCTGACAATGACTCTTAGGTCAAAAAAGGAAATTCTTTAGTCTGAATTGGCTTTAGAAAAAAACATAAACCAGTTTTACAAACAAGTCACGTACCACTGTTTTTAAACACGATTGCCATTTTGTAAGACACTCCTTCCAATGGAAGGATGGACCTTAAATGCGACTTTTCTAAGAAAACGCCGGAGGAGGCAGAATTCAATGCAGTTGATGCTAGTAACCCTAGGGCAAGAATGGGCATTACTGCTTTGTATTTGAATGTCAGATAAACACTGACATTAAATAAAAAAAAAACATTTATCAGGCTCAATTGGCTTCGTTAAAACGAAGAAACAGTTCCACAAATAACCGGTAACACATATCACAGCATTTAAATTGAGATCTGTGCCTTTCTACCAGGTCGTTCCCGAATCGGAAGACCGTTATCGACTTCAAGTGTGATCCATTGAAGAAAACGCCGGAGGAAGCAGAATTGGATTTTATTAGTGATGATTATGGCATGTGGGTAAGTGGAACTGCTAACGTTTTAACGTTAAAACTTTAAGATCTATTTTTCCAGTAGAAAAGTAAAAAAATACATAATACCGCTCTATACGTGGTTAGCTGTTACATAACATGTTGGACCACTATTGTGTGGTGTAATTCTGTTGCATGTTTACAGTACGTTGTTTATCATAACATGTTTCTACAGACGGTTGCCAGGAATAACTCAAGAAACTGACATTTATATGCTTTTTGATCTAAAGCGATTCTTAGTCACCAGCATTTGTTCATGCCCTAATGGTTGTCCCATTGATCCAGAGGATCCTGATACCGCGAGTCCCTCACCTACCCCCTGTACAAGTAAGTGAAACGATTATGATAAAAATACTACCCAGTCACAACGGCGTATGAAAAAGTGGTGTGACACCAATGTGAGGCTAAGGGCGCTAACAGTTTGTCAGAGGTCGCCGGAGGACCGCGCAATCGGAAAATCGGTATGCGCTATATTAAAAAACTGACTACTCGGTCGAAAATGGCACATACCATTTACCAATTGACTGGCCCAGTCAGTCAGTTTTGAGAAATGGCGAGGCGAGTGTTGATGTTTCACCGTAGTAAATCATATTGCCTCATGGACAAGTCTGTATATTATTTTTAAATAAGAATAAGTAAAGAAATCAAAATACTAGACAACGACGGTTTCATATGTAATGAAGTGTATTGGAGTTTGTCACAAGATGTAATGACTTAGGATCTAATTCGCGACGTTTCGACGGCTCACTGCTAGTCTACATCATTCGACGAGGTCGACTGATTACTCGTCACCATTAGTATTACAATAGTCGGCTGTGATTTGTGGATATAGGCCATCATCGCGGTCGATCGCGCCCCGCCATTTTCTATAAAAACAAAAGATTTACGCCGCTAAGCCTCGCAGTGAAACAGTTGAAAACGAGGTTAGGCGGGCAAAAACAAAGCAATTTAATTTCCGGGGAGTCAACATGGCCGCCGCGTGATAAAGGCCTATTCCCGCGGGAAGCTGTTCTCTCTGCGGCAGATCCATACTCCATCTTAAGGGGAGCCGAGAGGTGGGGTTGGGGGGGAGAGGGGTGGATAAAGGGGGGCCTGGAGGAATAATGTTAGACACTAAAAAGATAGACACTAAAAAGATAGGATTGGGGATAGGGAGGGCGGACATTCCCCTGGAATGTCCCTGGAATGTTATGCCGAATATTTTTACCTAATTGTAAATTGTTTTTACTTTATTTTGTAATATACATATTTGTTAAACGCCCCGCTTGGAAACCAGCTATTGTATATAGTTGTAGCGGCTAGCGTTGTAAAATAAAGTGTATGTATGTATGTATCCGCCACTGCTGTTGTTGTGTTTCTTGACCCGTTGGCAAACAAGCGTCAGGAATATCGACTCCCTGTTATCCCTGTTGATTTTGTTAGGGTGACAGTGTGTTGGTATAGATCAGTAAATTTACGTCGATCCACGATAGATAATGGCCGGTGTCTCGTGGGCATGCTTTTTATGCCAAACTATTGCTATTTTGTAAGTGACATTTGCCTCTGGGAGATTCTGCGCATGCGTAACGTCATGGAATTTCATTTGCACATGCGCAATTTATTTGTTATTGTCTCAAATCACACATGCCGTCTCGACGCAAGTGACCGCGGCCATAGAAGGGATTTATCAATACCGACTTTGAAGACGGGGTTCGCAATAAACTTTTTGATAAATTAAACCGTAAATCCGCCATTGTCAATACGAAAAAATTGTATCCGATCGAGGTAAGGCGTTCGATTTCCCAGCGTATTGTTGTGTTGATTCTCCTGGACGTGTTTTTAGATTTGTAACTCATAAACATATTACTTTATTTCACAGCTAGTTGATCGCGATAAAACTCAAAATTCACTACGTTAGGTATTCTGACGACTTCGATAAATGGAGAAACTGCCACGATTATTATTAACAGATAATGATTGCTGAGATAAAAATAAACGCCTGATCGTTACAGAAATCTGTAATCTCTTGTGTTGACTCCGTGATCACCACTTTGTTGCATAACTTATAGTCTTATTTATCACACTTACTCAATTATGCATGATATTTAAAACAATGGAAACTGTCAAAGTCCTTCTTGATAACTGTCGTCCCCGCCATTTCGATTTTCTCCGCCATCAGACGTTTTTACCAAGAGGCTATGTAAAGATTCGTTCAATAGACCAAATAAAAGACACACTACAGCGATTTGGGCCACTACGGAATACATGCTTGTACAAAATGCGGGACAAAATGGCCAAAGTACGCGGTTTTCTTACGGATATAAATAATTTTGGTTTCAAAACAATCTCTATTAAAAGCCCTAGACTTTCAAAATCTGCGCGTACTTTTCAACAATATGCATATACGTTAACGCGCAACCACTTTCAAAACTGTTGTGGACGCGACATGGTTACTTTCGGCATACATTTTCTTTATAGAATTTCACTCCGATCTGTCAACTTCTCAGTCAAAAGTAAGCGAATTTTTTTTTCGAAATCTGAAAATAATTTAACATTTCTGCCTAGAATAATAACCAAAGAATCGAAATCCGGGAGAATAACCCAGAAAGAGGGGATAATTGACATTTAACCGAAAATTTTGTTGTTTTTAGCCTAACCTTGGGAGGTCAAGCTGTGTAGGCAAGGCCAAAAATATCACTGAGGCAAATAGTACCAAATAGTTTGGAAACGCGGCTGACGTCTAGCACGAGCTTTTGAATGGACTTCCCTGTTTTCTCGATGTAGATTCACTGGTAACCAGCTTGTAAGCTACACCATCTTGTTTGGTCGGATCTACAGGGTCCTTTGGTCGCACCAAGGATGGCCTAAGTGTTACGTCGAACTTGAAGATGGTGCGAACGCCATGTTGTTGTAGGCAGCGACGAAGAGGCCCCGACACTTCCTGGAAATAGTTATACCGCGGTGGATTAAGTCATGATCATGGGGCTCGTTCTGGGGCTAGTTTTCTGGTCTTAAAGGAGGAAGGATAACTGTTAGAAACAAGAACAATCGATGATTGTTTCTTCTCCGTTGAGATAACTGAAGGTCTGGTCACGAGGCATTCATCCCGTTTGTAAAGACACTTACAAGTACCGCTATTTACTAATTGGGGGTGGTGGAAAACATACGTTATGTATTAAACAGTGTGTATAGACTTCGTGTAGATATTGTTGGAAATGATGCCGTCTGGTTCTCTTGAGGGTGAGGTGTCGAGAAAGGCGATCTTGTTATCTCTCTCGGTCTCTAAGGTGAAAAGGATGGTGGGTTGTTGGCTATTCAGGTGTTGTAAGAAACTGTCAACACTGCATCGATCCAAGATGGTGAAGGTCTTAGCTTTGCATGCGCAGGTTATGGATGATTTCGCTTGTTCTTCAATTATAGTCATGTATAAATTAGGAATCACAGTGGAAACCGGGATCCCATGAGCTCCCATGGCTGCGCCTTCTCTTTGTTCGTAAATTGATCTACTGAAAGTATGTAGATTTCAATTCGAAATCTAAAAGGTCCGCGATTTGAGCAAGTGTTAGAGTCGGGATCACTCTGACCTTTCGTAGTACACAGCGCCTTCGATTAAAAAAAAGAGACTATCCACTAAGACTTTACCCTTAACAACATCAACATGGATAACTAATGTATATATAGATAGGCTGAGCCTAACAGCGTAGCTCTTTGAAAGCCGATGATAAACTTAACTAAGGTGAAAGGTAGGAAGCACAAGAATAAAATTGATGACCGGGCTATTTTTAATTTTAGCAATTCTCAAAAACAGACTTACGCGACCGTTTGCACAGTACATTTAGACCGTACAAAAGTTCACAAAAACAACTTTTTTTCCGTCTAGAATAACTAGTACGACTAATTTCCAAATAACATACACCTGCTGCTTATAAAAATTTGTCCGAGAAACTGATTTGGAAATAAAAATTGCAAAAAAATTATACAAACATATTTGTATAAGACCACGCGAGTGAAGTTTAGAACTATAAAATTGTTTACATAAAATCGCTTTTCGACCTATGTAATCAATGAACAAACACATAAAAATGGACAACACAATCTTCTTTCGAAAAATTTTATTCAAATCTCCATAAGTTTATGTTTAAAAGCAAAACGCGAACCATTTATAGCTCATCGAGGCCGAGATGTCTCCGAGGAAAGAAATCAAAACAGCTGAATTTAATTGACCGCGTTTTATAAACAATTCTCCAAAACTAGCGAGAACACAAAGAAAAAGTCAATCACAGATTGATATCAACATAAATTCCCATCGAAAAATGTATTTTGTTTTACCTTTAAGTCCCTCCACTGCTTGGAAATTCTTTAAATCTCAGCTTCTTCAGTTCTGAAAGCCAAAGTGACAAACATCTCCCCGCATTGCTCCCATCCTCGAAGCAAGATTTTATCCCGGAAACCTCTTCTTTTTCCACTATAGCGTCTCCTGAGTATCCCTTAATTAGTATCCCTGTCTTGCGTAGCAAACCGCGAAAAAATGCAGGAGAATAACGACTTTAATTTAAACGGTTTTCTCCGCTAAACACAGCAAACACAGCAGTGTTTTCCCAGGTGACGTGAAATTGCAAAGATCCCGGATGTTGTGTGGCGTCATACGCACATGTTTTGCGACGGTATACGCGCCCGCGAGTTATCCCTGCGCGTACGGCGGCGGGCACACGACGCGCCCGCGAAACATTCCGCTAGCCATGACCATGAAAAATGACGGGCATGGGTTCTATGGTTCTCTGGTTCTATGAGTATGGGGCTCCGCGCGGGCCTTCGGCCCGCAGCTCTCCGCTAAAATCTAAATTCCAGAAACGTGGTTGCCAAAGGTCAAGAAACACAACAATAGGAACTGCAGCGGATCGCAGAGAGAACAGCTTTGAATAACAAGGATCAAGCTCAACCAATCACAGCCATCCATAGTGATACTAATGGTGGCGACAATAAAGAAAGTTAATCAGATGCGTTACTGTATAACGTAAATAGCCCCGATCATAACAATTGACTCGGGCATTAGCCCTTACGAGTAACTGTTTTTTTTCTGTTTATGTGTAGGCAATGACTTAAACAAACTGTACTATATTATACCCTGTACAGTAGTGGGTACTTTAGTTTTAACAGCTGTCGCTACGACCCTACTGATTATCTACCGGGAGCGCATCTGTCGCTGTTGTATCAGGAGAAACGACCATCCAGGTTGATAACCACCTTGATGAACACAACGAAGGAAGAAGATCCGATAATTCGCAAAATATCAAGGCTTCATAGAATTATAACGGTTAAGGTGGCTCGAAGTAGTTTTTTTTGGGTCACACTTCCCTTTTTGAATACGCTTATACATAATCTTACTTTAGCTCAATAAATCTGAATTTCATACCAGATATTAGGCTTGGATGAAAGTTTTGGATGATGCTCTTTTTATGCTAATCACCGTTTCCATAGCAACGGTAAACAAATATGGCGAAAAACAGTTTTTCCTAAATATCTTTCAATTTTGGGGCTACCCGTAACAAGCGAATAAATGCGCTATAATCTACACATCGTTGCACACAAAATGGGAAAATTTCAAACAAATTAAACTGTTCGATTTTGAGTAAATTGCAAAAACATTTTTTAACATGTGTTTTTCATGTTTGAAATATAAGCGGTCAAAACATTTCATAGGTCTCACAAATTATCATTAAATTGCCACAGAAAGTTTCCTTGGATTTAAAATATTACTCCCTGCAAATAGCTCTGACTAACTCCTCGGCAATAAAGAGATCGAGCTTTTCATTCAAATGCAGTTTTGCTTGACGTTTTCAGTCTTTAAAAGTTTCAAGCGCATTTGTGAAAAAGAAAAAGTGTGACCCAAAAAAAACTACTTCGAGCCACCTTAAACTTACTAACAAAAAACTAGTCAGACGTAAAATGTTAATAAATAAAATAATTTTTTACTTGTCTGTTATTTTTTTTACCATACGACACCATCAAACTGCCACGCCACATGAATTTTGACAGATGACATTCAGTCTTTAAGATTTTTGCATTTATAGAATCCATTGTCAGTCTCGTTTCTAATGGTTACAGTATGTTTTTATGTTCTTTTTTCAGTAACCAAAGTGGTCGGCGTAAATAGTGAAACTACTAACCAAAACTGTCGTTCTCGAAATCGAGTTGAATCGTGTAATACAGCTAGAAAGAACTTCGTACTAGTGGATTAGTTACAAATGCTGCGCTCAGTTTGCGTAAATTGTAATGACTTTGCGTTTACAAAAGTAATAATGAAACGACTCTACTCTTGGTTATACTGATTACTACAACATCGCGGTAAAGAAACATTTAATAAGATTTTCTTTATGATCTGTCTACTGTAGTCATCGGACAAAAAACTGAATCTTATTTGTTACGTGTGTTGATGACGTTATGTATAAAAAGGTCAAAATGGTTTTCCATTGCCAGGGAATCTTTTTATTATTTGGCTGCTCAATAGTTGATGAACAAAAATTGTAGCCCTAATCGTGTTAGGTCTGAACTCTCGTATTGCTTGGGGTAATAAGTGTTTTTGTTAGATGCAAAATAAAAAGGTCTCACTGTAACTGTGTAGGGTACATTATTGAGATACGCATTTGATACAGTAGAGGGCTTTGTTGTTTGGTCATAGAATGTAAATAATCAGGCGTTTACAGAGACTTCAGAGACTTGTGTAGTGTAGTATAGAAGTGTGTCGTGTCAAAAATAAAGTGACTTTTTTTTAACAAAGTTGAATTATGGCATTATTGATTTGGTTTTAAATATTAATGGATGGCATTCAGACTATCGAAATTCTTTCAAAACATAAGAAGTTTGCTGAGAAATTGGAAGAAATACGATATCATCACATTTAGTTTAAGAGGCAAGTGTGTATTTCTTTACCGCTACAGAGTACTTAAGTGACGACGTCACAAAAACTAAATTTGTGAAATTATGGGATTTGATTAGATATTCGGAAAGGGCATGACGAAAAATACTCGCTTGCCAAAAATCAGCATCTTATTGCAATTTGGGGGTGAGATATTGATACCGTTACGCTCTGGACTCTATGACACCATACAAACCCTTCTAATTTTGCCTTGCATGGTTCATTACGTAATGTAATCCTACGTCAGACGTTTTGAGCTTCCTCCAACCCAACCTCGTTCCCAGGGTCTCTCTTCTTCCCGCCCCCTGGAGCCTCTCTCTCGCTCCAGGGGGCGGGAAGAAGAGAGACCCTGGGAACGAGGTTGCCTCCAACCCTATATGTGATCTCCCAGTAGCTTCAAGTTACACAACAGAAAAACGTGTAACATGGCTCTTGCAACTTGTTTCGTCACACTCTTTAATTCATATTTCAAATTACGCAATTGCAACGTGTAACATTGTAAGCGCAACTCACAACAATTTTTTTGTGAAATTGTTACGTGTAACAGCAAGTTTACAGCCATGCTCCGTCACGCGTGACCAGTAATCCACAAGACTGAAATGAACATTTGAATATTTCTTTGTAACGTCCGAGATTTGAATGAAGCCTTGAAGATCTCTCTGGAAAACATTTGAAAGCCACGAGTTCACGGAAAAATAACTTCGCTACACGCATACAAAACCAAATATTGTTCGGATATGTAACATTTCAAATAAAATGATATTTTGTTGCTCCTTGTTTCCGAAAATGCGGTAAAATTCTCACGTGAATTCCGAATATCGGAATGAATTTACAAAACCGACGCGTAAACTTGAAAAATCCATTCAAATTTTCAAAAATACTGGTCACGCGTGACGGAGCATACTGTAAGACAGGCACCTGTAGAGGAGAAGATGAGATGATGATTTCGTTATTTTATAGACTGTGAACAGTCCCATATTTTTCTTCAAAGAGTGGAGTGGCAAGCGTTTGCTAACCCAGTCTAATTATTTTACTGAGTCAGAACTTCCTGACATAGTAAAACAAGGGAATGCAGTCTGATCTCCCACTAATGACTGACAAGCGTATTCACACTAAGTGCATTTGCTTCATTAACTGTTATGTGTAGAGTTTACGATTTCTCAACTTGCGGTTCTATTAATCGCACTCGTCGAAGGAAGATTTCTATTTCAGCGACGTGAGACGACAATCCTTTTGTAGCTATTTGAGTAGGGATTTAATTGCTATTTTTCCGATTTTGTTTATAAATATAATTTAAGGGGAAATTTAAATTGATATATATTCACACACATTAATTGGTATAATGGCAAAACAGGACAACGCGACGATAAAAGAGAAAGGCGTAATAGTAAAAACATAACAACGGAAAAGTGAAAAAGATTCTGACCCTGAAAAATAGCAAAGTTGAAAATCGCAATAACAGTCACGAAAATCGTTATACAAGCCCACTAAATGTTGTAATGGCAAACAGGACAGCGTCACAATAAAGAACATCGTAAAAGTAAAAAGGAACAACAGAATATCAAAATTGAATTTTGACCCTGATAATCCCTCAAACGTTTCAAATATTACATGAATGTAATATTTGAAACGTTTTTCCGGGAAAGTCCCTCGAATCATGTGACATGTTTAATGATATTATTATTGGCATTGCTTCCATCTGTTCACTATCCACTATTATTTTTTGGCCGAAGAAGAAGTAGCGATCGACGAACTTGAGAATATTCTGAGGTAAGAAATGAATACTGATTAGATCTTCAATGATTCTGTATTTTGATTCACTATTACATTACAGTATACTTCCGTCGTCGTCGGTTTTAATGTTCGATAAGCAGTATAACACCGCTGCGTTTGGAGTCGCTTCTGCCTATTGCCTTGGAACTGCACAAAACATTTTATAGACCACTGATACTGCTAATAACAGCTCATGATTGACGACCACTTTAAATGAATATTGAATGTTGGAAGTGTTGCAAATATCACAAAAATGTCACCCTGTTTATAAGGAAAGCCGGCCAGTCGTTTCCGGGAAAGTCCCTGGGAATCATGTGACATATTAGTCATGTTATGATTTACATTGCTTCCCTGATTGACTGTATTTCGTCAAACAAAACAATTTTATAGAGTATTGCATGGGTCGTATAAAGAAAGAGTAGCGATTGGCGAACATAGGAGTATTCTGAGGTAAGAAAATAACAACATCAGAGCTTTTCTGATTCTGTATTTTGATTTAGTATATTGCAATATACTTCCGTCGTCGGTTCTCTCACAGTAGCAGTGCTGTGTGTGAAGTCGTTTCTGACTATTGCCTTGGAACTGCATAAAACATTTCATAGGAAACTGATACAGCTAATCACGGCTCATGATTGACGATCCTTTTAAATGAACATTGCATATTGCAATTGTTTGCTTCAGAAGTATAACTTATGAAGGTGATAGCTAAGTAGACTGTACATTTATTGTGCACGAGGTCAAGGTAGCCATTCATTTACTCCTAAAATCGCTGGATCAAATTTTCGCTTTCTTTGGCGCCTTCACGGACAGAAACGCCTTTATAATAAAATTAAGGCGAGAAGAGAACGCTAAAAGTCAGTTAACTGTACTAAATTCAAAGATAATCTTTTACTTACTTATGGTTTTTTCTCAGAAAACCTGTAAATAATTTCTTCAGAATCTATAGTTGTCAAGCACCATTTAACCCCGTCAGTCCTAAAAAAAAGTTTGAATTCAGTCTTCTTTTTATTTTTCATTCATTATTTTTTGTGCATTGAGTGAATTATTAGCATGCAATTTTTAAGTGGAAAAAGATTTCAGTTCAGGCGAAATTATTGTACACAGTTGTACACCCTAGTGTAGTTGCATTGTAGTTCTGTGATTAACATTAGGTCGCAGTGTTTCATCGAATCTGAGATTCGCCTGATAAAAGTCTTGAATTTTCATTTAAGGTTGAAATCTCTTAAACGCTTTTTCTTTTCGACGAGGTCTGTTTTCACGAGTCAATGTAATGTACGTTTTTCTCATTTTACAGACGTCTAGTAGACCGGCCTACTGAAGAACTATACCATACCTTTTCTTTATATTAATACCATTGCATGTCGTCTTAGAAAATTTTCTTATCTATGCTAGTGTTATAAAACAGAAAAGCGTCACGATAAAATAGAACATCATAATAGTAAAAAGGACCAACAGAATATCCTGATAATCCCTCAAACGTTGCAAGTATTACTCGAAATGTCTTCCTGTCCAAACTCTGAACAAACTCGCAACGTCACTTTTTTTCCGGGAAAGTCCCTCGAATCATGTGACATGTTCAATGTTATTAATATTGGCATTGCTTCCATCTGTTCACTATCCACTATTATTTTTGGCTGTAGAAAACGTAGCGATCGACAAACTTGAGAATATTCTGAGTAAACTGAGAAATAAATACCATCAGATCTCCAATGATTCTGTATTTTGATTCACTATTATATTACAGTACACTTCCGTCTTCGGTTTTAATGTTCGAAAAACAGTAGCACCGCTGCGTTTGAAGTCGCTTTTGCCTATTGCCTTGAAACTGCACAAAACACTTTTTAGGAAACTGGCACTGCTAATAACAGCTCATGATTGACGATCACTTTCAATGAATATTGCATGTTGGTAGCGTTGCAAATATCACGCAAATGTCACCCTGTTTATAAGGAAAGCCACCCGTTTCCGGGAAAGTCCCTGGGAATCATGTGACCTATTAGTCATGTTATTATTTGCTTTGGTTCCATTGACTGCCGGTATTACATGGGTCGTAGAAAGAAAGAGTAGTGATTGGCGAACATAGGACTATTCTGAGGGAAGAGAACAACAACATCGGAGCTTTTTTGATTCTGTATTTTGATTCAGTACATTGCAATATACTACCGTCGTCGGTTCTCTCACAGTAGCAGTGCTGTGTGTGAAGTCGTTTCTGACTATTGCCTTGGAACTGCATAAAACATTTCATAGGAAACTGATACTGCTAATAACGGCTCATGATTGACGATCATTTTCAATGAATATTTCATGTTGTTTGCTTCAGAAGTATAACTTATGAAGGTGATAGTAAGTAGACTATACACTATTTGTGCACGATGTCACTGAGGTTTCATTTACTCCCTAAAATCGCTGGATCAAACTTTCGCTTTCTTTGGCGCCTTCACGGACAGAAACGTCTTTATAATAAAATTAAGGCGAGAAGAGAACGCTAAAAGTCAGTTAACTGTACTAAATTCAAAGATCATCTTTTACATACTTAGGGTTATTTCTCAGAAAACCTGTTCATGATTTCTTCAGAATCTATAGTTGTCACTAAGGCAAGCACCATTTAACCCCGTCAGTTCCGAATTTGTTTGAAAGACGTACACGAAATCAATTGACTTCGTTATACACATTTTTGAATTCGTTTTTATGCAGATTATTATCAAAGGAAATGTTCAGTAGTTCCCTTTAACTGTTAAACCAAAAAAACTGAATGGTTCCCTCTCTGAAAAAAGTCAGCGATTTTTGTATGTTCGTTTTACTTTAAATCGCGCGGGATGCACATTTGACACATTTGTTTATAACACTAGTGGGTGCGTTCCTTTGGGATGATCTTGATCCGGATCACTGATCCAAGATCACTCGGATCATGAAGCATCAAAGGAACCGATGAATCCACTCTGGACAAGGATTCATCGGTTCCTTTGATGCAGCATGATCCGAGTGATCTTGGATCAGTGATCGGGATCAAGATCATCCCAAAGGAACGCACCCAAGTCTGCTGTTCTCACTACTAACTATTTTTCGCATAATGATACATTTATCTTCACAGAATCTACTCTTATTTTCCTGACATTTCTCCATACAAAGTGTTTGAATTTACGATTTAATTTCTTAGGCAATAACTACGTCTAGTGCTTAGTCGTCTGCAAGTTTAGTGAGGTCAAAGTACATGCGGCGTGTTAACTGCATCAAAATGTCGTCCTCAATCTGTCTTTAATTTATCAAAGGATTTAGGGGACGTTCGGCTGTAATTGCACTAAAAGTAGTGTAGCTAAGTTTTAAAAGAAAGGCGCAATTCCCCACTCCAGCTTTGCTTGCTAGCATCATGAAAATGTATGAAGATTACGCTTTAAATGATTGAGATTAAAGCACACTAACATATACTTTCACGTCACGAAACGCTAGTTTATATTTACAGAATTCGGCTATGCCAATGTTATTGTGCACAGAGTAAAAGTATGCTTCCTAACAAAAAGATATTTTATTTTATTTTATTTTAAATAGTAGCATCAATTTATAGATGTACACTCAGTGCTGCTATTATTTCGGGGCCTCAATCAGGCAATCTCTTCATTGCAAAAATAAATAATTAAATCACAGGTGCCCCAAGCTCAACTGATGTTTACACGTTGTAATTTGAACGTCGTGGTAACTGTTGCGTAATAGTGAATTTATAATTATAAGGATTTGTATGGGAAAAATTCGCTTCGAATTTGAGCGTAAAATTACGAACGATTTTCAATAAAAATGGCTCACCTGAACTTCTTTGTGTGTTTACTGGTGTATTGAGTGGTTTTTGGGTCGATTCAAAGCGATTCCAGCGAGTTTTAGTTCCACTCATTTCTTCCTCTCTATAGGGTCGGCACTCTGCTCAACATTGAGCCGATCGGATCGGCCGTAAATTCGCTCCAACGCCTCCAGTCGCCTCAAAATTCCACGTAGACCATATTCGATAGTTCTGCTTTCCATTCGTGATCTTCATCAGAGTCGCATATACATTGAGAGAGAATTAAAGGTCGCTAATCTCTGCAAACTTTCCCGTTTGAAGCCATCGGAAGAGGCTTTATTCATACTTCGCGTTCATCAAACCGTTGGAAGATGGCTTAGAGACCCGGCGAAAGACTCAAATTGCTCACACTCGGGGCTGGTGACGGTTCATTGCTTCATTGCAAGTCACTGTATTCAAAGAAAGTTGATTTACTTCTTTAAAGAAATAGTTTTGAACTAACACGAGAGGGCGGATATTGTTTTAAATCGTAATTTTTGCACACGAGTCTTGAATTTTTAAAATGAAACCGGAAGTCGCATAGCGCATTGTAACTGCTTTCGGCACACTTAGTGAAATTTTAACATGTAAGAAAGATAGACACCATTTGTATTAATATATAGATAGGCTGAGCCTAACAGCGTCGCTCTTTAAACAGAAAGCCGATGATAAACTTAACTGAGGTGAAAGGTCGGAAGCACAAGAATAAAATTGACTACCAGGCTATTTTTTAATTTTAGAAATTCTCAAACACAGACTTACGCGACCGTTTGCACAGTACATTTAGACCGTACAAAAGTTCCGAAAACAACTTTTTCTCCGTCTAAAATAACTAGTACAACTAATTTCCAAATAAAATACACCTGTTGCTTATAAAAAATTGTCCGAGAAACTGATTTGGAAATCAAAATTGCAAAAAATACACAAACATATTTGCATATTAAAAGCCACGCGAGTGAAGTTTAGAACTATAAAATCCAAGTCTTGTTTTGTTTACATAAAATTGCTTTTCAACCTATGTAATGAATGAACAAACACATAAAAGTGGACAACACAATCTTCTTTCGAAAAATTTTATTCAAATCTCCATAAGTTTATGTTTAAAAGCAAAACGCGAACCTGCATTTATAGCTCATCGAGGCCGAGATGTCTCCGATGAAAGAAATCAAAACAACTGAATTTAATTGAGCACGTTTTATAAACAATTCTCCAAAACTAGCGAGAACACAAAGAAAAAGTCAATCACAGATTGATATCAACATAAATTCACATTCCACTGCTTGGAAATTCTTTAAATCTCTGCTTCCTCAGTTCTGAAACCCGAAGTGACAAACATCTCCCCGCATTGCTCCCATCCTCGAAGCAAGATTTTATCCCTGAAAGCTCTTCTTTTTCCACTATAGCGGCTTCTGAGTATCCCTTAATTGGTATCCCCGCCTTGAGTAGCAAACCGCGAAAAAATGCAGGAGAATAACGACTTTAATTTAAACGGTTTTCTCCGCTTAACAAAGCAAAACATCAAAAGTGTTTTCTCAGGTGACGTGAAATTGCAAAGATCCCGGGTGTCTCCCGGGTGTTGTGTGGCGTCATACGCGCATATTTTGCGACGGTATACGCGCCCGCGAGTTAGTCCTGCGCGTACGCCGGGCACACGACGCGCCCGCGAAACATTTCGCTAGCCGCACCATGACCATGAAAAATGACGGGCATGGGTTCTATGGTTCTCTGGTTCTATGAGTATGGGGCTCCGCGTGGGCTTTCGGCCCGCAGAGCTCCGCTATAAAGTAAGTTCTTGTGTTTAATTTTTATGAACTGAAAATGAACTTGAATTGTTAGAGGAACATACTTGTAAATAATAGAATTAAGTGAGCATCAGGTATAAAAGGGGTTTCCCAAAAGTATTGTAATGGCCCTTATCGTAGATGAGTACGCCACGCCAACATATCAGCGGTTTCTCGCTTTCTTGACCCTATAGTCTCGTTTTGATGTTTACGCTCATCGTCGTCAGAGGTTCTCGTAAACATCAAAACGAGACTATAGGGTCAAGAAAGCGAGAAACCGCTGATATGTTGGCGTGGCGTACTCATCTACGATAAGGGCCATTACTTTGTTTTTTTGGCTATATTGAGGATTTAACACGGACCTTAGTGATCGAACGATCAAGATTGTCGATCAAGATGACTGGTTATTGGCGTCTTTCTTTTATGTTGTGCGTTTCCCGATGAATTCACGACGACTAGCTTAACGACAAACAAAGATTGGTCGTGAAAGAGTACAAGATCTATACTGTCGCCTTACACATGCTCAAATTAAAGACTCAAACAGTTGCCATTTAGCCTGGCTTTACGCCAAATACAAAATTTACATAAAGCGCCAGGCCACCACTCCCACTGCTCTTGATTTAGTCCTACATGTAAAGGTGACGTGAATCTTCACTTACACTCCACCATCAAGTAACAAAGTGTTAATGTAATGTTAACCGTTGGATTGATTGACTTTTTGATTGACAACAGAGACGTCAGACTCTTTAACTGAAACTAGTCTCTTATCGGCGTTTGCAGCACATGATGATCTCCTTGCTAAGCTGGATGAGGTGTTTTGTAGCCATGATGTTCATGCACACTTCCTTTAATTGCCAAAGAGCTGATGGAAACAAGACTATCCCTGACGAACAAATTAAAGAATGTGGCTGTGCGTGCTATGATGGAAGTGGGCAGATATATAATCTCTCCCCATTACAGCGGGATGACGGAAAACCAAGGTTGCCAAAAACGTCACACATTATGTACACTCCAGGCCAATTGGTTAAGGTGTTTCCCTCCAGTTTCCATGCCGCCGCACCGACCATTTTTAAGCGGCCGTTTAACTAACTTTCCTTTATTGAATTAGTATGAAACTTACACAAAATATTGTACTTAGTTTGAAGTTTATAAGATTGTAATAATTTTGAAAATCGGATTTAAAATTGCGGAGATAAACGAGAAACATTGAAATCGCTTGAGTCTAAATTCCGAGCGATTGCGATGGCATCTAGAAAAATCAAAACTATTACGATAAACTATGACATATGGCAAACAAAATATCTAAATATTAGAAACTTTTGTCTAGCCGATTTTCAGTAAATCAGGAAAACATTTCGAACTTGTGATTTTGCATGTGTATGAGCACATCAATAAGTTCCTCAATCAAGCTTATAAAAGTTTAATTTCTCAATCTCAAATTTACGCCAAAATGTGTGTTTAGAGTATGAGATGAAACTATGAAATTTTGAAAGCGTTTCTCGTTTTAGTTTTGGAGATTCGATTTTCTATAGGAAACCATAGTTTTTTGACTGAGTCCTTGATATTGTAGTTTTAGCGCTTTTCAATATATTTCAAAAATCGCGAGATATATTTTTTTAAAACTTTTTTAGTCGTTTCTTTATAATATGAACAACATTGTCTCGAAGTTTCATCTTGATTAAAACATTGCAACATGGTCAAATGAAATAATAAAGTTCACCCAAAACGCGATTGAGACTTCGTGCTTTGATTGCACGGTTGAAGGCGCACAAAGACGCTTTAATTAATTAATTCAGGTGAAGCGCAACGCATTTCTGCGTGACCATCATGTTTTGCGGAGTAACTTTTATAGGGGCTGTGTTCCACGTTATTTTTATCGTTCCCACGAATTTCAGTGGGACGTTTATTTGAAAGCAGGTTTTTTTTATTCGCATTTGACGTGCACTGGACTCTCTCGACATTTTGAATTGTAGGGAAAAGAAAGAAGTCATCGCGATTTGCATAATTCTCAACACGCAGAAATGCGTTACACTTCACCTGAATTAATTAAAGCGTCTTTGCGACGTGCGCCTTCAACCGTGCAATCAAAGCACAAAGTTTCAATCGCGTTTAAGGTGAACTTTATTATTTTATTTGACCATGTTGCAATGTTTCAATCAAGATGAAACTTTGAGACAATGTTGTTCATATTATAAAGAAATGACCATAAAAGTTTAAAAAAAATCTATCTCGCGGTTTTTGAAATATGTAGAAAAGTGCTAAAACTACAATATCAAGGACTCAGTCAAAAAACTACGGTTTCCTACAGAAAATCGAATCTCCAAAACCAAAACGAGAAACGCTTTCAAACTTTCATAGTTTCATCTCATACACTAAACACACATTTTGGCGTAAATTTGAGATTGAGAAATTAAACTTTTATAAGCTTAATTGAGGAATTTGTAGATGTGCTCATACACATGCAAAATCACAAGTTCGAAACGTTTTTCTGATTTACTCAAAATCGGCTTGACAAAATTTTCTAATTTTTAGATATTTTGTTTGCCATATGTTATAGTTTATCGTAATAGTTTTGATTTTTCTAGATGCCATCGCAATCACTCGGAATTTAGACTCAAGCGATTTCAATTTTTCTCGTTTATCTCCGCAATTTTACATCCGATTTACAAAATTGTTACACTTTTATAAACTTCAAACTTTGTACAATATTTTGTGTAAGTCTCATTCTAATTAAATAAAGGAAAGTTAGCTAAACGGCCGCTCAAAAATGGTAGGTGCGGCTACACGGAAACTGGAGGGAAACACCTTAAGGGACACTACTGTTTGTACCTTTTTGGTGGACAGATACAAAATCGACGATAATTAATGTCAAATCTAACTTAAAAAGCCCTTTCCCCCACACCTCTATACAATACCGTACATAGTCGGTCTGATGCTTGTTTGAGCCCTGAATCTCAACATTGCTTGGGAGGGGGGAATATAACTAAGAAAAAAAAGATAAGTGTCCCAAATCAAATGGCCAATATTGTAGTTTAGTGTTTAATAACAACTTTCTGGATTGCCATGTAAACCTTGACGATGTCGTACTTCTTTTTTAACTATAAGGAGGTTTTCTTGTGGTAATCAAGGGAAAGAATTGACGAATAGTTGCGAAGGATGCAGTGAGATATGAATATGATTAAAATTTAACAATTAGATTATGAGCTCGAGATTCCTATCGCGTGATAGTTGATGAAAAAACTTAACAACAAAATAATACTCTTCACAGACACTTCGAAAATGCGAAGAAGCGGCCGCCATTAGGCTACTGACTCTATTCACTTTCTTCAACAGTATAGATAGCGAGTAGCGCAGCCAATAAGAGAACAGCATTCGCGATAGAACGCTAGTAGATTTATACTAAGATTTAACATAATTAGTTGTAATTATTGTTTTTCTATTATTATTCATTATTGTTTTGATTGTAAATAAATTCTGAAAGCCCTGTGTGGGATGAGCTTGTAAAATGCATTGTTATAGAACTGTTTCAAAATATTAAGAAGTCTGTCGCTACCTCGAACATTCAAGGCTAACAAAATGTTGCACGGTTTTGAAAATAGCAAAAAGGTTCGTGATAGCCAGTGTTCTTCAGTAGTAGTTGTTTTATGTTCCCGTTGCTGATATAGAAGGAGTTGCTTAAAATTAATTTGTATTCCCAACAGGTTTACGGTTAAAGGTTCAAGAGGGTTTGTGTACAGTTACAATCCCTGCAGATCCTTCTGGCTCGGAGGAGAACAAAGTGACTGTAACGGGGATGTAGCTGTAAGTTGTCAGTTGTGATTACTATTTAACAGACACTGGAGAGTCCCACTTAAGCTGAAAATTAAAAAAAATTGTGCAAATGTTTTTCAACTTTTTGAAGATTTGGTAAGCTTTAAGGCTTAAAATGACACCTGTACGAATGATCACATTCCTACCTTGTTTACGTTCATGTTGATGCAGAGATCTGTGACGGATACAGGAAGGGGCCCAAGGAAACCGCCTCCATTTGTTAAAAGAGGGTCATTTTAAGAGATGCTTCACTCCCGCTGTTTATCTCGTGTACCTCTATAGTGGAACGAAGAATTATATTGTTTTTAACCCGCGTCCCCTCAAATAATTCTTTTCCTATTAGGCGGAAAGGTATAAGGCATCTACATTACATTCAACAGTAACAAAGGAAATCAGTCAATGTTGATCGGTTGATACAGAAAATGAAACGATAAACGATAAATTGGCGATGTATAACAGATACATTCTGTATGGAACAGGATGACCCCTTGTTCAAGTTCAGTTCTCTGAAATCCTAATGTTTGTTTCAGATCTGTATGTGGACTAACAATTCAAGTTACCAAAAAATTGGAAGGCAGTCCCCATTCCCCTGCTCTCGCGATGATGAGTATTGGAAACCAGAGCTGGTATATACCAACCTAAAGTACGTTTTCAAGTTTCTTTTTCTTTTCATCATAACTAAAGGTGACTCTGATTTCACTAACATGATTCTATCAACGAATAATTATTTGAAGTATATCTTTCATGAAACTTGCATCGGAGAAGACGTATGTTGAAACCTCAAATGTAATAATTGACCGCAAATGTAATAAAGCCCTCAAATGTAATAAAGCCCTCAAATGTAATAAGGACTGACCACAAATGTAATAAAGCCGGGTGTCTGTAAAACCAGGAATCGACCCGGAACACCCCGGAACACCCCGGAACCTACCCGGAACACCCCGGAACACCCCTGGAACACTCCCTGAACGCCACCGGAACACCCCGGAAAACCCCGGAACACCTTCGGAACTTAACCGGAACACCCTGGAACCCACTAAAAATAAAAATAAACCAAAGGCTCCTTTGAAAAAGATTCTGCACACCCATGGACCCTCCCCTCTCCTAGGCGTTTTGCTCCACGGACCCCCCCCCCCCCCCAACCCACTGCGTCCAACTCCCTGCCCTAATAAATGAAATAAAAGTAAAATCTGCAAAAGACTCGCAAACGATAATGCTGCTAACGGTATACGCAGGTATACGTAGGATCTACAAGACACCTAATCAGCCAAAAAAATGAACAAACATACAATAAACTGCAATGGCCCTTCCAATAAATGACTTTTATTCGTGATTCACATCACCTCGCATTTTAAGGCTGGCCATACAAAATTGGCCTGTAAAACTTACGCGACAAAATTTTATTTTCGCGAATTGTAGTGTCCTACGCAGCCGTTGTTTGTGTCGTCACGCAACTCTCCTGATCCTGGAACAAATAACGGCTGCGCAGGAGACTACGCGAACCCTGGACGATGCGTTAAAAAACACTGGGATTTCGAAAATCTGGGAATTCCAAAAAGTATAAAAACGGACCTCTGGCGAGAGGCCGGAGGTAGGCAGGAGGTAGTTTTTACCTCTACGTTGTATCGGTCTTTGCTTCTATACTATTTTCACTTGTTAAACCGATCAGATCACTATTTTGATCCAACGTACACCAGCAGGATGTTGCCCTGTCCTGTCCGTTGACAATTTCAGTTTCTCCCAGTATTAGTTCTCACTAGTTGGGAGTACACATTCTAAGTTCTAAGTGGTTATTTGCTTGAACTTCTCGTTTTTTGTGCTGTAACGGCTGCGTAAGAGACTACGGTTCGCGAAAAGAACATTTTGTCGCATAAGTTTTACGGCCAATTTCGATGCTTTCTAAAATGTGAGGCGATTAGGGCGGGGAGTTGGACGCAGTGGGTTGGGGTCCATGGAGCAAAACGCCTAGGAGAGGGGAGGGTCCGAAGGTGTTCAGAATCTTTTTCAAAGGAGCCTTTGATTTATTTTTATTTTTAGTGGTTTCCAGGGTGTTCCGGTTAGGTTCCGACGGTGTTCCGGGGGTATTCCGGGGTTTTCCGGGGTGTTTCGGTGGTGTTCCGGGGGTGTTCCGGGGTGTTCCGGGGGTGTTCCGGGTAGGTTCCGGGGTGTTCCAGGGTGTTCCGGGTCAATTCCTGGTTTTACAGACACCCAATAAAGCCCTCAAATGTAATACGAATTGACCACAAATGTAATAATGGATTTTACCGTGCGTTCTTCAGTTTGCACAACATTGTTACCAGCCCTAAGGTGTGAGGACCAGGATTTCGCCAGTCATTCATTATCTTTCTCGGACAACCAAACTTGGACAAACTGAAGTTGTCTATGTAGTGTGTTGGACGTCATCAGTCATTCACATTTGTGGTCAATCCTTATTACATTTGAGGGCTTTATTGCATTTGTGGTCAATTATTACATTTGTGGCTTCAACATTGAAGCCACAAATGCAATAATTGACCACAAATGCAATAAAGCCCTCAAATGTAATAAGGATTGACCACAAATGTAATAAAGCCCTTCGCTGATTCGCCTTAAGGAAATTATTAATACTGACTTGTTTGCTGTTGAAATTGTTAGTTCAAGCTTCTGACCGTATGTGGGACTCGTATCATTTGTGTGCGCATGCTTTTACCAAAAGGAGGGCGATTTGAACAATTAAACTTTGAACTTTATATCAATTACTTTTAAGTGGCATACCATTCGGTCGCACTAAGTTTTCTCTCTGTGAGTTGATTGTCACGAAACCTGTTGTACACCGGTATCCTATGCTTGTAGTTTATACTGTTTCATATAGAGGTACTGCTACTGGGTGATGTTACGGAGATTTTATTTGCCTCTGAAATGGTAGAGTAGCCAGCTGAAAGTATAGTAAGCAGTTTATTTGACAAAATTTTACAAAGTCTGGTTGCGAGGCGCTCTTCAGTATTGTAGTTGTTACTTCGGGATTGAACAAGTGACCGATATAGTCACATGAGGTGAAAGACACGTGATGTTTTTCTTACGCCAGAGACAGCTCTGTCAAAGTTTAGTGGCAAGGTGATGTAACTACCTATTTCCGGGTTGATCATGTCGCCGATGACGTGGTATACCGCTTAGACCTCAGTGAACTGAAATGAAATGACAAGAGGCTAGCATAAGATAATTGCTGACGTTCGTTCAGGTTGTGAAATGTCGGAATAAACGTTTCTTTTAACTTGACAGCTATTCACTCAGAACATTACTTCGTTTACATTTTATAACTGGACCTTGGTTCCGTACTAGAAAATGTTTAGTTGAGATAATAGCAACTTCAGGTTTGGTCACGTGAATGACAGATGACGTCCAACACACTACATAGACAACTTCAGTTTGACCAAGTTCGGTTGTCCGAGAAAGATATGCATGACTGGCAAAATCCTGGCCCTCACAACTTAGGGCTAGTAACCCTGTCGTGCAAACTAAAGAACGCACGGTAAAATCCATTATTACATTTGTGGTCAATTCGTATTACATTTGAGGGCTGTATTACATTTGTGGTCAGTCCTTATTACATTTGAGGGCTTTATTACATTTGTGGTCAATTATTACATTTGTGGCTTCAACAACGTACAAAAGAATGTGAGCAACCCTGAAAAACAAATCAAAAAAACAAGTGAAATTGAAAGCCTTACAAAAGCTGAGTCAACTGCCGCGAGAAAAAAAATACTTATAACACTGTCCATTGTTTGACCGCAATTCAATTATCTAGCTGTGAAAAAGCCCACAAGAAACTTTAAAGCAACGGTTATTACAATTACAAACCTCAAGTAATTGTCTCATAGAAAAACATCCAAAACAAACTCCATCGCAAGTAAATAACTGATCTCAAGTAAACATCTTGAATGGAAATGGTGTCAAACACCTAATCGAGTATCAGCGAAGCGAAGCCTTAAGTTATTAAGAGACAATGTCTGTAAATATCGAGAATGCCTCGTCACTCGTGAAATTTCCAATTTCTTTATATTTTGCCCAAATAACCTCTATAGTAAGTTATTTTCGAAAATACTACTCAAGGGTTGAAAAGCGCTTTAGTTTTAACAAAATCGAGGAAAGTCTAAAAAACGCTATTTTGGCGTTAAATCCGTGCCGAAAATAGAGCGAAATGATGCATTTTCTTCTCGCTCGTACAGACAAACGCGATAAGATGTAGCGATGTACTTTGGCTGATTCATAACACATCTCTTGATCTTTCTAAAACACCCAATAAATTTGGGAAAGATGCTATTATTATAATATTTTTGCCTTTACAAATTCCCTACTTGAGGGCGAATTTAGGCAAACTTTTACACCAGCGAAAGCCCGCCGGTTCATTGAATTTGAAGGTCAAACTGATACAGCTGTTTGATTAAACGTTGTCATTGATCGGTCTTACCCCTACGCGACCAGACCGAAAGGGAGTATGGGTGAATTAAAATGCATGATTAATTATTCTATATCGCGTTTACAACGGAGAACAAAACTCATGTTTGTCTTCGCGTGTTCCGTATTTTGATAATGTGCAGTTATTGAATGTGAATTGATTTCTCCCCATAATCCTTTTCGGTCTGGTCGCGTAGGGATGAGACCGATCAATGACAACGTTTAATCAAACAGCTGTATACAGTCGAACCTGTATATAACGGCCCTGTATTAAGCGGCCACCCTCTATTAAGCGGCCAGTTTTCAAAGTCCCGATTTTTCGCTCATACAAACGCTGTATTTGTTACCTGTATTAGGCGGCCACCTCTATTAAGCGGCCGCGGCCACCCTGTAGCAGTCCTATGTTTGTCTTTCTTTGTTATTTTTACCTGTATTAAGCGGCCACCCTTGGAACGGAAACTAAGCCACATGTCATTTTATGCGGTATTTTATTGTGTTTAAAATGCGATCCATCGTTACTATAAAGAAATAACATGTACAAAGCTACTGTAAGCTGATAATCGGCCGTTTAGTATCGTTAACGCCTTGCAGATGTCCGCAATGTGCTGAAATACAGACAAAATCACGAACACAAAAAATGTTCGTTTTGAATATGCTTCACTCTTTAGCTAGAAATTCCTCTTTAATTAGTTTGTTCTTCAGCCATGTGATGGAGAATGAATCGCCTTCAAACGTATACTCGCAAGGGATTTTAACTGCACATTGAACGTTATAACTGCACTTTGAACGTAACAACTATGAAATGACGGAATGAGATATTTTGTACGTGTGAACTGTAAGTCATAGAAATACAGTACTGTATACCGTAGAAGAGTAGAGGACAATTTATTTCACAGTACTTTTACACAATGTTACGTTAATTGGCGCTGAACTTTGTTTAAAGTATTGATCGCTTAAAAGAGTGTTGATTGTCTTATTGGTTCCTTGCATGAAGTGTTTTTGTATGATATGCCATTAAAATTGACATTAGACCACGCCCAGTGAGTATTTTTAGTGATCCTGTATTAAGCGGCCACCTGTATTAAGCGGCCAGTTTCTCAAGTCCCGAGGGTGGCCGTTATATACAGGTTCGACTGTATTCTCAAAGCACAATCTTTATATTCTACTGTGTAAAAATTTCTAACGCGGCCCGATAAAAGTGTCCCGTTGAGAAACGGAAACGTGAAGTGTATTTTGACACAACGAACATCCGTGAGACGAAGAAAGGGCTTCCCTGCTCCGAACACGAAACTTTTATCAAGGACGAAAATCTGTGATAGGAAAACCTTTTTGCCAAAGAAAAAACTCTTTTTGTAAAGATACAAAGCGGTAATGTATTTTAGTCCAAAAAATTATTTCTTAAACAGGAAATAAGACATAAAAACAATAATACAATGCTGACCCCGAGGTCATGTAGGGAAAACACGTGCATGCGGCTCAAAGTACTCCATTAGTCAATATTTTGCTCAAGGACTCAAGGTGAAAAGTATATGGAGCTCTGTTCTCGCTAGCCATTATTTTAACCCATATTCTTAAGTTATATCGGGAGTATAATTTTCAACAGGCGACCTAAGCCTAATTTTTTTTTGATACAAATATGTCTTTTATTTAATTACAACAAAAGAAAAAGATTGAAAAACACTACTTACAATACGTACACTCTTCACTACAATGCCTACACTGTTACAATATGATACATTAAGTTCTTACAATACAATCCTTACACTAGTTACAATACAATACTTACATTACTTACAATATGGTACTTACGCTACTTTCAAACTAAAGCTACAGTTTTAATACTGACATTACTTGCTATATACAATAAAAAGACTAATCATGATAAATAAAAACTAATTACAATAAATACTCTACTTACAATGCAATACTTATCTTACTTATTTTTTAATTACACTTAACATACATACATAAAAAAAACGCACGTTTGCTAGTTTAATTTAGGAGTCAAAACACGTATCAGAAATGCACAGGGAGGTCCACTTATTTCTATATTTGTTAAGGTTTCCGTTTTTTTATTGCAATTTCTCTTTCACATTGAATTTTAATTTCAAGGAGAATGATGAAAACTTCCAGTTTCGGGGTCTCAGACCTGTTTCTAGCCAGATAGATATAATATCTGGCAATTAGAAGATAATGATTGAAAGTGTGAAAGCTGGTGGATTCTGGTTTGTAACCGTAAAGAATTTCAGTAGCACTAGGATTTATGTTCTCTGAAC
Organism: Cladopsammia gracilis; assembly: GCA_022457155.1. Classification (NCBI taxonomy): domain Eukaryota; kingdom Metazoa; phylum Cnidaria; class Anthozoa; order Scleractinia; family Dendrophylliidae; genus Cladopsammia; species Cladopsammia gracilis. Next base: position 869,830 of record JAJGOT010000051.1, on the reverse strand, counting down.
GCTTTAAGTTCCACCAATTTAAAACATCCTTCCAAAAGAGTTTAACGGCAGGACACTCGTAAAACATATGGGTGGTTGTTTCAATAGGAAAGTTGCACAGCTCACATTGAGGTGAAGCTTTGATATTCATCTTCCAAAGGCGTTGATTTGTAGGAATGATGTTATGTACGAGTTTAAACTGGAAACTTCTCAGTTTATTTTCAATGGTGATTTTAAAAGGCAGTTCATAAACAGCGCTAGGATTTATTTTTTTCTCGTTTAAATGAAATTCAGCTAGCGGAGAACAGAAGGACCTTTCGGCGAGCAACACGCGAGCACGTTTGGCCGAGACATTTTGGACTCAAGGTGAAAAGTAAATGGAGCTCTGTTCTCGCTAGCCATTATTTTAACCCATATTCCTAAGTTATATCGGGATTATAATTTTCAACAGGCGACCTAAGCCTAACGCCAACAAAAATAAACATAACCAAGATTTGAGCAAAGAAATGTGGCAATGACATTTTGTACAAATTACTGGGCCGTGTATAATATCAGACATTGTTGAAACAGTGTTGGAACATGAACAAAAACAATTCAATCTTACCTGTGTGTTTGCAATGGACGTCCATTGTACACTGCCGGATTGCCACACACTCTGTATCGTCCCGGCCGGATTTTCCGAACTAGGACCGCATTTACCTGATTCACCACAAAGGTCCACAAACGAAGGTCGAATAATTGGCGGCTACCTGAGCTGTGAGCCGCTTCGTTAGAATGTTCCGGAAAGTAGACAGGTTCGTAACCGAGGTTAACGAAAATACTTGCACTACGGCTAACGCGGTTCGAAATCTAGAACTTTTTAACACTGCTATCACACCGGGCTTTCCGATCGTGCAACGACCGTCCCGACTCAAAAATATGGAAAATCGGGTGAAAAGGCGTGGCCAAGTCGTGGTGTGATCGGGGTTAGTCGTGGCCAGTTCGTGAGGATCGGGAACGGTCGGGAGGGGTGCCACGACGTTTTAGGTCGGAGCTTAATAATCGGGAAACTCTCACGATTATCAAAACTCGTGGCTAGAACGTAGTGAGGACGTGGCGCGGTCGGAATAGTCGGGGCACAATCTTGGCTCAGTCGAGGTGCAGTCGGATTGGTCGTGGCCCGAGCGTGGACGCTTCCAGGGTCTTGCATCTCCCGACTATACTACAACAGAACCACGACCAGGCCAAGACTCATCCGACACAGCCACGTTAGAGCCCCGATTGCGCCAAGAATATACCACAACTGAACCCGATTGTGCCACGACTCACACGACTTTACCACGACTCACACGTTTGGGCCACGTAAGAGACACGATATAGCCACGACATACACGTTATAGCCACGACATCACCACGTTTTATAAAAGATTTACCTACAAATGGTATAAAAGCCAAGTTTTTGTATATTGTCATCATTTGCAGAGAAGACAGCAAGCAGTACACAGCTCACCACTCACCACTCATCATGTCTCTCTTCAATGAAAACGATATTGAGTTGATCATCATGCATCAGATGTTACATTTGAATTATCTAGATGAAGAGACAGAAGTCATTAGAGGAATAATTGAAAGGAGAAGGCAGAGGAGGAAGCCAAGAGAAAGGAGATGTTGGGTCCGCCTTGGTTGGATGTTGGTAGAAGACTTGAGTTTGGCCAGTTCCACCGTCTGATGCGTGAACTGAGGCATGAAGATCCTGCCTCTTTCATCAATTTCCTCCGTATCCAACCACAAATGTTTGATGAGCTGGTACAAAGAATAAGACCAAGAGTCACCAAGAGAGACACCAACTACAGGAAAGCCATAGAACCAGAGATGAAGATAGCAATTGCTTTGAGACATCTGGCAAGTGGTGACAACTACTCCAGCATGAAGTTTAACTTAAGAGTGCCACAGAACACCATATTTGATAGTCAGAGAAGTCTGTCAAGCAATTGTAGATGAATTCCAAGACGAAGTCATTAAATGTCCCACTACCTCTGAAGAATGGAAGGCTTTAGCAGAACAGTTTGAGAAGAGATGGAACGTCCCCCATGCAGTTGTTGCCTTAGATGGGAAGCATATTGCCATCAGAAAACCTAACAGCAGTGGCAATCTCTACCATAACTACAAAGGCTTCTTTTCCATTGTGCATGGTTGATGCTGATTACAAATTCTTATGGGCTGACACTGGCGGTTTTGGTCATATGTCAGATTCTCAAATCTTCAATGAATCAGAATTGAAAGAGTGCATCCTTGATGGTTCTATTGGTTTTCCAGCAGCTGACAAGCTTCCCAATGATGACAACGACACACCATATTTTATCCTGGGAAATGACATCTTTGCACTACGTACCTATCTGATGAAGCCATATTCTCAAAGAAACATGACTGTCCAGAAGAGAATCTACAACTACAGAATCTCAAGAGGGCGTAGAGTGGTGGAAAATGCTTTTGGCATTCTAGCACAACGTTGGCACGTTGAGTACCATGATGCATGCACCATTAAATGTTAGACTCCTGGTTGATGCTTGTATATGTCTTCACAATTTGACGAGGATACGTTATCCAGCCTTGCAAAACTGTCGGGGCTCAGTCGTGAGAGTCGTGGGTATAATCGGGTTATAATCGGGGTACTGTCGTGGCTGGAACGTGGCTAGATCGGGACTGTCGGGGCTCATGATCAGTCGTGGTACAATAGGGAAGAGTCGTGGTAACAACGGGAATGTATAATTTTTAAACCGAAATTCGGGTATTTTTACACGATTCTACCCCGACTCATAAAAATTTTTACAAGAATTATAGAATCGGCGTTGTCGGGACGGTCGTAGCAGTCGTGGAGTTTGGTGTGATATGGGTTTAAAAGAAAATTGATCCAACCAACACGGACAACGTCACGCAAGACTAATTAATTTTTTCCCTTACCAAACCAAACACTATTTTAAAACTGTTTTTAATGTATTTTGAAAAACTATTTTTAATATATTTTTGAAAAATATATGAAAAATATGTATTTGAATCATGTTTCTTAAGTAGTTTTTGACTTATTTTAACGATGTTTAAACCTGTTTATAACGCTATTGAAATATATTTTTAAAACCTTTTCAGAGTGTAGTTTCGATGAATTCAGATCCGCAAATACGTTTTCAAATATATTTCAAATACGTTTCAACACCTTAAAAAATAGTTTTAAAAACAGTTCACAAATCTTTTAAAAATACATTATAAATTCTCCAACTATTTGCAAACTGTTTGGAAGGCTATTTTGAATGTATTTGTATTCAAAATACGTTTAAAATTCGTGCTTTAAATGTAGTTTTTAAGTAGTTTTTGACTTATTTTAACGATGTTTAAACCTGTTTAAAACGATATTGAAACGTATTTGAAATAGTGGAAAATTAGCATCAAAACAGTTTACAAATTTTTAAAAAACAATTCTTAAACTATTTGCAAACTATTTGGAAAGCTATTTTGAATGTTTAAACCTGTTTAAAACACTATTGCGACGTATTTTGAAAGGCCTGCCCTCTATATGTCATGAATGGAGAAAATGGGTGATGTTTCAAAATATATTATACATAGTATTTGAATCGGGTTTAAGAGCCTTTCAAACTACCTGAAAATACACTGAACATAGATTTTAAAAGATTTTAAAAACAACATGGAGTAGCATTTGCAATATATGGTTTATTCATAATTATGTCTGTCAAAATACAATAAAAATATATTTGAAATACTTTCTAAATTCCTTACAAATAATTTTAAAACATGGTTCAAACCCTATAATAATATATAAATTTAGTATATAATGAAACAGTGGATAGCATTGTTGGCGCGATCTGATTGGCTACTGAAACTGAGAATAGCAAGTTCTATTCACCTCCCAGCAACTACCCACCTCCACTTTGGTGAATAGTTGTTAAATAAAATTCGAATTTACTAATTCTTTCTTAATATAAAAAATTCGATAAAACAGATGACAACTGTATGCATGTAATTTGCTGACCCCAAAAAGGGTTAAAATTTGAGTATTTTAAAGTCAAAATTTAAGTATAAAATAATATTTTGGTCCTCTGAAAATTAATATATTGATAATTTATATCAACATGAAAACCAAATCCGTGAACTTATTACTGGTCTAAATTCTTGATTATGCAATTATTCACAATCATGACCATTCAATTTGATTCACGAATCCCATTCCTTGATTCTACATTTCGATTTTTGTTCAATACGAAAATTACGATGCTTGAAGATATTTTTTTGGCACCTTGATAAATATGCTTTGTGTTTAAGCAGTCAAGTATTAAAATGATACACCAAATTGAAGAATGTTGTCGGGTGAAAAGCATAAACCATGAACGATGCGACCCAAAGGTTTACAGGGAAGTTAGAAAATTTAATCTTTGTCTGTGACAGAATACACAATATATTAACACAGGATGCATGAATCATGCTCTTAGATGTCTCAAACAAAGAAAACATCTTCATTATCAAGAAATAGAATGTTACTAGCTTGCCAATGCTGTCTACCCAAAATCCCATTTGGTTTCATCGTTCATGGTTTATGCTTTTCACGGGTCAACATTTCTTCAATTTGGTGTATACAACTTGACATCTTGTATTTTTTTTTTGTGGAAATGAAAGTTACTGTGCACCTCTCAGATGAAATCCAAATATTAAAGGAAAACCGAGCACATACTCAGCATCACATTCAAGTTTAGTTGCAAACAACCTACAGTACACTCACAAATCCACATGTATCATTCAGATATTTTGTGCGGTAAGAAGTAAGGAACATTTGCATTGTCAAATCAAAATATTTGAATTTGTAATGCAATAATGTAGGGCACATTCAATTCACCATTTTCCAGCATAAGTGTAAACAGAATAGTCTCTGAGAATTGGTTGTTCAGGCACACTTGCTTTGCAAATCTGTTAAAACATGTTGATGATACGACAGTAGCGGAAGTTAAGTGTTCTTATGGCTCCCAAATCTCAAAGAATGTGATTTTTTTGTGACCATTCTGCATATTCCTACTCCGGAATCAGTCAATCGGACGTACCCTTATTCTTGTGAGTCAGCCCTGTCATGCATCCTGTACCTGCTGGGCCTTTTTTCCCCTTCATTTTCACATACTTTTCTGCAGAAAAACAATAATAGAATGTACATGTACTTATTAATCAAAGTTAATTGAAAAAAAAAAAAGAATGCACAATAATAAACAATACTGTGGGTTATTTTTTAACCTGGTACACAACACTGACACTAGGCCACTCAAAGTAGTTTGCCTCAAACTATACCGACAATTCTATGCTACTTGCTTTTGAAAGGTAATGTCAGTACTTCAAAGTCAATGGGCTATCTTTTGAGTGGCCGCTAAGCACAACAAACAAAATGGCGCACAAAAGAAACGTTTTGGCGGCAAGTTTAATTTTTTTTATCATTCGTTCTGCAAGCAGCTGCTTTTCAGTGTCTGGGACTATTATTTTGCACTCTACTTATTCATTCTGTTCAGCAGATATCACTGGTAAGGGATAACAATGAAACAATTCCCCAGGATGGTAATTTTATACCACCATTTTTTTCGCGGTCTTCTCACCTTGGCTAGCCGGGTAACCCGGCACGAACCGTTTACATAGCAAAAAAGATAGCCCTCCTAGAAGGGTGCCTTGGGAAGGTGGGTTACCCTTTCTAACATGTACACGCTTCAATGCATTTTCTTAACAAACATGAAAAGTTGGCTCTCCCAGGGTAGCTCAGTTAACCAGGGCACCCTCCCTCCATGTAAACATGCCCTAAGTGTCTAGGCACTTACATGTATTCCAATTTAGAAGCTCAAGAATTAGGTTGCTTACTTAATTTTTTGAGATGGGAATTTTATGTTATACACTAACATGTACTGTACAATCATATGGAGGAGCATTAACATTAGTTGGTTGCACTTTTGAGACTCAGATCTAAGATGCCTAAACTGTATATCTGTGATGGACAACACTTTCTCACAAGTCTTGCACATCACAGACTTTTGACGACCTCAGAAATTTAACGACCCTAGCACTTCCAAAGCGATAGCAAACTTTAGCCTATAAGCATTAATCGTGCAACAAAAGTGAGCCAAAGAAACTGCAATGTATGCCAATAGAGCTACTGTAGCACCGAACCACGGTATAAAGAAAGAAAATAATTCTATTGACACTGGACAGCATGAAATCCTCCTATCAATTTAAGAGATAATCTGCCAAGATCAAAAGGCCAACATCATCAAAGAGAACAAATTCATAACTGTGATCTAAAGATGCAGTTCTCTCTGAAATCTTTATGCTTTAGGCTTTTTAAATACATTTTTGGTACCAAGTGGGAGTCATGTTCAGACTGTCTATTTTTGTACTACTGCATAGGTATCTAAAATTTTTTGACAGTGCTTCGTCCTGCTGGGACACACAAGATTACATCTGAATGCATGTGGCACAATACTACTACACGAGGATCACATGCTTGTTGTACAAGATACATAAATAATGTCTTATTTATTGAGTCATTATTTTGCGAGAACACCTCTGTACAACTCTACAAGAGCTACCCTTTTTGTCAAAAAATACTATACAGTGTACATGCACAAGAAATCGCAAAAAAGCCTTCTGAAGAAATACAATACAACATCAAATCAAAACTACAACAATCCTATCGGCTCAATTACAAGAGCCAATGAGAAAACAAAACATTTGATCCTCCCCAGGAATACAAAAGTGACAAATTTTTCATTTTTAACTGAATGGTTTCTTATCATTCTACATGTATAAGACATATACATTGTACACATGGTAGCAACTGAGGATGTTCGCCAAAGAACCGAAAGTCAAGTCTTGCCTAAGGACATTAATATGTCTCATTCATTGCTTGAGGAGAGAACATAAGAATTTACCAGCATATGTGAAATTTACAATACAGCAACCATGCCGCAGATTATCTGTTGGATGCCAAATTAAACGCTATTACAAAACAGCAGAGATTAATCCTAGCTGAGACACACTACTCAACTAAAGAACTAACTAAGGAGCTAAAAATAATTTCAAGAATTCATGATTTCATTGCAGTGGAATTGTAGACTACAGCATTTTAAGACTTGCATCTAAGATGCCTATATCTGTGATGGGAAACACTTTCTCACAAGTCTTACACACCAGTCTTTAGACATTAAATCACCGCCTGAGAAATGTAACGACCCTAGCACTTTCAAAGTGATAACAAACTTTAGCTGATAAGTATTTATCGTGCAACAAAAGTGAGCCAAACACACCGCAATATTTGCCAACAGAGCTACATGTAGCACCGATTACCGGCATAAAGAAAGAAAATAATTCTAACGACACTCTGGACAGCATGAAATCCTCCTATCAATTTGTTATATATGTTGTGGTTCAAATTTTTCTTTGGTTTAAAATTTTTCAAACCAGTTTACTTTTTATTTTTCTTTGTCTTTGTACATATTATGTATCATAATATGAGACAAAGAAAAACAAAAATCAAACTGGTTTGAAAATTTTTAAACTATAGAAAACATTGAATCACAAAATATACATGTATACATATTAATTTTCTAGGAATGACAAGCAAGCTAAGAAATATGCCAGCAAGAACAATAACTGACCTTTCTTAATAAACATTAAATTAAAATTAAATTAAGGAGTGTTTTTTTTTTCAGGAAGAGAAGGACTCCAGGGGAAATTTAAATGAGTTGAGGCATTTGAGGATTTATTCCAGTAAATCAAAAGTGTATACACATGCACGACATGTATATTTAGACACAAACAACAAAGAGCAGGGTTTGCACTATCAAAAGTCAGGTTGATAGTCCAATGTAATCCTTTTCTTCCCACCTGAAAATGCAACTGAATAGGAAACTCTGCTAGCAGGCTACGACTGGTAACCAGTTAATCATCACCACAGTAAGGAGGCACTTATCAAAAAATAGTACATGTACAATCAACCAAGGAAATCTCTTTTCACACGTCTACATGTATTTTCTTGATCAAGTAGAGTCAAAGGCTCCTGTTAGCCAACTCAAAAATAGGAAAATAAATGCCCTACATGTACATGCACATACAAGTATTGCTGGCTTGTGTTTGAGAGACCAACATCGACAAAAAAGGTGTCAATAGAAATTTTGAATGTAAAGTAGCCATGTACTTATTGATTTGATTGAGACACTCAAGTATGGTTTGTAAAAACTTGATTATACTGTACATGTACATGTATTTATTAACACTTTTGATACGATTGCCAACTTCATCTATTTTTTATGCAGTTCATGAAACACAATGTTTACACTGTATGTTTAAATTATAAACATGTCTCTATATCTCTTAAATACTATTTTTTTTAACCTACATCAACATGTAGGATACACAAAACATTATTTCAGTCTTCAATAAATAATTTTTATATACCACAATCACAAATTACATGTACAGGTACCAACTATTGAGCTGAGAAGACTTTCATGAGATATACTAAATTACAAATCATACATGTATCTGCATTATAAGATATAAATAACATACTTTACATGAGACCTACATTTGTACAGATGGTATTTAGCAGGGATGTAGATAATAGCGGGAAGCCGGGGAAATTACCTGGCTGTGAACTCCATTTTTCCGGCTGTTAAGGATGTTCGCGCGAAAATCTTCTAACATTGATTTTTTTTATAAAACGTTTACTACAGCTAGGTTATGAGATGTTCGTGTCAGAGATGCAAAAAAAAAAACGAGGGGGTCACCGAACTCGTTTTGGAGATAAGATATCTGAAAGGCAACCCTAATTTTGAAAAATTGGTCTTCCTTATGGGATGAGACCCCAATGTCTGTTAATCTAAAAATATTGCAAATAAATCTCTAAAATGCAACTTTCTTTCCCAAATTTTATGCGAGTAGGTCTGTTCAGCAAATTCATTCAACTGGTGATGTTTTTTTAAAGTAAATTTAATCTTTAAACAACAGCATTTGCAAACTCTGACAGCAGCAAATTGGCAGGATTTGATGTTGCGCAGGTAGAAAAATGGAAAAAAATTAAATTTCCTACATTGACTTTTTGTTCATTTTTTCACAATCTGTTGAGAAGTGGCAAAGAAAAAAATTGGGGGTCACCGACCATCAAAGTGAGTTAAATCTAAGCAAAGTTAATGCAACGGCTACCAGTCCTTTATGTGCTTAGATTTCTTCTCTTGCACGTGCTTGTGCATGTACATGTAGCATGGCATTACAGATGAATTGCGTGCGCAGTAAGGATGCGCATAAACAATTAGCGCGAACGTCCTTAAAGCCTAGTGCAGCTTTAAAAGGACTACATTTTTCTATTTTTTACCCGTCTGTCAGTTCTACATGTACATGTATATTCCCGCCAGTTAAAAACTGAATCTACATCCCTGATTTAGGTCAGTTACCGAGGTCAAAATGACAGATACATCCCCTTGGGGTGGCATACTATTTCACTTCCTGTGGTGTTCAGATCACTTTATTTGACTGCATGTTCACAGCTTTTTAGCTGTGGTACAAAATAATCCTTCACAAAACAATCCTGGTAAAGCCTTTGATCCTTATGGCAGACAATCTGAAAGGTACATTGGCCATGGCCATGCATGTCTAGCAGGCCTTGTATTTCATAATGCAATTAATTTTGAGTTAAAACTATCCATTTTCCCTTCAGTTTAGTGAGGTGCTGTAGCAGTTAACAGCTGCTGAAATCTCAAGGCTACTGTTTGCCGCTCAAGAACTAGAAAATAAAAGGCAATGAACACGAAAGCCACCGCTTCACTTCTAATAGCAATCATGTTTTTAGAAATTCAAGCTAATTCAATTTGTTGCACTGGTGATTTGAGTACTAGCGAAGGTAAAGTGACTTGACCTCAGGAAATTGAAACCTTGGTAAACGTTTAAGTGTAAACACAACATTTTATCAAGTAATGTTTTTACTTGCTTTTAAATCTGAAACATCAGTGGTCCAACAAAAAATATCCATAACACATGCACACAAACCATTATTTATAGCAGTAAATACTAGATTAAAAGCAAGGGTTCACTGCAAGCTTACAGGTATGACACAACTCGCAAAACGAAGCAAGACTACAGATGATCTTTCATGTACAAGCTTCGATCTATTAAAGTCTCAGCGTTTTATGACGATTGTATGTTAAACGTAAATTCCCGAGCTCATACATGTTATCTGTATCATGACCAGTTAATTTCAAAGCAAAAACCGAAATGTTTTAACTTTCATGTAAGCTTAAGTTAAGCTTAAATTGTACCAAGACAAATATCGAATGTAGTCTCATTTTATAATGAATTGCATATACTATCGAGGACCGATCGAGGTTAATATACTTTGAATTTAATTTGGCAGGAGAACGAATGCTGTTTCACCCCAACAAACTATATAATAACACTAAACCACTCACTGTTGTCAAGAAATAATCACGTCTTCTAATCGTACATTGCATAAAGTCGAAGCGTTACAGTATTTAATCTCTTACATGTAGCTTACCGTACGCTATATGCTTCGTTCGATTAACTAAATAACCGCATTCCGGAATAAAAATAAACACTACAGCGCTTTCTTTATAGTTTGTTGAGACACATTTGCACTATACACATGTAAATCTGGCAAAACATGGTTATAATTCGACAGCTTTCATGTTCTTAATATTCCGGAATACGTTCAATCGAACGCCACCTCAAGCTTCGTACATGACTAAAATGATTAAACAAATGATTGTACTCACATTTGAAACGTCCCGATGTAGACTGTCGTCTCAGATATTCATCTCTTCTGCTGATAAATTGTTGATAAGCCCATTCTTGGATAAAACAACGTCCGCAGAATCGAAATCTCTAAACAGTTGCTATAATGGCCGCGCACAAAATTCAAACGACCTTTGTTTGTGCTCACGTGAGATATCTCACGTGATATGTGACGCTGGATAGAGAGGACACTGGGAACGAGATTAGCGCGCGAGACTGAGCGGGATCATTCTCGTCCCCAGAGCCGCTTGGCCCTCTTAACCGCCGAAACCTGAGTACGAGAGCCAAGGGGCTCTGGGGACACAGGATTTGATTGGCTAGAATTTGGACTTCCGGTTGGTTCTGCTCATGCTCAAAGTTTTTTTTAAAATGGCGGACGTGCCTTCAATATGAAGAACACGGTGCAAAGGCAGGATTCTGGCTGTTTCATTTCAGAAGTTGGACGTTTATCTTTCGCGAGGAGTAGTTAGATGTTATCGTTAAACTTTCGGCAGTTTCCGAGTCGTGAATATGGTAACAATCATCGTGATCACATAGTTGGAGGATTTTTGGCTTATCCACTGGATCAGCTTACTTTTAAACTTGTCATCAATTTATAGCTAGTCTGGCCGATTCCGAGATTTTTGCATCCAGAAGTCAAGGTATAGATAATAATTTAAGACTACATTTCGAAATTTCTGGGCTATTGTAGGAGTCTATTTGAAATGTGAAGGTGGATTTCAATCGAGTTTAATTAGAATTTAATGTGCAGATACTGACTGAGACAGATTTATGTGCAGGTGCTGACAATGATATGTAAATTATTTAATGTTACTTACGGCCACATATCAATGGTGTTTTAATACACAAATCTTTGACTTCACTAATGGCATCTTTTGGACATTTCAAACTTGTACAATATTTCCCTTTTATACAAGCTTAGCCAGACATTTTGAATTCATCTAAGACAGAACAGGGAAAAAAATAAAGAGAATTAAAATTATCTATTATGAAATGTTGAAAAATGTGTTGTGGCTTTCTGCGCAACTCTTCAAATAAAATAACTCTTAGCATCTACATGTGACTTCTTTACTCAGGCAGAGCATTTCCACTGTTATTGCAAAGGTCAAGGGAGATCTACAAGTATCTCAAAAGTCAAAGAAGCTTGCAAGTGAATCAATCAGTGATATATTTCACTGCTACTGAAATATGTCACTTCTTATCACTGTATTAAATTTTGCCTGCTGAAGACCTCTGTTTCTGTAAACACTTTTTTTTTTGGGGGGGGGGGAGGGGGGGGCTTTAGATCATCTCCTCATCAGCTCAGAGGGATTAGGGTGATTTAGATAAACAAGATGTGTACAGATGCAAAAGACATGAAGACTGATTGAGCTCCAGCGTCTGTCTTCTTGGTTCCTTTGCACATGCACTTGCTTCGTTCAACAGATTCTCCCTTTCCACAAACTCCATTTGAGCCTCTGCAGAGATGACAGGCTTTTAATATAGATAACAAGATCCAATATTATCTTCAGATATTTTTAAAGAACCTTGTTAATATTTAATCCTCAAACCTCCTGTCAGTAAAAGTTTGTATATGAACTAATGCCAACATTTTACCCCAGGGGGGTATTTGGATCAACTTCCACTGCCAGGGTATATGCTGCTGGCCTCTCAGACTCCATTTTAGTATAAATCTACTAGCGTTCTATCAGGAATGCTGTTCTCTTATTGGCTATGCTACTTACTATCTAACCTGTTGTAGAAAGTGAGTATGTGCGGTTGTCAGTGGTCGTTGCAATTCAATAACAACTCATCAAGTGTCACAAGATAGAAATCTTGAGCTCAATCCAATTATTAAATAGTTTATTCTGTGGCCAATTATAGACCCATATTTGTCACTTTTGTGAAAATGTAAACTTTGTGATCCAAACTTAGTCACTTTATGTTTTTAATCCCCCAAATCCATACTAGAATAAAACTACCCCCTCCCCCCCTCAAAAAAAAAAAGAAAATTTCCAGAATTTTCTTACTCCAAAAATCCAAAAAATGTGCGACCCCATACTCCACTGAAAATGTAACCCCATCATAGTCAATCCAGTTGTGAAAATACGATCCCATCCAGCGGAAGGGAAGTACTCCCCTCCCCCAAGCAACCTACCAGGAACTGGAAATCATCTATCTGTTCTTGTGCTACATGAGGTGGCACTGTCATAATGATTTCAGAGGCGGATCCAGGATTTTTTTATTGGGGCAGGCTATGGGTATTTGCCTAAGTCAACAAAATTTTTCATTGTTGCAATTAAAAAGAAAACTGTTAAAACTGACGGTCTAAAGGAATCCCCCCCCCCCCCCCTGTATTCGCCCCTGGATTTTAAAACAAATATTAAAGAGGGAAATGTTTCAGACTGAACTTGCATATTTAAATTCAGATGACATCCTAGTAAAGCATGTCTTTTATTGGTGCCAGAATGAGATTAGTAAGCCTTGTCACCTGAATTTGGGCCAGGCATGGAGGGTATCCATGCACAACTGTGTTAGCAGTTTCACAGATAATTTGTCAATGTGGAAATACTTAGTGTGCTGGATGCATAAAGCACCATTAAAAAAGGCTGAGCTTTATTATTCTAAGAAAACAAGCAAGAGTAGTTGGTACACCAACAACTATTTGTCCTCATTACCAAACAAGGGTATTTTACAGTGGCAGATCCAGGGGGAGGGTCGGGGGAGTCTGGACCCCCCTCCCCTACCAGACTTGTGTCTCCCATATGGTTCTTAAAAATAACATAATAAAATTGTTTTATATCTAGTTGTTTCACTTCCACCAATTGACTGATTGTCAAGTTTTGACTTAACAAATGCTTCTCAAGTCTCAGGAATGCTGGAAGTGGCGTTTTAGAGGGTAAAATCGGAAAAGTTTTCCGGGGGGCATGCACCCAAACCCCCCTTTCAGAAATTCCTGGATCCACCCCTGTTTTAAACTATTTCCCCTAAACATACATGTATGGCCCACATAGACAGTTTCTGTAGCAGAAAGCAAGTTGGCAGATAGCAGCACCACATGTCCTGATCAGCATTCTGTTAGCCTGTTACAAACAGTCAGTTACTGGGATTGATATGAAGGGAAAGGCAAGGAAACTAGAAAAGAGTACTTGCAATGGATTTCCTTTGCATACTACCAGACATAACCGGACACATTTCCATGATCACAAAGTAGGGTTCAAGCATGTGCATTTTACTCTTTAACATTCAAACTTGGTTTCAAGGGCACTTAGGATATACTTGGCAGCCCTAGTGTGAAACCATTGAATATGATAACTTCCGAAATTAAATTTTCCATAAAAAATAAACAATAAAAAATTGCACATATATGGATCACTTTGTTATAAAAACAACAAATTAATTAGAAAAGTGAAGTGAACCATCATAACGTTTATTTCACTTTCGTAATAATACAGTGGAATTAAAGGGTCACAAGACAGTCTATCCCTGATCATGATGGTTAAGGAATGTTATCTAAAATGCAGTGCAGTACAATCGTTTATAAAGGAATGTAATGAAATTGTGAAGCCAGATATAATACCCATAAATGAACAGCTACACGCAATATACTGGAATTCAAAAAGGGTGACAAATTTTATCACGAAACGTGGATTTTGGTAGAAATAATCCAGTACCTTTTATATTTATAAATGCACATGCCACAGTTAGTAAACCAGACCCGCGAATAACGCGATGCAGCTGCTTGTTACTCGTCGTGAACTGCTGCATGATCAGCTCAGGCAATTCACTGATATGTTCTGATCCACAAAATAGTTTCTCCGGACACTGGCTGTAATTGATAATTCCTGGAGGGACGGTGAAGTTTTGTTGACCAGGCCATGTTGGCTACGCTCAGGAATCCTCGATCAAACTTCTTGCTCTAACTAACAAAATCTGGCATTTGAAACACGCAGTCTTTGTCGTTGAAAATCATCATAGTGATTCCCAAGTACAAGCGTCCCAAGCCAATACCTTCTGACAGTTTAAAGGCAAGTTACAATTTCTTGGCCGAATCCATATTTTTTACTTCCGTTTTAGATTTTATTGTTTTGAAACTAGCCAATCAAATCCTGCGTCCCCAGAGCCCCTTGGCTCTCGTACTCAGGTTCCGACGGTTAAGAGGGCCAAGCGGCTCTGGGGACGAGAATGGAGCGGGATAGGACTGAATTCCTCGTTCTTCAAGTGAAAAAGTGCAGGATTCCATGATAAGAGGGCCCAAAACAGATATAAGCAGATATAAGGTATGGCTTTTAATTCTTAAAAAGAGACTTAACTGTAATCATCATTCGTGTATAACTTAATGTTTCCTTTTCGGAGCGCTCCATAAATTGTCTGTTTACAAAATAATGTGTGCTCTCGCATATAGCCTACATGTAAGCTAAATATATACGAGCGATAGGCCTCGCTACTCTAAACACAAGCTTTATAGAGCGAAATAGAATACAACATACGCTTAGGTCACTCAGGTATTTGAATTTCGCAGAATAATAATAATAAAGCTTTGCCGTATCGATCGTCATAACATTTATGCTTCGATCTACAACGCGTTCGGACACATCGATATTGTTACTGAATCCAGTGTTAAGCGAGGAACTATACCATGGTTTGATTTGACAGCGAGCTACTGCATTTAATAATACCTTTTTAGAAAATGTAAAGTAAAATATATTTTGACGCGCCATTCGATATCGCCTTGCTATTCAATTCCGGTTCAATTCCCGGCCCGCAAGTCGGCGTTCGGCTACACGTGTGAAGTTGATAATTAACTTCGGCCTCCGTATATACTGTCATGATGATAAACAAGGAGACCACCATAACGAATAGAAGCACCGGATTCTGTAGTTAAGGATCGAATCGGGGGGGGGGGGGGGGGGGGTTGGCTACGGGTATGTGTCTATAAAACTCTATAAACGTTTTCATTGCTGCTGCAATAAAAAGGAAAACCGATATAGCTCTTATTTTGTTCTGTGAGTTTGTCACAAATACGTTTAAAACAGTTTTACTGACTTATGGAGGGGGAGGTGAACTTTAAATATATTTTATGTACATACCTGTAACTAAGTGTTTTTCTCTCAAAATACTAAGAAAATAGTCTGTTTAAAGTCTGTTTGGAAACAGCTCCTGGTTTCAGTATTTTAAAATCGCCTTTCAAATAGCTCTGACTTGTGAATTCAACTTCAAACATGTTTTAAATAGACTATTTATGAGCTATTTAGAAGCGTAGTATGAATGTCCATTTCAAATAGTATTTAAACATCATATTTAAAACGTATTTTTATTTTTTACTTGTTATAACTACATTATAAATCGACAACATTTTATGATTCTTTTCCAAACAGTGTTCAAATAGTCTATTTAAAACAATTTAGAGTAACACTTCGGCAGTCATGTTGTCAAAATAGTGTTCAAATACTCTATTTGAAATGTAGTTTTGGCGACAAATAGCTTACAAATACATGGGAAAACCTATTCGGTTTATTAAATAGCATTTAACTATACCTCAAATACATTTCAAGCTCTTACCACTATTTTAGAATTTTTGTTAAAATATAATAAAAATACACCATGATGAGCTCAAAATATAGTTCAAATCGTTCAAATACATTAAAAGTTCCTTTTATATCACTTTTAAAATACACTTGGTTTGCAAAATATACTGCATTACAGACAATGTTTCCGATCGTCTGGTCCAATACCAAGAGTTAAAGTAACTCACTGGTTGACGAAAGTTACGAAATGGAATAATTGGAATCGCAAAATCTTCACAATACATTGCAAACCCACGGGTAAGATTGAATTGTTTTTGTTCATGTTCCCACACTGTTTCATAACAATGTCTGATATAATACACGGCCAAGTATGTTATGCCAAAATGTGAATTGTCGCATTTGTTTGCTCAAATCTCGGTCATGTTTATTTTTGTTGGCGTTAGGGTCGCCTGTTAAAAATTATAATCCCGATATAACTTAAGAATATGGGGTAAAATTATGGCTAGCGAGAACAGAGCTGCAATTTACTTTTCACCTTGAGCAAAATATTGACTACTGAAGTACCTTTGAGCCGCGTGCACGTGTTTTCCCTACATGACCTCGGGGTCAGCATTGTATTTTTCTTGTTTACGAAATAATTTTTTGAACTAAAGTACATAACAGCTTTGTATCTCTACAGAAAGAGTTTTTCTTTGACAAAAAGGTTTTCCTACCACAGATTTTCGTCCTTGATAAAAGTTTCGTGTTCGGAGCAGGGAAGCCCTTTCTTCGTCTCACGGATGTTCGTTGTGTCAAAATACTCTTCACGTTTCCGTTTCTCAACGCGACACTTTTATCGGGCCGCGTTAGAAATTTTTACACAGTAGAATATAAAGGTTGTGCTTTAAGAATATATCAGTTTGAACTTCAAAATCGATGTACCAGCGGGCTTTCGCTGGTGTAAAAGTTTGCCTAAATTCGCCTTCTCGCTCAAGCGCTACAAGTAGGGAATTTGTAAAGGCAAAAATATTATAATAATAGCATCTTTCCCAAATTTATTGGGTGTTTTAGAAAGATCAAGAGATGTCGCGTTTGTCTGCACGAGCGAGAAGAAAATGTATCATTTCGGCATGGATTCAACGCCAAAATAGCGTTTTTTAGACTTTCCTCGATTTCGTTCAAACTAAAGCGCTTCTCAACCTTTGAGTAGTGTTTTCGAAAATAACTTACTATAGAGGTTATTTGGGCAAAATATAAAGAAATTTGAAATTTCACGAATGACGCGGCATTCTCGATATTTACAGACACTGGCAAGGCTTGAAAACTTAATTTCGCTCCCCTTTTACATATAGCTAGCGTCTAGCAAGAATACAAACAGGCTGTGGATTTTTCCTCGAAATAGTTTTGTCTTTCCGAGAAAAACGACATTTTCGATTTAACCTCCAGACTCAGTTTAGCGAGTCCCAACTGGGTTGAAAATCGACCATTTTCATTCGATTCGCATGTCGTCGCAACTATCGAGCGCAGAAAAATTGTAATACAATCAACTTATTGCATAACTTTTCCTTATCCAAAAACCACAATTTCAAGAATATTGGATTAATGTAATTATTTCGCGGTAAACAAAACCAGAGTGTTCTCCAACGTTAAGTTCGTCGGTCGGTGAAAAGAATTGTTATTTTGACCATGTGCCATATCACCGAATTTCATAACATTATGGATTTTAATTAAGAAAGGGTAGGTCTTTCTATATATGTAAAATTTAGTTTGGGCAAATGATTTAGCATTCGTCAAAAAATTATTCAAAATCGTTTACAGTAGACACAAAATCGCGCCAGCAGTGTCGGATCGAGTGCGTGACCAAAATTATTATTATTGTATCGGCTATCTACACACTAATATTACTTCAGTTCGAAACGTCAGCGTTACAAAGGTATAAATAACATAAACATGCTTACCTTCTTCGATTTGTAACATCCTGAATTTTGTAAACTATTTCTTTCCCTGCATATTTTCAGCGGCGTTCTCGACAATGTCCACATCAGAATTTGAAGAAAAAACAACATCAATGCATATGTATTCATCGCATTTATCAAAATCTGTGCTATTTGTGTCCTTTGATTTAGCAAGCAGAAACTACAGCTAAAGCGTTATTCAATATGCCACTTCGGGTTTCCATTTTGAAGACGTTTGAAAGTCCTTTCGACGTGTAATTTGCGTATTTATACCCGAGGCACAGCGCGCGCAACAACATTTGTGCATGGGGTTGAGTGTGGGGATTTTAGCTTAATACAGAACAGGAAGTGCCCCTTCATCAGGCAAAAAATCAAATATTTTCACTGGTCACTGGTCAAGAGCTGACTCGTCCCCAGTCGTCTTTCTAGAAAAAATCAAAATAAAAAAGTGACCAGTAAAGCCCGAAGAAAATCGGAAATTGACCAGCAAAGCTGCGACTGACTCTTCTCCCCATGTCTCCTCTCCAAGCGTAACTCTTCATTGTGTTACAGGCGCTTGTCCGTCGGAAATTTCACATAACCTGCGATCAGGCGCTCTTTATTTCGGAGCGCGAACTCGCGAAAGTCGGCGGAAAGGCGTGGGGAGGGAAAAAAGAGAGCCTGATATAAATATTTAACGAACCTTCTGCGAAAAAGTCAAAATCTGACTTTTTGCTCGTTAAACAAAAGAAGCAGTGGGACTTCCGGTCTAAAGTATGGTGGCTGTCGAGTTGGATGTTGAAAGTGAATTATCATCGGCTTTGGACACAGGGAGCAGAGGAGCCAAATTTGACCTTTACGCGTTCGATCTTCGATCTGTTGTTTACGAGTCTGTTTTTCGCCCCAGCGGGATCCCAAGCGTAATCGGAGCTTTCGGTTGGGTAACCGCAAATTGCTGACTGTGGGCGCCACAAAATCGTTACGCAGCAAGAAGAGAGACAAGGGAGGAAACATATTTGAGCCTAATTTTTGATCCCCGATTACTCGCTTTTGATTCAATAAAAAGTTCTGATTTTTGGCATGCAGCTTTATATGGACGGTCTCTGGACAGCTTTTCAACAATTTCGTTGAAGAGATCCATTAAATGCTCTTTTCGGTGATCGCTCTTTATAACGTTCAAAGTTGACTTTCGTAGGATGTGGACCGCAACATACTGGTGACGGAAATACGTCATACGAGAGGTGTGCTCCGCTCCACTGCAGTGGAGCACCGAAATAACGATAACTCGCCGAAATCGCGCTAAATCGCCCCGAGGAGCAAGCAAACAACAAAGAATACAACACAGCAACAGGGAAAGTCAATTTTATTCACATAAGATTCGAATTTTTAAGTTTTGAAGCAAAACCGTTGCGTTCCCATACAAACGTTTATAAATCGAATCTTTGTAACACAATACCGCTCATAAAGCAAGGGTCTCTTTTTCTTCTCGGCACTTCGTGCCTCGCTCGGAAAGCTTACGCTTTCCGGAAAGCGCCGATTACGCTTGGGGTCCCGCTGGGGGAAAAACTCGAAAACAACAGATCACAGCGCGCATTTTAAGCTCAAAGATCGAACGCGTATTAGGTCAAATTTGGCTCCTCTGCTCCCTGTGCTTTGGATTTGTCCCTTGGAGATTTTATTCGTAAATACTCGAAGGACAAGCAGAGAGAATGTATTAGACGAATTATTTGTTTGCAAGAAGACGCTCTCGCTCTGACCAGCCTGGTAGAATTTAATTCAAAGAGCGTTTTCTTTTACCCAAAATATTCTATGCTTTCTTTGAACTTGGAGTCAATCTGCTTGGCGAATTGTTGTGGAGCCGTTTTGTTGCACCGTCAGTTGCTTCTCCTTGTGAGCTTAGAACGGTCTTGAGTTCGGCGAGGAATCCTCCCACAATTTCGTGAGCCTTGCTGGTTGCTGCTGCAGAATGGATGTTTATCATTCCGACGCTCTTGATCAAATCTGATAAAATGATGCTTTCCGCTTTTCCAAAGCTCTTTCCACAGTGAACCTACGTTTAAACTGGTTTCGCAAAAGTAGCAGTGCTTGTACAATGATTTCGTTAGCGGCGTCTCAACTTGCCATTTTTTAGTGATCGGAAAACCAAACATTTTTACTGGCAGCAGACTTGCTGCCAAGCGCCAACTAAAAACAACAAGCAACGTGATATCCGGTAAAATCTGATTGGCTACATTTATCGATAACATCAGATTTCTTAATTTGGGGGCGGCAGGCGGGTCATTAAATAAATATATCAGGCGCTCTTTTTTCCCCTACCCTCTTTTCTTCCCTTCCCGCTCTCCACCGACTTTCCCTCCGAATAAAAAAGAGCGCCTGATCGCAGGTTACTTTTCACACCGTGTTTCCGTAATTTGTATTAATGTTTGCTTACGTGCAGAATCAAAGAAAATTCAGAAAACACGGGACGACCATCATTATATTACTATATTTGTTGTTCTAACGACCGATTCAGGGCCTCCTTTCTAAGGTTAATGACAAACGCTGCACATGAACCAGGTTTTACTTTCTTAAAACTTCAAACAAACAAAAAATCTGTAAAAACCTCTAAGCGTTTTATAGTTGTTGAAGATTTAGTATTCCTGGATGTAATATCGAGAAACGTACATTTTTTCGGTCACAAGCCGTAAGTAGATCAGTGATTATCACTAATTGTTCGTCTGGCATTTTGTAAAACAATAAAAATGCAAGCAATGAAACGTCACATATGTTTAATTATAGTTATGTTTTAGAATTAAGGGAGATTTGTTTTTTTGTGTTAAAAATATATGCAATAAGAACTATATAATCTTGGAGCACTTAAAAATGTTGTTAACTCGCTCTTAACTTGTACTCTTGTAAATGATTCTTCGTAGTGATCAAATGATATTTTCTCTGGTATGATTTTGGTACAGAGCAAGAGCTTTGCGATAATTATCACTCGGTACTTCAAAACAAATTAATTCGCCGAATAAACAATCTTAATCGGGTCTTTTTGTTTTGCAATAATTCTATTCACCTTAACATCCATTGGGTTATGATTTGACCCCTACTTCAGTTTGACATTTTGCGATGTCCTTACTGGAAAATGTCTTTCTTACTTATTTTTTTAGCGTAAAGCCTTCATGCCTTTTTCGAGATCATACCAGTTTATGTTTCATAGAAACTTTAGTTTATCTGTATTTCGTGACTAGCACCTTTCTATTGTAGAAGCAATTACCATTACGTAATTATCTACGTATTAATGGGCTTTGTGCTCTGATAGCGATAGGTGTCTGATCAAGTTAATTAAATAAAGCTCAGGTCAAGTTTTTCTAAGCGCGCTATCTGGAAATAGTAATTCTAGTTAGAGTAACTTATTCTTATTTCTCTGTCTTATTTTTCCGTAAAACTACAATGATTTAGGCGATTTCTTCTTTCATTAATCGAGACTGTTTAATTACTTTTTGGACCCTGATCGCACGTCACGCAATATACGATAAAAGGTGGTATTAAGTAACAAAGGATCTATTGTCTACTAAAGATCGTTCTAGGTCGCTCAGTGTAATATGGATGTACCTGTTTACTTATAGCCGTTAATGATATGGAAAGGGCGGTACTTAAAGACCAACCCACGAAGCTGTGATTAAGCGACTCTGCGCTAGTAATCAATGACTGTGTAGAAATTGTAAACAACAACTTTTATTTGTGAACTTACTATAAGGGCCTGGTCGCACTACAGTCAAAAACAAAAATTAGCCCGTGCAAAATGACATAAAAACAAAAACATTCCACAAAAAGCGTGTCCCACCGGAGCGGTTTCTTTTGTTTCCTCGATTTTTCCACGGGCGGATTTTTGTTTTTGACTGTGGTGCGACCAGTCCCTAACTCCTAAATGTTGATCAATGAGAATCTACCTTGTAATTTTTATATTTCTTTCGTAGTTTTGTTTTGGCTGAGTAGTTCCGAAATGTTAGTGAAAACTGAAATAGAAGTCAACTTCGACACTGACAAACATGTTGAAGGAATATATGTTAATGATTTGTCCTAACCAATAATGGCGAGGCTCACGTTGGCCTACATTACCTTTTGATCTGTTTTTGACGTTGATTGATAGCTAATTCTCAGCCCAGATAAAAGCTATGTGAGAAACATTCTAAGCAGAACATTGTGAAGTAACTAAACTGTAGAGAACTGTGGAAGTCTAATCAAGAGTTAAAGCCAGAGCCAACTACTGAAGTCTGCTTTACTGAGTCACGAACAACTGAGTGTAGAATAAGTTGCTAGTCCCCCAACAAAGCTTATTTTACAACTTACAGCCCATGACAAGGTTTGTCAACAAATCAATGTATAGCTTCTTTCTCTTAAGGGTGATCTTTGATACATCTAGGCCAAACGAGGAGCAAATGTCTTTCAACATTTTTATAGAATAGAAAAAGTTGAAAGCTTTGAATTCTTTACGAGTCCACAGATGTTGTGAGCATCGTACACGATTGGATGCACATGTTGATCATGAATTGAAATGTCCGACATCACTTTGTTTCTCAGGACTTGCAACTGGCTTTCCTGTCCTTCCTGGTCTGCTTCGTTTTGCTCTTCGTTTTCATCACTTTGTGCCTCAGCAACATCTTTCAAACTTCTCTTTGAAGCCAAGCGGAACCTGCTGGCTTGTTAGAAACTCGGTGCTATCAAACAGACGCTCGCCATTACTGTCTTTCGCTGTCCTCATAACTCTGGAAACACTAGTTGGATCTGCCTTCTGCCCAGTTTGTTCGCCAATCTGAAATTTAACAATCAAATATTATTTTTGCACAAATTTCTCGTGACAAAAAAGACTTGGTAGGAGTTAATTAAGTTAGTGTCGTCTAGGAAAAGTAAACAAAGTTAAATCTCAATCAAAGGGCTCTGAGAGCCATCTCGTTAATGTGAAACATGGTAAGGTTAATTTGAAAGACAAATTAAGGGGGCAGTAGTTATCTTGCAAAAACGACAAAGGAAGTGTAGCGTTTTTATTTTTTGAGTTAGCAAACCGAATAACGGCATATGTGAACATTCTAAAGAGGCACGAAGAGCTAATGTCTTAAGGTGTAGTATACCTAGTAATAAGAATGGGAATGTGTGGCTTGATGGAGTCGGGTTTTTTTTTGGGGGGGGGAGGGAGGGGGTAGTTTTGTTTTAGTGGGAATTTGGGGTTTTAAAAACAGCAAATTACTAAGTTGGGAATGCAAAGTTTATATCTTCACAAACGTGACTAAGATGGGGTCTATAATTTGGTCACAGAATAGACTAAAAGGGGGTAAGTGCTCTGAGAGGCCAGCGCCACATACCCAGCAAAAGTTGATTGCAGTACCCGTCTTGCGAAATTCAAATTCGACAAAGCAACTTTCATTTCCGCGCAT
This sequence comes from Cladopsammia gracilis, assembly GCA_022457155.1. NCBI lineage: Eukaryota > Metazoa > Cnidaria > Anthozoa > Scleractinia > Dendrophylliidae > Cladopsammia > Cladopsammia gracilis. Next base: position 846,202 of record JAJGOT010000051.1, on the reverse strand, counting down.
TGTAAATTCAGTAACATCAAAAGAATATTCATTTGCGTGATCGGGCATTCATTTTAGTGAACAATATATTCAATAAAATTTTTAACCACGGCTAAACAGTCAATACAGTAAACTTCATTGTTCTGCGGCATTGGCTCTTTCTCACATAGAATTTCTTTGAGTTCAAGAATAGAGGAGGGGCTGATGGTTCATAATTATATTTCAGTATAAAAATAAAGAAAATCCATTTGCGTCAAATAAATTTTAGGAAATGTTCGTGCTCAACCAATCAGAATAGCAGAAGATAATAGCTAATAATTTTGCTTCTTTGATGAACTTCCTCAAATATAATTTCTTTTAAAAATTGCATGTTGTGCGATTGGGTCTCAAATTACTTGAAACCTTTAAAAAGTCAGACGAAATGCACCTTGAACCTTAACTTTTTAGCGGTCTTTGAATCTAGGCCAATGAGATCACTAGTTGTAACAATGAAAAAAGTTGACATTCCATCGTGCATTGCCGTTAGCACTTTCCTTCTTATGCGGATCATTACTTAAAGAATTTGCAAGTACAGTAGTCGCCGGAGGGACTTAAAGGTAAAACAAATTACATTTTTCGATGGGAATTTATCTTGATTTCAATCTGTGATTGACTTTTTGTTTGTGTTCTCGTTAGTTTTGGAGAATTGTTTATAAATGTGTAGCTTAAATTCAGTTGTATTAATTTCTTGAATTTCATCGAAGACATGGCTTTTAAAAATAAACTAATGGAGATTTGTGTTTGTTCATTCATTACATAGATTGAAAAGCGATTTTATGGAAACAAAACAAGACTTAGATTTTATACTTGCGTCGCCTTATGCAAATATGTTTGTGTATTTTTGCAATTTTGATTTCCAAATCAGTTTCTCGGGCATTTTTTGACAAGCAACAACTTTTTTTTATTCGGAAAATAGTCGTAATAGTTATTCTAGACGGAGAAAAAGTTGTTTTTGTGAACTTTTGTACGGTCTAAATGTACTGTGCAGACGGTCGGGTAATACTGTTTTTGAGAATTGCTAAAATTGAAAAATAGTCCGGTCGTCAATCTTAATTCTTGTGCTTCCGACCTTTCACCTAAGTTAAGTTTCATCTTAGTTAAGCTTGTTCAGAGATTCTTCAAAGGGCGACGCTGTTAGGCTAAGGCTAACTATATATATTTAACTATTATAGCGCGAAAGCGCG